>CM053563.1:33278911-33341235 GCA_028646485.1 Cryptoprocta ferox
AAAAAAAAAAAAACTCACAGGCTGGATACCTACTGTAGGTATAAAACTAAGGATGAAGATATGAGACTTGACAACCTCTTGCTACTGTGGTCAGCGATTGTCATGATGTATGCCTGGATTGGGGAATATCACTAATTTTTAACAAGTTCCTAAGGTTATTAGGATATATTTTACTAATACACCATGTTTTGAAAAACTTCAATGAATGCTATGGGATAAGAGCTTATAAATGATTTTGAGAAGTTTTTTTTCTTTAAGCACTCCACACACATTTTACCCACTCAGCCGCACTAAATAAGTAAGAGCGCACCATTTCCTCTAGAGTATTTCTACACAGTTTCCTATGGGTGTTTACAAAGCTGGTTTTTATTTATTTATTTTTACTACACATCTGTGTTCCTTAGAGGCAAGAGTATATTTTATTCATCTTTGCTTTCTGCATAGCTAGTAAAACTTAATCTATGGGTGAGCAATAAATAAATATGTAATGAAGGGAAGTTGTATTTTACATAGGACTGTTAATCATAAGGAGGTAAAGGGCTTTGCTGGTAACCTGAACCAATCAGGTTACTTGAATCATCATGGACTGTAAGTGGGTCACTATCATCCATTGACTATGAGATCAGTCAAGTATTTTGTGCTGATGAGTTGAGATCTATAAACAAGCCTAGAGCTATTCTTGGTGGCTCAGTCAGTTTTTTTATGTATACAGTTCGGCCTCTGATTTTGGCTCAGGTCATGATCTCACGTTTTTTGAGTTTGAGCCCCACAGTGGTCTGGCTGTTGTCAGTGTGGAGCCTCCTTCGGATCCTCTGTCCCTCTCTTTCTGCCCCTCTCCTGCTTGTGTTTTCTCTCTCAAAAATAAATAAACGTTTAAAAAAAGCCTCAAAAACAGGGTGGGTTGGAGCTAAGGGGACAGGGAATTAAAAGGCAGTCTTAGCATTTGCTTCTGGTTTGTCAAGACCAAACATTGGAGATTATCAGAAGATATCTAGGATTATGAGAACTGAAAAGCCACTAAAAACAATAGATGTAAGTGGTAGCTAAGGCAGAAAGGTGTCAGATTTGTTATGGGCAAATACTTGGGAGGGAAGATCATCAGAGGCAGAAAAGAACCACCTGCTGCTTGAAAGCAAGAAAGGCTATCTTTATACCTAGGGAAGAGGCCTTTGTCTAGTCCTCAGGGACTCAGTGATATCCAAGTAGGAACATAGGATATGGTGAAGTGCAACCATAAAGCAGAAAGCCTGGAGTAAGAGTCTGTGTCTTTACTTGGGCTCCTGGTGAGAGATGACCTAAAACTACATGAGGGCTGGAATAGCATTGACGCGGTCTGAGAGTATTCTGAACTGAAGACGAGGTTATTCAAAATCTCATCTCTATCTTTCCCCACCTACTTCCTCCCTGGGTGCAGTAACCTTATATAGTTTAAACTCTTTTTTCTCCTTCTTTTACTTAGTATTTTCTAACAAAGTCATCTTCTAGATCTAAAGTATTTCCTCCCTATGGAGAGATTGGAATAAAGAGGGAGAAGATTTCATAGCACAGACTTTAACTCAACAAACATTTTGTAAAGACAGTGGTCAGAAGCTTCTCATGCTCCCAAAAGATTTCTGCAAAATGTGTGTGTGTGTGTGTGTGTACACACACACACACACACACACATAGACACACACCTGCGTGGGTGGGACTATTTATCTCACTTGTATTGTTTAAACTCATTTTTTCTTCACATAAAATGAATCATTGTGAAGAATCATTGATGAAGGATATTCATCATAATTTTTAAAAATTTTTAAAGGAATCTTTACACCCAGTGTGAGGCTCAAACTTAGGACCCAGAGATCAAGAATCACACACTCCACTGACTGAGTCAGCCAGGTGCCCTCATCCTTAAATTTTTAAATTTCAAAATAATAGAAACTTGACTGTTACTGGAAAATGTGTGCCTGCAATTTGCTGCTTCAGATTTGGGGACATACACAATGGTGTGTGAGAAGAAGCAGGGAGACATCATGGTTACGTTTGCAAGAGTAGGTTCTAATTGAAGCTTCAAGTATTTACTAGCTGTGCAACTGAACTAGCTGCTCAACCTTTTGGTGCCTGCATTTTTATGTATACATGTATGATTTGTGAAATTGGGTGTTAGTGACACATAGCTTATGAAGGTAGCGTTAATTCGCATAAAGCATTTTGATTGGTGCCTGACCCATAGTATACATAGTGAGTGCCCAGTAAGGATAACAATAATTACTACTTTGAGAAATGACTGGCTTATATATTAAGGGGGCCTGATGTTTTTCAAGCATGGCTATGACTATATGCTATGTCTACTAAGTCATTAGTTGGTACAGTCAAAAATGTTATGTGGTGGTATAATTCTAAGCACCGGGAATAGAGGAAACAGAGACAATGTAATTTAGTTAAGTAAAGTAGCATATTCCTCCTCCATCATTTGCCTTGTTCTCTGTATCTGTAAGATGAGGAGACTAATAGCTTTGCCTTATTATGGATTTGTAGGGAGGATTAAATGAGATAATGGGTGTTGGTGCTTAGTGCTGAATTGAGTGTCTTGTATTTATTCTATCATGTAATCTTCAACCATCTGAAGTAGGCATTGCTGATGTCTCCATTTTAAAGATGTGGAAGCTGAGGCTTAAAGTAGTTTTCTAAGTTTATCAGTGCCATATCTCTAATGAGCAACAGGAATCAAAACAAAGACTATCTTAATCCAAATTGCATCCAAATGTTGGGGTACTCAAAGTTTTGGGGGAGAATCAGCTGCTCTAATCCTCACTTGTTACAGATCTAGGAATAGAAACAGATTGACACAAGGCTAAGCAATAAAATGAGTAGCTTTTTCATCACAGCAGATCAAGTGTTAGGTCTAGATTGGCTTGTCCTTTGGTCAGGAAAAGGTGAATAATGGCCTTATTGAGAATGGATCTATCTTTCCCAGTAGTACCCTTCCCAAAGAAGGTCAGTATCATCTGTCCTTAAACGATTATTTCCATGGAGTTCTGACAGAGTAGTCACTCACATGACAGTCATTCCAGGCCATTCATTCTGAGTGTGCTTATTTGAATTCTGCATTTCTAAACATGGGATACAATTGTTAACATCTTAAATCAGGAACTCTGAAAGGTGAGGCACTGTATTTTTTTACATGGACATAGGTTATGTAATTCTCCTGTTGAGTAACAGTTTAGCCACACAGGAATCCAGAAGCTCTCCCTTGCTCTATTGTGTTTGGGACTTGGTTATTCAGTAAAACAATGATTGATAATGTGGGACGTAAATCCATATTTTTAGATTTAAATATCAGATACCCCATGTGAAATCTGTGTCAACTTGAATAATATGTTGAAACTATTTATACCTCACTGTCCTTACCTAGAAAATGGGCTGGTGAGCAGTACCAACATTGTAAGACTAGGTGAGTTACTAACATGAGTTAGTAACATGAGTTACTAAGCACAGAATGCTCACTCTAGTACCTGGTATGTAGCAAGCGCTCAGTAAATGTCCACTATTAAGTCTTAGTAATCCTATAATGACTTAATTTCATGTATTTATGGATGTGCAAACATTTAAATATAAATATAAAAACATAAAATTATACAAACATTTTTGTGTTTGGATGCCAGGGAGATTGAAAAATAGAGGTGACCTTCCAACGGCTCACATAAGAGCAGGAAAGACAGATAGGTAAACAGATAATTGTATCACAACACACATCCCCTGCCTCAGATTCCACAGAACATTACTGGGAATGAAGGAGAAAGAGCAGACTTTAAGGAGCTTGGAAACGATTTCTGGAGGATGTAACATATGAGCTATGTGTGTTAGAAGTGTGAATCATAAAGACATTCTAAGAAAATCAGAGGCAAAAGACATCAAAAAAAGTCTGGTGTGTTGGTGAACATACATTTGATATTGTTGGAAAAGTGGAAGGAAGGCTTGGGAGTGGTGAATGTGGGCTGTAGGAGTAGCCTGGGGCCTGAGTGAGGACACCTGTGCCTCTCTGTAGATATGCACCGTCTCTCATGAAGCTTCTTGAGATTCATAGTAGGAGTTTTTAGTGACAGCAGTGTATTGCCTCTCTATAAAGCTAGACTTATTCTTGAATCCACATTGTGTCATTTCCCAAATGTAGGCACATGATACTTTTTCTGCCTCGACACCCTCATCTGTAAAATGAAGGTGATAAAATCATACCTATCCCAAGGGGTTTTGTGAAGATTTTATGACACAATAATTAACGTAAATCCTGGTGGTATTGTGCTCTTACATGTTAGTTATTTTGAATATAACTCCAGTCTCACTAGTGGCAAAACAAAGGACATGTAACTTAAAAATATTAAAGTCAAGATTGGAGAGAACTAATGCCAAAATTGATGATATTTTTTTTTTTTTTTGCCATGAGCTTCCTTTAAAAATATATGCTTTGTATGTTTTTTGTTTTTGTTTTATTTTTTTCAAATGGAGAGACATTAACCTTTCCCTAGAGCCTGGCAAGGAATCTGATTATTTTTCCTCCGGAGCAATTTCTAGTGTTATTGTGATCCATTCAGTGAATAGCATTTGGCCACTTCAGAAGCATTTTTGCACTTCCATGTAAATGGTATGATTAGATGTGAAAAGTAATCTTGAGTGCTGCCATGTTATGACATTAAAATAGTAATTCAATTGTTAGCAACCCCTCACAAATAACTATGCAATCCACTTGTGTTTAATATCTCAACGTCCTCGCATGCCTTTCCTTTTTGAAACACAAAACAGTATTGATTTCTCTTTATAACCATCTAAAAGTATTTTGAGCAGTTATATCATTTCATTATCCAGCAGTAAATAAGGAAAATAACCTGAAAAAATGAAAGAAAAAATCCAAGTTGATGTGCTTTTATCCCTTACTCTGCAAAACTTGAATGCAGAGAAGAGTGACTTTTTGATGGATTTGAATGTCTTTATATTTGAAGACATCTTAGCAATGATCATGCAAGGCAGCTTGCATTGAAGGGCTCTGAGCATAGCAATGGAAGCCCCAAGGTATTAGTCTGCCTGGGCTGCTATAACAGAATACTACAGACTAGGTGGCTTAAACAACAAAAATCTATCTTCTCATAGTTGTGGGGAGTGGAAGTCTATGATCAAGGTACTAGCAGGGTTGGTGTCTGATGAGGTGTTTGTTCCTGGCTTGTAGATGGCCACCTTTTCACTGTGTTCTCACATAGTCTTTATGTGTAAGACTCTTGGTGTCTCTTTCTCTCTTACAGGTCCTGTTGGATTAGGGCTACACCCTTATGATCCCCTTTAACTTTACTTCCCTAAAGGTCCTATATTCAAATATGGCCTTATTGAGGGTTAGGGCTTCAACATACGGTTTCTGGGGGAGACACAATTCCGTCAGTTTCACCCAGTTTGAGAACCACCCCTGACATTTACTGGCCATGTAACATTCAGAAAGGTATTGGTCTCTCTCTCTTTGCACTTCTGAATTTCTCAAATATAAATAAACAAGCCAGACTACAATGGTGAACAGGGTAACATTTCTTACTGAAATTAGTTTGGAGGGGTCTGAAAACTAGCCTTTAATTCTCCTTTGCTTTTCAGGAGGCCAGAACTCTATATTATAAAGTTGAGAACCTTTAGGTGTGGTCTGAGTAGCTTCTCCCATTCTTGACTTCAAGGATTTTGTGAAATACTCCATTTGTCTATTACGACACTCACAAAATACTCTGCTTTTTGGTTTCACGTTAGCCTCTTGGACTTAAGATGCTTGCTCTAAAAGCAATTCTCTCATACATCTGACTATCAGACACCTACTTCATTTTCTAGTGATCAGAACAGCCTTCCCTCCAGTACTCTTTCCAGAGACCTTCATTTAGAAGACTCTTCTCTGTGCACTGCTTTAGCACTTTTTGTGGCTTGCTTTGTGATAGGATGTACAGATGTAAGGAAAGGATGATCCTATATGGTATTTCTTTGCCTTGTTTGAACATTCTTGTGTTCAAGTATCTTTTCTATGATATTTCCATAGCAAATAACCTTGGGGAAAAAAAGGTGCTACCAGAGACAGGGAAGATCGTTTCCTGACCCTCATAATAAAGACAATGTCCTCCTATACAGAAGCTGGACAAGTTTGGCAGGATCACCCTTATAAGATTGGGGGCATCTTAAGCTTGGGTTTCCTCAATGTGAACACACAAGCCCACTCTACATGCAGTTCCTCGTAGGCCACTCTGCATCATGTCTGCATGTCTTGTGGAACAAGGGGAAATGGCACAAACATGTAGCTCATGTATGTTCTTGTGCACTAGATTTGAAGCTAGTGGAGGACAAAAAGAGTCCACATTCAGCTTTGAATCCAAAATGCATACCCTTTTGACACACAGAATGCCTGGGAGTGTGAGTTGGCTGGGATGTGGAGTAGATGTGAAAGGAGATTCCAGCCACCCAGAAGCCCTTTCCTTCTTCTGTTGTAGAAGAGAAAAGTTGTACCAACTGGTAAGTAGCTCTTTCTCAAAAAAAAGTCCCATTAGTCTTGAACAGTTTTGGACTGTGCTTTTAATACCATAAGAAATACTCTTGCCTGATGCTTCTGCAGTTTTTACCTACTTAGAGACTACCAAGTGAACTTGTCACAGTTTTATAGATGTTGGCAGAGGACACAGGGCTTCTGGATCAGAAACCAGGATCTTTATTACTCACAGCAGGCTACATGAGCTTCATGTTTGTGCCATTTCCCCTTGTTCCACAAGACCTGTAGACATGATGCAGAGTGACCTATGAGGAACTGCACGTACAATGGGCTTGTGTGTTCACACTGAGGAAACCCAAGCTAAAGATGCCCCCAATCTTATAAGGGTGATCCTGCCAAACTTGTCCAGCTTCTGTATAGGAGGACATTGTCTTTATTATGAGGATCAGGAAATGATCTTACCTCTCTCTGGTAGCACCTTTTTTCCCCCAAGGTTATTTGCTATGGAAATATCATAGAAAAGATACTTGAACACAAAAATGTTCACACAAGGCAAAGAAATACCATATAGCATCATCCATTCCTTCCAGCTGTTTCTCCAGATCTACCTCTTGCTCAGTTCCTTAGACAAATCTCATGTTACTGTTCGTTTCTGATGTCTTAATAGTCTCCCTCTGTGTCTGAGAGCCATGATCAATTGGAATAGACTGTGTGGCTACTTCTTTTCTTTGTTCTGTTTCAAATGTTTTCCTTCTCCCTGAGATAATCATCTCAAATTGCACATTGTCTTTCCATTCCCCGGTGCTTCTCTGACTAGGTTCCTGAGACATTTTTCCAAGCAAGAATTGTTAAAAAAAATACTTTGCTAGAATTCAGGTCAGCAAATATTTGTCTGAAATTACTGTGAAGGGAAGAAATTTCTTTGGCCAAACACAGGGAAGGGGCATATAAGCCACACCTAGGAAATAGAGAGGAATTAATGAAACATATTCTACTCATATAAAATATAAGGCTTGGAAGACTCACTTTTCCTGTGACTTCCATAAACCTCTGCTCCCTAAACATGGAAAGTAAAGCAATTTTCCAACTACCTGCTAATCAAGAGATTGTTGTGGCTACAAAAATGAACAGACAAAACCAAACCAGTTTTAAATGTAAATGGCAGTACTAGCTAGGCACCCTTGTAAGCTAAGCATTTAATCATGTTATTGTCCATTTTCTGTGTCAGTATCCTATGGAAAATTGCCCATATTGTTGCCTTTCTTATGTGAAGTAAAAGAAGAAGGGTCCTACCCTCCGTCTCAAGGGTTTAAACTTGAATGCCAAAAGTGACTATGCACAAAATGTAGATGAATAAGTTGGCTTTAGTGATGGGGAGTGTGGAAAGCTTGAAAATGTAGGTCTTATCAAAAAGGGCAGATCCTACTCCTCTCCAGCTGAGAATTGCCATGCAGGAATGTTGGCTCAACATTTTATGATTATCTGACCTTTCAAGTAACTGGATGTTGGGTTTCTTAAGTAAAACACAGATTTGCTTGGTAGCTAATTAAATTTCTGAAAACATTGGGAGCACCAAAGAACCTATCTGTCATACTTAATATGCCTTCATAATGAACCAATTCCAAATTTAATAGTTTTCAGCAGTGTTTATTTTGCTCATAAAACAGTAATTCAAGTAAGGCTCAGTGAGATCAGCTCCTTTTCCTCTTCTATATATAGCTTTAACTGAGGTGGCCAGGAAGCTGGGTTAGAATCACATGATGGTGTGTCTACCTAGTACACATACTGGGAAGATTGAAAGTCAAGTTCTCACAACATGAACTCCTTGAGGCATCTCTGTCTGTCTCTAGTCTTGGCACATGGTCTCACAAACAAGATGGTTCCTGAGCACCCAAACTCCCTCCATGCCAGCCTAGCACAGTCCAAGACAAATGTCTGAACAGAGCTCTCAGAAGCCATATCATCTTTCATGAACTAGTCGTGTAAGTCACTCACCATAACTTTGGTATTAAAATGATCACATTCTATTGATTCAAACAGTGTAGTCAGTTCAAGGAGAAAGAATACAACTCCTATCTTCTATTGGAGGAATCTTAATGTTATACTTTGAGAAGAGTATATGGGATATGCATATACATATGAGTATATATATTAGTAGGGACATTTTTGAAAAATACAATTTGCCATCACATATATTCACTACATTTGGCTCATTGGCCATCACTTGGAACCAGCTTGTACTCAAGGCATCTTGGTGTGCTCTAGAATTTGAGGAAGTAGTGCTGAAAAGTCTAGTGGTACCTGAAATTTTGTTTTCCCTAGTACAACCTAGGGAAAAGTTTGATTCTACCTAAGTGTATTCAACAGTCTGATTTTTTTCTTAAAGAGGTGTGGACAATTCTAGTAGTTACCCAAAAGTCTAGAGAAATGCTACAATTGGTTTTGGACATTGGGCTGGATCATATCAGGAAGTTATTGCAGACAAAGGTAGATGGGTAACTAGGGTAGTTAGCAATATATATTTCTTGAAGTAAAGTAGGTCAAATTGGAAAAGGTAATTGCATTCTTGCCTCAAGTGTATGGGACAGGTACTAGGACAGGAAGTGGGAGGTTAAGCCAAAGTAGCAAGAGAGAAGCTGGTGATGGCAACAGATAAATAATGGAATACTTTAATGCACCTAGCATTGTGTAGAAGCAGATAGGGACCAAGAAGCCAAGATGAGATTTCTTGTGGGAACTTCACAAGAAAGGGGAGGATCCTTGTTAGGATCAGCACTGGGGTATTCAACTCTACATCTTTCCGTAGTCCACCCACATACCTTGTGGTTGAACTGTCTGAGCAAGGACACCACAGGTGAAAGCAGACAACATTCAGGAGATTTTTTGAGATGCCTAAAATAAAACGGAAAATTACAGTCAAATGATAAGGCAGCTCATGTGCACACATTACAAACAAACAAACAAAAGAAGCAAAAAGCAACAATAGTTTCTGATGCAGTAGGTGTACCCTACAGAAATGAGATTCCAATTATGAATGTGTTGTTCTCCCTGTACATTATCTCTATATACAGATACATGCACTTTCTTTCTTCATAAATATTTATCTGGTTCTCAAAGGCAATGCGACTAATCACTATACTTTCCTCTAAATTAAAAAAAAAAAATCAGACTTAGGAGAGCGGAAGATCATATAAGAATCTCAGGAGGAAAATCTTTATGAATTACTCATGTAAGTTTCCTTATCTTATTTTAGTGTTATTACTTTTTGGTGGGTATGTTTGATGTTAACATATTTATTTACAATCCACTTCTCTGTTGTGCTTTGCTGTTGAAGGAGAGCCTGCTTTATTATATCTTGCTCTGGCCTGGGAGAAATCCCTCAAAGTGTGTGTGTGTGTGTGTGTGTGTGTGTGTGTGTGTGTGTTTTGTCTTAAAGATGCAGCAAAAATAATTCACTTTGAAATGGGTTCTTACTGAAAACAAAATTTGATGCTTATTTTTATACCCAGCTTTTGTCCATAGGATGATAAAACAAGTTTAGGATTTTTTCTCTATTGCTGCTACCATTATTTATGTATGCATCTATATGGAGTGGAAAAGTAAGCAGTAATCCAAGAATCAGCAGTCTTTGATTTGGGCCCTCTCTATGCTGCTTATTAGCAGTATAAAATTAGAAGTTTTATAGATTTTTAGCTTCAGTTTCCTAAATCGCAAAGTGAAATAGATGGGCTTGGATGATATCTAAAATCTATTATTTTTTAATAGGCAATATTATGTAATATATCATTAAATGAGAAGGTCAGAGTTTCTGGCCATCATAAAAATAATTGACTTCCTGGACATTCTCATTTAATCTCCTGAATTTAGTTTTCAATGAAGGTCAAGAAAGAAAATCTAGCATTTGATATAAGCGGGGGGGGGGGGGGAATAAAGGGAATACTAAAAGTTACCAAGATGAGTTAGCTCATTTAAGTGCAATGACAAGCACACAAACTAGTAGGTCTTTGCCAGTACCTGGCAGCTTTCCCTCCAGAGTTGAGACACTTTTGTCATTCTAACTCCAGAAAAATATCTCTTGAGAGGTCTATACTGACAGACAATATTTGTGCTGAATGACTTTAAGATCTGTGAGAAATCTGTTTTCTGCAATAAAAATCAAGATTAATTAAAGCCCTCCATACCAAAAGTCGTATCTCTATGATGATTCTCTTCATTCTGCCCAGTTTTCTGACAAAATATCAATGTATAGTGATAATATGTAAGTATACACACACATATAATTACACATATACAACATCCACCTATAAAATGTTGTGTTTATCTCTCTCTCAGAGTTTAGGTTCTGTGGAAGATAAACTGGTAAGAGGTTCCAAATAATATCTAGGGGCAAGGAGGGTGAGTCAAACAAAGCTGTCTCTTATTTAACTTGTCGTAGAATAAGGTCACCAACATTAGGAGATGTACCTAAATTTTGATCAGAAATCTTTAGGTGCATTCAACCAAGCAGAAAGCAAAGTAAGGGAAGGTGGCTCGTAAATTTGTGATGTGGGGAGGAAATAGATGATAGGATTATCATTTGTTCATGCAGGATTCCATCCCTAGGCCAACTTACCTCTCAACCAACTCACTTTTTCAACTGGCAAGATTTAAATTGTTTACTCATATCTTCAGGGAAAAAATAAGGAAAATTAAGAAACTTGGTACTGAATAGAGACCCACAGGTTTCTGAAATGTGTTTGTGTGTGTGTGTGTTTGTACATTTTCATTGGTGCACAGAAACTCGGTATCAAAAGGCATTTTTTAGAATGCCAAACCCAGAATTGCTACATTTATTTTGAGCCTATGCATTGAAGAAATATAGGAATGACAAGATAGCAACTGGGAATATAGAAGAAATGAGTCTTACCAGAAAGATGAATGATAGGTACGGAGGACAGGCAGTTAGGGATGAGTTTCTGCTCTTAAAATGACTAGAAAAGAGAAACTTAATGAATTAACTTAAAGGGGAAAAACATTTAAAATATATTAAAACACCAACTCTCTCAGAGTATCAGTGGTGTTTAAGTAAGTTGACTAGTGGAAATGTTCTGGAAGTGATGGAACCCATTTTATGACACTCAAACTCTCTTTAACAAAAACAAACAAACAAAACAAAAGCCAGAAGAACCCAACTACTATGATTTCAGTACAGTAAAACATAGAAGCAAAAAAGAAACCAAGGGAGGGCGTTCCCTATCTGCATTCACAATGGGATGTTTCTCCTGTCACTCTTTTAAGTTAGTTTCAAAGATGAATTACTTTTCCACTGTACATATTTTGCATATTGAAGATGTCCCTGTATTAGAACATACTTTAAACTTTTATATTAACTGTTTTTAATAAAATTCTTAAGCCTTATTTTGTTCAACAGTAGCCGTCATCATATTGGTGTCAAGTATCAGAGAGAAGCCAGGAATCTGGAAGGGAAGAAATGTTTGCAAATTAATCTTAAGGGCTTAACTACATTATGGATGTCTTCTTAGACAATTAGGATCCGGACATGGAGTAAACAATCAAAACAAATGACTGAAGGCTCAACATTGAAATCCAAATCTTGATACAGCAAGAGTAAGCAGTATACTGGAGTTGGACATATCCCAAAAAGGTCATTAGGAGAATGAGTTATCTATGTATTTTTTCATGTGCCCAATTTACTCCTGAGGAAGCTTTTATTTCCTGAAGGATAACCATAGGATTCAGACATCATGTAGCTAGTTCTTAATCATAATTTTGAACAAAAGCCAAAGTTAGATACTTTATATAATCCTTAATACTGAAAGAGATCTTAGACATTACCTGTGAAAAAAACTTTTTTTTTAAGGAAGTAGGCCTATTCAAGTGGAAGAACTCTTTGTAGTTAGAAAGCTGTGGTTTTCAGATATTTTGAAAACTATTAGCAGGAAAAGCAATACATCTACTTCTCTGCCTTAACAAGACGAGTAATCATTCATTGGAAATTTCAGATGAGGGGGCGCCTGGGTGGCTCAGTCAGTTAAGTGTCTGAGTTCAGCTCAGGTCATGATCTCCTGGTTCTTGAGTTCAAGCTCTGTATCGGGCTCTCTGCTGTCAGCACAGAGCCTGCTTCATATCTTGTGTTTCCCTCTCTCTATGCCCCTCTCCTGCTCATGTTCTCTTTCTCAAAATAAATAAATAAACTTAAAAAAAATTTTTAATGAAATTTCAGAGAAGATTCTTAGAACAGGACCTCACCCCTTTGAAGATACAGCATTAAAAACAAATCATTAAAAACTGGGCAGCTTTAACAGTTAAGAAATGGGATTTATGGGATGAATAGAGAGAGTGGGCTTTGTTTCCAGAAATAGGAATGTATGGCCCTGGGTAGAAATTGAAATCTCTTAGGCCTGCTTGAAGAGGCTGGAGCCAGCAGCACATGCACCCATGCTCAGAAATGCTTTGCATGTCATCTCTTTCCTTTGCCTTCCAATCCTATCCTCACCTTCCATTGTCAAACCTAGCAGGAAGCCAACTGACTTGGGAATTGGGGAAACAGTCATCAGTGCATTCTGATCCACAGCAAGGCAGGGAAAAGGCAAGGCTTCTCCTAGCAAACATGACAAAGATTGGCAAGGTGACCCAGAGAATTCGTATTTTAATTCCCTTTGGGCTGGATTCCTGAAATTTAGCAGTGAAATAGCAGGAAGGCATCCAGTGTGGCTGGGGCAATTTGTAGGGGTGTTGGGGAGAGTGTGTTAAGGGAGGGGCTGTAAATAGACTTGAACCAGATTGTTATAGCCATGATGAGGTGCCCACACTTGATCCAAGAGCAACAGGTGTTCACTGAAAAGGATTTACTAGGAGAATAACAAAATCTGATTATTGTTTTGAAAATATTACCCCAGCTGCACAGAAAAAAAATAGCTGAAGGCACACAAATAATAATTGTAGGTCATACTTTCATTAGTATTTATTAATATACTTTAGAGCAAGTTAGTTTATTAAAAAATATGATTGAAGTAATACAGTTATAGTTCTAATTTAAAATGTGAACAAAAAACTATGTTTCTATGATGTGGAAATATTTAAGAATTTTTATGTACATATAATATGTTTCATTTTTCCTCCATAGTTAATAAATGAGTGCACCATAAAATTATTTTTAGGATTTATTTTTAAGTCAGGTTATAGTTTTCTTTTCACATGTTATATATGGCAATGTAAGTCCATGATTTCAGTATATGAGTAATATGTTTGATCCCAAGATCAAGTGGATCATTGATGTATTTTGACAATCATATTTCAAAATACATACAGACATATTTTGGTCTTCACTGTTACAGGAAAGACAAAAATGAAGGTTCATTTGCAGGGGCTGATTTAGTGGTGTCTTTTTAACTATTTGTGTTTTTTTTCCTACCACATCTGTCTTTAAAATAATCTGTATTATTATAGTAGAAAATCTTATTTTGACTATGTTAAAAAATGTGCACAGTTGGACACATGAATATGCAGGAATCTGTGGGTAGAGCTTTGGATTTAATTTTGAAATCAGGATTTTAAGGTTCTAATGGTGGAGAATGTCATGTTTTTTTGTAAAGGTGTCTGTTTAAATATTGATCAGCACATATTCACCCAAAGGAAGCAGATAGCAAGGTCTTCTTATCTTCCTGCTAAACTATAAACAAGTATTTATTGGGATTCTGTTAGATCTTGTTAGTCATTCTTATGCAGGTGCATAAGCCTAGGTCTTATCTTTTACATAAATACAGCAACTGTGAAAAGAGCTTATCTCCCCACTTACTTTCTATTATGGGGAGGACATAGGTAGTCAGGGATAAAACTTTTGTTTAACTCTTGAAATCTAGTAGACCTGAGGCTTAGGGCAAGACACTGTTGCCCTAAGAAACTGCAATTTTTCTATCTGGAGACAGATATCTCAATTGATACTTCACAATCTTATTATAAACTTAAAAAAAAACAACTAAAAACACGAATTACCTTATAAAGTTCACATGAAATCTAACCTCTCCTTCTCCCTAGTGGACTGGAATTCTTATTTTGCAAATCTGATCTTCACTCCCCAGTTGAAGATGTTTTGATAGCCTTCCCTTGCCCTAGGATAAAGTAAAACAGGTCTCATATCTGATTAATCCTCATCTTTTCTCTTGTGGTATTTTCCTCACTCCTGTATCTAGCCATATGAACGTACATTTGTTCCTCACATAATTTTTGTATATACCATTCAGGAGAGGTTTTGGGCTTATGTTATCTTCTGGGTTCTCTAATGAGGGCACAGTAGGGAATAAAATACTAAATATCCCTCTTTCATGGCACTCAAACACCAGAGCAGAAATTACTAATACCGTTGTCCAGGCAAATAGGTTCATAAAATGAATGTACAGTGGAGTATGTGAATTGTGGCATGGGAGATGGAAAATAATACATCTGAAGGAGACTGGTATTATTCAATTCATAGGCACCATGAAGGCCTGTGGCTCTTCCTTGCACTTTCTGACTGAAAGCAGTTAGTTTTCTGTGTTCTCTCCTAGCATTTAAGTGTTGGCTAATAGCTAATAGAAAAAAGCAACAAAATACTGGTGCTGTAAAAAAAATGTTTGCCTACAAGATGTGCTCTCTACCCTCTGATCTGTTATCCCTATTCTAGGCATCAGGTCTCTGTCTCAGGACCTTTTCCCATGTGGTTTCTTTCACTCAAAACATTTCTTTCCTTCTTCTTTTCCTTGTTTTTTGTTTGTGTATTTTTCATTCCCTTCCTCCCTCCCTCTCTCCCTTCCATCTTCCCTTCCTTCCTTCCTGTTAACATATAGTATCATATTAGTTTACCATGTACAATATAGTGATTCAACACTTGTATATATCACCTGGTGCTCATCCCAACAGGTGCATTCCTTAAACTCTATCACATATTTAAGCCGTCACCCCCCACCTCCTTTCTGGTAACCATCAGTTTGTTCTCTGTAATTAAGGCTCTGTTTCTTGATTTGCTTCTTTCTTTTTTTTTTCCATTTTTTCATTTTTTTTATTTTCTCATTTGTTTTCTGTCTTATATTACAGATGAGTGGCATCATATGGTATTTGTCTTTCTTTAACTGACTTTGCCTAGCATTATACTCTAGCTTCATTCATGTCACTGCAAATGGTAAAATTTCCTTATTTTTTATGGCTGAATAATATTCTGTTCATTTTTTATCCATTCATCAGTCAATGGACACTTGCTTGGGCTGATTGCATAATTTAGCTATTGTAGATAACGCTTCTATACACATAGGAGGTGCATGTATCTCTTCAAATTAATGTTTGTACATTCTTTGGCTAAATGCCAGTAGTGCAGTTGCTGTATCACAGGGTAGTTCAATTTTTAACCTTTTGAGGAAGCTGCATACTGTTTTCCAGAGTGGCTGCACCAGTTTGCATTCCCACGAAACTGCTTGAGGATTCCCCTTCTCTACCTCTTGGTCAATACATGCTCTTTCTTGTTTCTTGCTGATTTTAGCCATTCTGACAGATGTGAGGTGATACTTCATGGTAGTTTTGACTTATATTTCCCTGGTGACAAATGATGATGAGCATCTTTTCATGTGTCTGTTGGCCATAGGGATGACTTCTTTGGAGAAATGTCTGTTCATTATCTTCTCTCTATATTATAATTAGATTATTTGTTTTTGGGGTGTTGAGTGTTGGAAGTTCTTTATTCCAAAGGGTATAAAGTTCTAACCCTTTATTAGATAGGTCATTTATAAGTATCTTCTCCCATTCCATAGGTTGCCTTTTAGTTTTTTTATTGTTTCCTTCACTGTGTGGAATCTTTTTATTTTGATGAGTCCCAATAGTTTATTTTTGCTTTTGTTTCCCTTGCCTCAGGAGACGTATCATGAAAGAAGTTGTTACAGGTGATGTGAAAGAAGTCACTGCCCATGTTCTCATGTAGGAGTTTTATGGTTTTAGGTTTCACAGTGAGGTCTTTCATCCATTTTGAATTTATTTTTGTGTATTGTTTAAGAAAGAAGCTGTGGTCCAGTTTCGTTATTTAGCATGTTGCAGTCCAATTTTCCAACAACATTTACTGAAAAGAAAGTCTTTTTGCCATTGGATATGCTTTCTTGCTTCGTCCAAGATTAATTGACTATAATGATGGGTCCATTTTGATGTGTTCTACTTTGTTGCATTGATCTATATGTCTGTTCTGTGCCAGTAACATGCTGTTTTGATTACTGTAGCTTTGTAGTATAACTTGAAGTCCAGAATTATGACACTTTCAGCTTTATTTTTCTTTTTGAAGATTACTTTGGCTATTCAGGGTCTTACATGGTTCCATACAAATTTTAGGATTATTTGTTCTAGTTTTGTGAAAAATGCTGTTGGTATTTTGTTAGGGATTGCATTACTGGGCAGATTGCTTTGTGTAGTATAGATATTTTAACAATATTGGTTCTTTGAATCCATGAGCTTTGAATGTTTTTCAACTATTTTGTGTGTGTCCTCTTCAATTTCTTTTATCAGTGTTTTATACTTCTCAGAGTACAGGTCTCTGACCTCATTTTTCAGGTTTATTCCTAGGTACCTTATAATTTTGGGTGCATTTGTAAATGGGATTATTTTCTTAATTTTTCTTTCTGCTAATTCATTATTGGTGTAGAGAAATGCAACTGATTTGTGTACCTTGATGGTGTATCCTGTGACTTTACTGAATTTGTGTATCAGTTTTAGCATTTTTTTGGTGGAGTCCTTAGGGTTTTCTATGTATAGTATCATGTCATCTGAAAATAGCAAACTTTTACTTCTTACTCACTGATTTGGTTGATTTTATTTCTTTTTGTTGTCTTAATACTGTGGCTAGGACTTCTAGTACTATGTTGAATAAAAGTGTGGCAGGTGGACATCTTTGTTTTATTCCTAATATTAGGTGAAAAGTTCTCAGGTTTTCCACATTAAGGATGATGTTAGATGTGGGATTTCATATATTGCCTTTATTATGTTTAAGTATGTTGTATCTAAGCCTACTTTGTTGAGGATTTTTATCACGAATGGATATTGTACTTTGTCACATGGTTTTCCTGTGTCTATTGAAATGATCATGTTTCTTATCTTTTCTCTTACTCATGTGATGAATCACACTGATAGATGTGCCAGTATTGCACTACCCTTGTAAACCAGGAATAAACACCACTTGACTGTGGTGAATTTTTTTTTTTTTAAGATATTGTTGGTTTCCATTTGGTAGTATTTTGTCGAGGATTTTTGCATCTGTGTTCCTCAGGGATATTGGTCTATTCTCTTTTTTAGTGGTGTCTTTTTCTGGTTTGGTATCAGGGTATTGCTGGCTTCATAGAATGAATTTGGACATTTTCCTTCCTTTTCTGTTTTTTAATAGTTTGAGAAGAATAGGTATTAACTCTTTATTAGATGTTTGGTAGATTTTGTGAATCTATCTGGCCTTGAACTTTTGTTTTTTGGGAGTTGTTTAATTACTAATTGAATTTCTTTGCTGGTTATCAGTCTGTTCAAGTTTTCTATTTCTTTCTCTTTCAATTTTGGGAGTCTATATGTTTCTAGGAATTTACTCCTATCTTCTAGGGTAATTTGTTAAAATATAGTATTTCATAATATTCTCAGGATTGTATTTCTGTTGTGTTGGTTGTGGTTTTCTCCTGTCTTATTTGTGATTTTATTTTTTGTGTCCTTTTGTTCTTTCTTTTGGATAAGTCTTGGCGAGAAGTTTATCATTTTTATTGATTTTTTGAAAGCATGAGATCCTGGTTTCGTTGATCTATTGGTTTTTGGCTTTTGTTTAATTTTTTTTTATCCTTTATTTCTGTTCTAATCTTTATTTCCCTCCTTCTAATGCCATTAGGCTTCATTTGTTGTTCTTTTTCTGCTCCTATAGGTGTACTTTTGGGTTGCTAGTTTGAGATTTTTCTTGAGTTTTGAGGTAGACCTATATTGCTGTAAACTTCCCTCTTAGAATTGTTTTTGTTGCATCCCAGAGTTTTGGAATCATTGTGTTTTCATTTCATTTCTTTTCATGTATTTTGTTTCTTCTTTGATTTCCTCATTGACCCATTTACTGTTTAATAGCATGTTATATAACTTCTATGTACGTGTGGTACTTCCAGAGTTTTTTCTTCTGGTTGACTTCTAGTTTCATGGACTTCTGATTAGAAAAGATGCATGATATGACTTAAGTATTTTTGAATTTGTTGAGGCTTATTATGTGGGCCTAATGTATGATCTATTCTGGAGAGTTTCCATGTGCACTTGAAAATAATGTGTATTTTTTTGTTTCAGGATGGAATGTTCTGAACATACCTGTTAAGTCCATCTGGTCCAGTGTATCATTCACAGTCATTGTTTCCTTGTTGATTTTCTGCTTAGATAATCTGTTCATTGATAAAAGTTGGGTGTTAACGTCCCTACTAGTGTTATATTCTTATTTATTAGTTTCTTTATGTTTTTATTAAGTATGTTATGTATTTGGGTGCTCTGTTTTGCATACATAAGTATTTACAATTGTTATATCTTCTTTTTGGATTGTCACCTTTATTATTATATAGTGTTCTTCTTTGTCTTTTGTTACAGTCTTTGTTTTAAAGTCCTTTTAGTCTGTTACAAGTATTGGAACTCCAGCTTTCTTTTGACATCCATTTGCAAGATAAATGTTTCTCCATCCCCTTACTGTCAGTCTGCAGGAGTCTTTAAATCTAAAATAAATCTCTTGTAGTCAACATGTAGATGGGTCTTTATTTTTTTTTTCACCCATTCTTTCATCCTATGTCTTTTGATTGGAGTGTTTAGTCCACGTACATTCAAAGTAATTATTTATAAATATGAATTAATGTTCTGTTACTCGTTTTGTTGCTGATTTTCTCTGATCCTTTATTGTCTTCTCTCTTTCATGTTTTGCTTTATTTAGTAATATTATTTGGATTTATTTATCTTTATTCTTTGCATGGTTATTAGTGGTTTTGATACATGATTATCATTAGGTTTGTATATAACCTCTTCTGTATATAGTTGTCTATATTAAGTTGATGATTAAGTTTGAACCCATTCTTTATTCCTCCCCTCCCCAAGATTTAGGTATATGTTACCATATTTTAAATCTTACTTTGTGAGTACTTTGAGTGATTTTTTTACATAGACATTTATTTTTACTGCTTTTGTGTTTCCTGCCTTTGTACTGTCATGTTTGGTTTCTCCTTCCCACTCAAAGAGTCCCCACCCCACCGCCTTTGATATTTCTTGCAGGGCTGCTTTAGTGATCACGAACACTTCTAGGTTTTGTTTGTCTGGGGAACCACTTATCTCTCTTTCTATTCTGAATGATAGCCCTGCTAGATATAGTATTCTTGGCTCCAGATTTTTTACATTCAGCACTTTGAATATACCATGCCACTCACTACTGGCTTGGAAAGTTTCTCATGAAAATCCCTTACTTGACTTAAAGGGTTTCCCTTATATGTTACTGTCTTCTTCGGTCTTAATGCTTTTGAATTTTTTTCTTTATCACTATATTTTAAAATTTTAATTGCACAATGTCTTGATGTGGAACTATTTTTCTTTTTTCTTTTCTTTTTTGTTGTTGGGGGTTCTTATGTCTCCTGGATCTAGATATATGTTTCCTTCCCCAGTTTAGGCAGGCTTTCAGCTATTATTTCCTCAAAAATTTTTTCTGCTTCCTTTTCTCTCCTTTTTCTTCTTCTGGGACTCCTATAATACAAATGTTATTATGTTTGATGGAGTCACTGAGTTCCTAAGTCTATTCTCATTTTGCATATTTCTTCTTTCTCTCTTTTTTAGCTTTATTATTTTCCATTACTGTCTTCTAGGTCATTAATTTGTTCCTCTGCTTCTTCCAGCCTGTTTCTCATTGCATCCAGTGTGTTTCTCATTTTGATTATGAGCCCTTTATCTCTGCTATGTTATTACTTATCTCTGTGTTAAGGTTCTCACCCTTTTCTCCAAGGGTCCTCCACTCTTTCCTAAAGTCCAGTGAGTATCCCTGTCATCATTGCTTTAAATTCTCTATCAGGTATGATACATATACCTGTTTCACTTAAATGTCTGGCTTTGGCCTTGTCCTGTTTTTTGATTTGGGATACATTTATCTGTCTTCTCATTTTGTCTGTCTCTGTGCTTTTTGTTGTGTATTAGGAAAGTCAACTACATCTCCTATTCTTGAGGGTAATGGCCTTATGAAGAAGAGGTCCTATAGTGCCCTGCCATGTAGTGTCTCCTATTCCCCCAAGCCTGGTGGTTCCAGGAGTGTTTCCAATGTGTGCTGTGTATGTTTTGCTGTTTGTCCTGGCTAGTGGTCTGCAGCTTGTTGTGAGCAGTGTTTGGTCCCTAGCCTGAATGATGTGGCACATTTTAGCTAGGTATGCTTGTCAGATGAGACGTGTTTCTACCACCACTAGAATTGAAACCGTGCAAAACTCTCTTTTTTGGAGACATGGTATTCACAGGGGTTTGGGTCAGTCTTTGGGGGAAGGATCCTGTTGCTCTGAGAGTAGGGCAAGCATGACTGGGAGGGGCAATTCCACTGAAGCCTGGAGGTAGCAGGGCTTGGTGTAAGCAAGTTAGGTTGTGAGGCTCAGTACTGCACTGGTTCTCACATGTAGCCCTGTGATTGTGCTGAGTGATAGGGGAGGAAAATGGCAGTTCCTTTATTTCTCGAGGGGTCTTTCCATGAGCACCGCCCCTCTTAAGTATGCTCCAAGATGAGCAAATAACCTCTGTACTGTGTAACCCAGCTGCTTTTCAGATCACTGTCTCTATGCTATTTGTCCACAGGTTATTTGTCTGCCTCCTCTCAAAGAGCAGTGCACTACCCTCTGGGCTCTATCCTAGTCAAGCCCACTGACCTTTAAAACTCCAGGCTTTAAAATCCACTGGTTGCAAGAACTGCAAAATTCGGCCCCTCTTGCTTTCTAAGCCACTTGCTATGGGGATTTGATTTCCCCCTTGGGCTCCCTGTGTGTTAGTCTGTCTCTTGCCCTTCTCTGTGACCATGGTTCCCTCCTTACCACATTGGCCATGATCTGTTTCTCTCCTAAATTCTGTCTTCTCATTTCCTACCTTCTTGGATGTGACTTCTTTTCTACCTCTGGCTGTGGAATTTGTTCTTCCAATGTTCATGTCAATTTCTGGGGTATTTAGGATGATTTACTAGTTACCTAGTTGTATTTGTGGGATGAGTAGAGCCTAGGGTCTTCCTACTTAACTGCCATCTTCCATTCTCCTACCTCAAAGCATCATGATCTCCATCAGCAGCATTCTCCACTTCACTTTGGTAATTATTATTCATCCTTCATGTCTCAGGGGAAAATTTCCTCATCTTGTAGACTAATTATTGCTGCATGTCATAATTCTTTATTTTACCTTTATAAATTCACATTTGTTTTGTTATTAATTATTATCAACTTGTGTGCTTAGTTCTCTAAATCCTTCAAGACTAGGTCTCTGTCCTGAACACTAAGCCTAGTATCTTGTTCTCAATAAGATTTCAGTAAAAACCTGGGGGCCTAACATTAAGGGATATCTGTTCCCTAAAGAGAAAAAACATTTGCCTTTCTAGGATTTATCCTCAAATGAACCCACGATCAAGTTAGGGATATAATTTTTTTTTTATCACAAATTAGGTTATTTGATGGGGTGACCTCATTGCTGTGTGACTGAAAAAGTGACTTGAGTAAAAAATTAAAAGTATTTATTGTAAGTTGATTTTCAGTGAATAACCTAGTCTGCATGCAACATCAAGACCCTGGTTACAGAACACTCATTCAAGAGTCCACCAAAATACAGCCTGCTTTTATCAGTCTCTGAAAAATTTCCATGTATTTGTAACAACTTGGAATTCAACAGCCAGGTGTTAAAGTTTATCACATCTCGAACCTTGTTCAAAAGAATAAGGGCTATTTTTTCAAAAGGACAGTATGACCCCTAGTTTTCTTTTTTAAAATATTTTTTAACATTTATTTATTTTTGAGAGACACAGAGAGAAAGAGCATGAACAGGGGAGGGACAGAGAGAGAGAGGGAGATATAGAATCCAAAGCAGGCTACAGGCTCTGAGCTGTCAGCCCAGAGCCCGATGTGGGGCTCGAATGCACAAACTGTGAGATCATGACCTGAGCCGACATCGGACACTTAACCGACTGAGCCACCCAGGCGCCCTCCTATAGTTTTCAAACTGGGTTACAACACACCTGTAGAGATGTATTCTTGCACATCAGCTTGTGACAGCCACAAGGGGACCCTAGAGGAATGGGTCACCTTCTCGGAGAATCATTTTTAGCAAAAATATATTTTTATATTGATTAGAAAAGTATTATTCTGAACTTTAGAAATTTATTAAGTGAGAAGTACATAGAACATGCTTGGTTGAAGGCTTTGCAGAGGAAAATATATAATCATACAGTTCCATGTGTTTGGAAATACTTTGCATTACATTAGCTCAAGTGGAATACACTAAATCAGTAGAACTAGGTGAACAAGACTTAGTCAGCAAGCTGTGCCTGTCTTGCTCAGCAAGAAATTTAGGAATATAAGGTTGACTGAGGAAGACTGCATGGTTTTGATTTTAGGCACCACGTGAAGTTAGAGGGACTGAGCTGGATTTTGGCAAGGCTTATACTGAGAACATAACTGTAGTTTAATAAGAGACCATTTGAAGGGTAGATCTATAGGATAAGCTGGGTTGTACGCTCAGCACTTTCTCAGGCACCATTTCTGTCTGTTGCTCCTCCAATTGGCGTGGACACTACACATATAGGAAAATCAAATGTGAATGGATTGTGTCTGATCTGCCCTGCCTGGCTGGCATTGGTATTTGGAGGAAATTTTGGATTGATTAGCTTAGTTCTGTCAGTGACTTTTATAAATTGGCTGGATTAGTTAACAAATGTGAGAACAGACATCGATCTACCTATCTTCTATTTGGATCATCTATCAATATCTGTCTATATAGCAAAATAGGAACATTTGTCAATAGTCAAATAGTACATAAGGGCTTGACAATGCAAAACACTTTGCTTGCCTTATTCTTATCCTCTGTGGATTAATCATTTTAATATCCACTGATTCATTTCATAGCTACAAATATGTATTAATTTACATTTCCCCCAGAAGAAGATCCTGAGACAAGGAATGAAATGCAAGTAGTTTATTTGAAAGTTGCAAGGAAATAAGGAAGAGACACAGAGAAGGACATGCAACTGTTAGAGAATGTATTGTTAAGTCAGTCACCATGATGAGTGAGTAGAGATTAATCCTATAGAAAAAATCCAGGAAAACTATATGCAACACATACCTCAGAAATAGCCTTCTTGCTGGTGGAAAGCTCTGGTATGTTTGTACACCTTTCTGCATCAGGTAATTGTTGAGTTCTGCTCTGGGCGGTTGTTAATTCCTTCACACTTCTGTTCTACCCCAGCAGTGGGCAGAGTGACCTTCTGGTAAAAGTCCTGAGGCACGGACAACTAGGTAGCTCTTATCTACAGTATATGGAAACTCTGAAGTCCAAAGGCATATGGGCAAGACACTGACAACATCCGCTCCAGTATACTTATGCTAAAGATCTTAATGTTCAATATTTTTCCTAATTGATTATTCTGCCTTCAGAGTAAGGATTGAATTTACACAATAGTCTTCAATTGTTTTTTTTTTTTTTTGCTTCCCCAAAATTCATTATAGATTTGTTCCTGTGTTGCTTAGCCTTGTATCTTTACAATAACACCCATCCTATGTCTTCTATAGCTAATAGGTTTGGTACCTGCCTTTATATGTTTTAACAATATAAGCATATTTGTAAAGGATTTACTGTTCCACTCCAACCTACCTCCATCTCAGAATAATTTAGAATATTCCCTTTATAAGATGAATATATTAGAACCACTTACTATCTCCCTTATTTATTGTTTGTTTGCACCTTCCAACTCCTGTCTTTTGTATGTAAACTTTTCTAATCCATTTAACTTTCTTATATGTGACATTAGATACTATATTTATACACTCTTTTGTAACATTCACCCTGTAAACAGTTTGCTTCTAGGTTGAGTCTGTAAGTTGCAAATTAATAACTAATGACATCAGATATATGCAGTCACATTCCAAATACCATCCAATATAGATTGTTGTTAAATCTCTGTAGTCTTCTGCTTCACTCTGGTTTGATAACTTTTTATGCCTGACTTACAGTTTTCATCTTGGGAATTTCTTTTATTACTTTTTTTTTGTAGTTGGAACTATTCTTTCCTAGATTCCCTATATTTGTTTTTATCTCTTCTTTATTTTACTGGAACATCTCAAATTACTTCCCAAGGAAAGGTGTATTAGCAGAAGTGTCTGAGTGCATTAGCCTGCATATATGAAGATATATTTTTTCTAAATTTATATGTTTGATAGTTTATATTAGCGTATAATTCTAAGTAGAATATCATTTAATCCTTAAAACATTCAACACCCTTTTCCACTCTATTCTAACATTCTGGTTTATTTGTAAGGGACTTACTGTTCCATTCCACACTAACATCCATCTCAGAGTAATTTAGAACGTTCCTTTTTTTCCCATGTGATCCTGAAATTTTGCAGTAATGTCTAGCCATGAAACATTTCAGTAACTAGGCAGGCCTTTTAATTCTGATGGGTGATGTTGTTTAACTCTGGGGAAATCCCTTCCTATTTTTTTTTTTTTGTAAATTCTTGAATCCAGTTTTATCTTTGTTCTCTTTTGTGATGATTATTAGTAAGATATATCTTAGATTTTTACTCTGTATTCTGTTCTCACAATTTTTATCTTTATGATGAAGTCACAAGATTTTGTTGGCTTTGTTGTCCAACTTATTTATCTTTGTCTTAATTTTAGCAGTTTTAATTTTAAGACTTCTTTTTTGTTTTGTTGGCCTACTTTTCATAACATTTTCCTTTATGGATGCTTGTATTAAAGACTCTTTCACAGAGAGCATGGGACCAAAATAGGGAGAAAAAAACATGTTGAGGCTACGACAGAGATTCATTTGTTTATGAATGTTGACTTTTTTTATTATTAATCTTCATTGAAATGTCTGGTAAGCCCTGGAAGCTTTTTCATGCTTATGGGTGAGAACATAGCACATGTTAGTGGAAACAAGGTAGGCAACAGAAAAGATACTCTATGAGGTTAAGGAGGCAAGAAACCATCAGTATTCCTTTAGAACCCACCACCCCACCTTGTTCTTTTCATTTTGAGTGTTAAGCCATTAAAATCTATTTTAGGATTATTAGTATTTCAAATAAGTTAAATTGTGTCCTCAGTCTGTTTTTTTTAATCTAGTAATTTTACATATTTAAAAGATAATCTTTCATTTTTTACCTGAGCAGGACATTTTAGACTTCACTCTTCACAACTTCTGGGGATGTTCATCTCATCACTCTCTAATATGGATCCTTCAGCAGAAATAAATACTGAGTACTATGAGATAAGGAAAGCTGGGAGCTGATAGATACAGTTTCAGCTCCTCTTTTTAAGATTACAGTTGACCCTTAACACAGATTTGAACTGTGGAAGTACACTTACATGTGGATTTTTTCAACAAATATATAACAGTACTGTCAGTGTATTTTCTCTTTTGTATGATTTTATTAATAAAATTTTCTCTAGCTTACTTTATTCTAGGAATATATAATACATATAACATAGAAAATATGTGTTAATTAACTGTTTATATTATCAGTAAGACCTCTGGTCAACAGAAGGCTGTTAGTAGCTAACTTTTTGAGGAGTGAAAACATATATATGGATTTTCATCTGCATGGGAGGTGGAGACCCCAACTCCTGTGTTTTCAAGGGTTAACTATACTCATTTTAGAATCTTGAATTCCTCACTTTTCTGAGGTCAGTTTTTTAATTTGAGAAAGGAAATTAATAATATTTACCTACTTCATAGCTATTTTTCTGTAAGTATCAAATAAATGTATATGAAATTATTTGGAAAACATTTAATATTGTGCACTATATTAGGGATATAAAGGTAAACAAAATACAATCCCTCTGAAAGAGCATGACACATTCAATCTTAGAAGACCATCAACAATGTCAGAATAGAGAGCAATAAATGTTATTAGAAAGGAATATTATATCAAGCAGTCATCACGTATAGAAATTTTATAGTTTGCAATCTACTTATTAGAGTGAAACATATCCTTTTTAAAACTGATTTCCTTTGGGAGAATATTTCACTCTATGTATAAGTAGATAAGTAGAGCCTCAAAAAAGTAAAAGCGTTTGCTCAAAATCAAACATCAAATAAGTGATAGAACTGGTACTTAAAAATAATTCTGATTAAATCCTTCTTTCTTGCTTCCTCACCAAAGCTTTACAAGAGCATATTATATTTCAAAAGAAAATTTGCAAGATTTACAAAATGTGTTACAGAGTAGACAGGAAAGAATAAGCTCCAAAGAGCAAATGCTTGTCATAAAATGAAATGAAATGAAATTTATATTTTAAAAAACCCCTATCAATTGATTAGTGAGTTTCTTTAAAATAATGTCAAATATAGATGTCAGGTGAATTTCTTCAGCGATGATCATCATTAGGTTTCTAGATAGGAAAGTGAAATTGGAAAGTCAGGTTTGCAACCAGGATGATCTGATGATTCAGACTATAACAAAAATAGTGAGAATAGCATTAGCTAAAAGCAGAAAGCTGCTGTCCCTTCACTTCTTAAATATGAATCCTATCATTAGAGATTAGATAGGATCATGTGCATGGATATCAAAATGGGAATAATTTATGAAGACAGGTGTATTCTTATGAACATTCAACTTCTGCATTCTCTAGGAGCTACATCTGAGAAATCATCATGAGCAAAATCTCCAGAAAATGAGAATTATAATAATCCTGGCCTGAAAAGTCCTGTATAATGAAAGCCTTTGTGCTGATCTGTACAAATAGACTGGCTAGGTTTATTTTAGCAGGGAAAGTATAAAGAAATAATAGTTTCAACCTCTACAAATAATCCTGGAGAAGATGAAAATTCAGGTGTTTAATATGATCTAACATTTTGCTAACTACCCTGGAAGTGGACCATTATAAAAACAATGGTGTAAATTACTAGATCCTAATTGCTAGTTGGAGAAAACTTATTAGTTTGGCAGTGGTGACTCTTGAAATAACTGGCACGTTATGGTATGATTTGAGATGGACAGTTCTAATTACTAGAGTGCTAATACATTTCTGCACTGAAATACCCCAGGGAAAAGGAAGAGGCATCAGGTAGTCTGGAATTGTATTCTGCAACCCAGAGTGGCACATCATGACCTTCTTTTTGTAAAATTTGTTTAATGGTTTAATGTTGGTAATCAAGACATGTACATTGCAGGGCAAAGAGAATATGACTGGATTAAAAAGAATCTGAATTTTAATGTCAACTCTGTTCTTTAATTAGGTGATTGATTTGGTATGATCGTACATGTTGCCTTATTTATATGGTGAGGGGACTGAATTACATATCCCACAAGGTTCCTTTAAGCTATGATAGTCTAAGACCAACTCTATAATCTAAATAGCAATACAGTTTGTTGTAGATTCTTCCAGTGATGACTCCCAATAAATCATGACTTTTAGGTAACCATAAGCTTATATAAGCCCCCTCACATTCACTCTGGGCTTTGCAACATTACTGTCTTTGACCATTAGGGACATCAACAAACCTGTTGCAAGCAGAGACTTAAAAGGTACTTGTGCATTTTGTCTTGCCTTCTTGGAACACTGACCTGTAATTGCCACATAAGAAATCCAGTCCAGCTTACCAAAGGATAAGAGACTGCCATGGAATCAACCGAGGCACCCTAGCTGGTAACGATGACCAACTGCCAGACATGTGACTGATGCCTTCTTGAACTTGCCAGGCATGTGAGCACAGTTATATGATCAAGCCTAGGTGAAACCAGCAGAGAAACCACTAAGATAATTGAGAATATCATGGGAAATAATGAATCATTGTTGAAGACACTAAGTTTTAGCTTGTTACAGGGTAATGAATATCTGACACACCATTTAATATGGGTTTCACACAAATAGAATACTGAGCTATTTCTAAATTTAGATGTGAGCATTTGTATTTGATTATTAGAATATGGGCAGCAAAAGTTGGGGGTGGAGAGAGAGACAGATCTTGCTCATCACTACATTGCTAGCACTTAATACAGTGTTAGCATGTATTAGTTATATATTACTACATAACAAATTACCCCAAACCTTGTTAGTTTAATACACCTTCTATGTATTATTATCTCACAGTTGTTTTGGTGTAGGAATTCTGGCATGTGATATCAAGGTCTTCTGTTTCAGAGTCTCACAAAACTTCAGTCACAGTATTGAGGAGGGTTGTGGTTTTATGTGAAAGCTCAATTGGGGAAAGATCTAGATCCAAACTCACTACCAAGGTTGTTGGCAAGATTCAGTTCCTTGCAGGCTGTTGGCCCATTATTGCCAACCATCCTTTGCCGTATGAACCTCTCCAACATGGCACCTTGCTTCATCAAAGCCAGAAAGAAAGAGAGGGCGCCAAGAAGATGGAAGACTTAGTTCTGTGTAACTTAATCACTTTTGCTGTATCTTACTTGTTAATCTCTAGGTATAACCTTCACTCGAGGGCAAGGAATAATGTAAGGATATAGAGTCCAAGAAGGAGGGATCATTATGGGTTATCTAAGGAGCCTTCCTATTATTGGTCCATAGTAAATACTGAATATATGTTTGAAAAGATGTATAAATAATTGCATAAGAAAGCCTGTTTTGATCAACAAATATGTGTCAGGCATTGTGTTATGTGCTGGTGATACTTAGGTGGTAATGACACAGACCCTGCATTTTAGAGTATATAGTACAGTTGGGAGACAGGTGTAAAATGTAGTGCGATACAATAAAAAACCTGCTTACGTATATATCTTGTGGAATACATAAAATAAAATAGGATTTAAATATAAAATAACTAATTTTGTTGGATAAGTAAGGATAGAATTCTTTTAAGACTCTGGTAACTGAGTTATGGTTTGAAGGATGATTCATCATTTTCTATCTCTAGACTTGGAAGGAATGGAGAGAAGTACATTTCACATACTGTGTTATAAGGGGTGTGTGTCTGTGTCTGTGAAGCAGAGAGTGAGGGACAGACAGATATTTGGACTAGCAGGAATTTTCCCCCAGATTTTTCCCAAACAACATGTGCTCTCCTCTAAAGTTTGTTGAAGAACAACCTGTCCCATAGTCTTTAATTGACCCAGTGAAGGTTTATAAGGGAAGGCAGATAGCCCATTTGATGAGAAGATATGATACAGATGCAAAGAGGAACCCAGGTGTAATTGATTGCACAGTTGCCCTTATCTCCAGAATTGTTCAGGTTAATTACACATTGGAGAAAATTGAGTAAGTTAGAAGCTTTGAGTAAAACTGTTCTAAAACCAATCCTTCAGATGGAAAAGAGGAGGTCCTTTGACACCAGGGCATTTTTGAGGATGGGTTGTGGAGGGGAATTTAATGATGTGTAAACTTTCACATCTGTTGACAGTTGCTTTCCACTGATACCACAGGGAGCAAAATGAAAGTGTGATTTTTAAAATGAGCCTTCAGAAGGATTTATTAAAATTATGAAAAGAAATAAAGTGCACAAAATTCTGAAAGTATCATATGGGAAGGACTCTCTTACTGTGTTTTATATTGGATAAATGAGATTGGTAAAAGTCAATTTAGAATATTCAAGAGCATGATTCAGATTGATAACCAAATTCAAATCTGGCTCTATTAGTTTCTAGCTACACATCCTTGGGTAAATCCCTTAACATCTATGGGATTAGGAATCCTCATCTATAAATTTGGGATTTGGGATAACACTAATTGATTTGTGTTAGGAAGTCACTGAGAATTACTGTAAAAATGCTTTAATAGGCATTTGTGTTTCTTTCCTTTTTTTGTTACATGATCCAAGATGTGGGGAAACGTATCTCAGAATGTTTCCTGTCTTGGCCTCTTCATATACTTCACAATTTACAGTGTTGTCTTTGATAGTGTTGCCACTTGACCAAAAATCCATTATCAAGACTATTGCCCAAAACCCAGATTGACTCCAAGTCAAGGCAGCAAAGGTGATTGTATTCCAAGATCTTCAACACTAGTTAAGTCCTGAGTTGCATTATTGAGATGGTGGTACAAAGAGATGACCTACCTAATTGAAAGAGAGACCCATTGAATATTCAATCATGGGTGGCCAGTATGGTAATTTTCCAAGATCAGGTAGACACTAAAGGTTTGTTTGTCTAGACCAAAGACTCTGAAACTGTTTTATGAGAGGTGACATTGGTTCTGGTGCCTTATAGGAAGAGGTTATCAATTCATCCTCTGAATCTCAGAATTGTGATGCATGACATCTTAAACAGCACATATTCTAGCTAAGAGAAAAACAGCAATAGCAGAGAGAAGGTACCTAGGTTCAGGATTTGGGGTAGAGCAAGGGTGAGTGAAGGTGGAGATAATAGACCCCCCTGAAAGTCTTTGAAGGAAACCTGATCTTACAAGTAGAACATGATTTCTGAAGGCAAAGACAAGAGACTGTGGTAGTAAATTAAATCAATCAAATAGTGTTAGAAAATATATATTCATAATGGCCATAGTATAAAATGAATGAGATGTACTAGTAAATAGCAAACTAGGGAGAAGGCATTTTCTTCCAATTTCTCCTAATGTCGAATCTCTCAGTTAACATTTTTAGGCAGAAAAATAAAAAAACCCCCACAAAATGCATACTTGTTAATGAAAAGTTCTTACTAGTAAAATCTTCCTTAGAAACTTCCCTCAGAGGGCACCTGGGTGACTCAGTTGGTTAAGTATCTGACTTGGGCTCGGGTCATGATCTCATAATTTGAGAGTTTTAGTTCCTCATTGGATGAGCTCAAACCTCACTTCTGGTAAAGTTGTGCCCCTTTTGTGTAAACATGAGCCCTGCCTCAGCTAAACATTAATAACCCCACTTCAGGTGAGCCCCACTTTGCTCTATGTCTCAGTCTCTCTTTCTCCCCCTCATGGTATGCTCTCTTTCCCTCTCTGTCTCTTTGCCCCTCCTTCACTTGCACCCTCTGTCTCAACAAAACAAAACAAAAATCACACACACCTGCTCTCAAGGACCATGAGCCCATAATTCTTGATTCTTTTTTCCTCTTCCATATGACAGCTTTTTAGATATTCTATTCTGTGCCGTTCTCCCATCACCACTGCCACTACCAACTCCACACTCTTAATCTTCTGTCACCCAGGCTTTTTGCCTCCAATTTCTTAACCACTACATGTATAATGGTTTTAAGATGTCTGGTCATGTATCTGTCTTAGGCCAAAAAATGGAGAAGAAGTGAGATATCCTGACTCTGCTACTTCCACACATAATTTCCTTAGATTTTCAGATTTTCAGTTCCATATGAATCAAGTATATAGATACTGCATACCTCACATCTGAAAATTGTTGCAAGGGATGATGCAGAAGGCTGTGTATGAGGAAATGGTAAAATGTCTAGAATATAGCAATAGTGAAATAATTGTTGGTTGTTACTGTTATTATTGATGTTATTAATACTATAGCATTATTATCATAACTATGATTACCCTGCTTTCTAGACTCCAAGCTTCTTGAGGATAGAACTTTGGTTTTACATACACATGTCTTACTCAGTACCTCAAGTGAGACCTTAATATATAAGGTGACCAAACATTTTCAAATCAAACCAGATTTCATGGATTCTGAAACTGAAGCAACTAATTGAGCTTTAGGACTCTGAGTTCCTATGTGGAGCCAAAGTTTAAATATTTTTTGATGGGGAGTCTACCTTTCTTCAGATTTGCTGAGTGTCTTCACAGGATTCTCTTGTTTAGAAGGCAAGCCCTGGCTGGAGGATGCAGAAAAAGTCATACTTTACCTATAAGGCAGCAGAGGACAGTGTTACAGTTCATCATCACACACAAGTCCCCTGGGCTGTCGAGGTAGAGATAGAAACCACACGTAAGCAACTCTCTAAGCCAACAATGTGGTGGTCCTTTTTATTGATAATTATCTCTTACATATCTGAATAAGCTTAGGCTTCTGAAGGTGTAAAAAATGCCCTGGAGGTATAGCTAGCAAAAATTAACACTCCACTGCACATCCTAATTAGGATTTAATTAGGGAATTAAAAAAAAATGCCGAGCACATGTTTTTAGCAAGTGCATAATCACTGACTTATTGCTTGTAGGTTTTCTACATATTTTTCATTGTAAATATCCAATTATAATTGTCATTTAGGTCAGACTTTACCAACTCAAAGTCTTATTCAAAATAATGAGAATTTGTTTCTTTAAGCATAATGTCCTCTAGTATAGTTTTTATAACTTCTAATTTACTGTGTATTCTACCCAGTTCCTTCTCCTAACATAGAATCTGGGTGGTGTTGTCCTCGTGATGTGATGTATTACTCTTCAACAAAGCCCCACATCTTGTATTTACAACCAGTGCATAAGAGAAAAAAAAAAGTGACAGCCACATCTGTGTTCTCGTTCCTGAGAGATTTGTAACAAACCAGGACTGTAAAACTGCAGTCTCTTTTTCATAGTGAATGTTGAATGTATGCCTCCAACTCTGACCAAACTTCTGGAGTGATTTATAGCACATCTGTTTTGACCTGCCCCTGATAATATTCAAATTAAAGTCACAGTTGGAAAAGAAAGTGGCCTGTGCCATGAGTTCCTCTAAAGATATAGGAACTATTCCAAGCTTGATTTGTGACCACTGCCATCAGCTTTTAAAAGCCACAGCTGATGGAAAATAATGTCTGATGTTGATTTCTTAATCACACCACCATTATAGAAATAATAGGTTGCTACAGTGATAATCATTACCCCTTTCTGATGGTATTTCAGTGCCTTTTACAGCCACTTCCAATGACCATTGAACTGTTTGGTCTAATGAGTGAGAAGACGCCCAACATCTTTATTCAGAAGTCACAAATGATAATTGCCACCTATCACCCCATTTTCCAGAGCACAGAACATATGCCCACTGAATCCCATTATCATCCCTGCAGGTTCCCATCCCAATCTTACTAGACTCAAATAATTGGCTTAATTTATATCTGATCCAATGAAGGCTGTAGTCATTTTTCTCAAATTCATGTTTTCTGTTGTGTATGAATATCACTTAACTTTAGAAAAATTTTTAAAGCTTTCATTGAAAAATCAAAAATGATTAGTGACAGCTTTAATGTCACTTAATCAATGAAAAATTCATAACTATTTTTATTTTTATAGTATGGAGTAATAGTTAAGAACAAGGCATTTGAAGTGTAATAGAATCTGATTTAAAATTTTGTTCCATCTCTTAATAGCTATTGTAACCCCAGGCTAGTCAACTCTGAAACTCAGTGTTTTGTCTATAGAAAGGGAATAGAATAGAGCTTACTTGGGGCATCTGGGTGGCTCAGTTGGTTAAGCCACCAACTCTTGAACTCTTGATTTTGGCCTCAGGTCGTGATCTGGTGTGGGGGGGGGGTTGTGAGATAACGCCCTGTGTTGGGTTCCACACTAAATGTGGAGCCTGCTTAGAATTCTCTCTCCTTCACCCAATTACTTTCTCTCTCTCTCTCAAAAAATAAAGAAAAGAGCTTTCTTGATATAATGGTTATTAGTATTAAACCTAAATATAAAATGTATTATTATATTATCATCACTGTTATTACCGTTATTATTCTCACCTTACATGTTTCTCCTTTATGTAGACAATGAGAACCCCTACCTAGTTATCAGAATAAGCACATGATTGGGATTCCCTTGATGTGAAATCATAATGCAGACGTGGATGCAGAGTGGATTGTGTGGATCATGCTATGGGTCTACCTGCGTGGAGCAACTGACTCATTAAGCTTCTCTTCTTAGAATATGTGACATGAGATAAAAGAGCTGGCAAATGGTTGAAAAACTTAAATGTAGGGGAGTAAAGGAGGGAAGCAGATAATACTTACTATTTCTTAGTTTTATAAAAATTCATATGAAGGAGATAGCAATATTTCTACTTGATAGCTAAATAAGCTAAACTTATAAAAGTGAAGTAAGTCTGACGGCAAAGAACTAATAAGTGATACAAATGGTATAGCTCATTCCAAGTCTTGATTAAAGGTACATAAGCTATATAACCTTTTGAAGATTTCATGAAGTGCAATCTGGCTAAAGTATATACTTGGAGATGAACCGAAGAATTTATAGAGGGAAACAGCAATGATATATGCTGCATAAAATTTGCAGGTGTTAGAGGACATCAGAAACTAGAATGTTTCTTTGTGTACTCTGAAACATAACAGCAGCGTATTGTAAAAATGGCATGTGAATGTAGGAAATTAATCTTTTGACCCTATTTTATATTGATCAGATTCAAATTTAATACATTTGCCCATTTTCTCATGTACAGACTATAAAAAAGAAAAGGTGAATATTTTTGGAAAGTGGAATATGAGGACATAATGACATGATAGGAGCTATGTTATGTTAGAGATTATCATGGAAAAAAACATCTGGAAGGGAAACTGTTTAATGTTCATGACAGAAGGTTATTGCAAAGGGACATAGACCAATGCCCAATACTCTGAAGTTAAAAACACAGGCATGTTTTCAAATCACATTCACAATTCAGATGAATTGTTGTAAACTGTAAGTCTCTCTTGAAAATATTAAGACTTGGCTAGGAACAGTGACATGGCTTACATCACTAAGAGTAATCCAGCAGTAATATGTTAATTATCACTTTACAGTTATTAAAGATTGTGACATCATGGCAATATTTTACTTCCTTCCATCAAGAGATGGAGCTTATTTCCCTACCACATAAACGTGGCTGGCTTTGTGATGTCCTGATCATGTGAGAATTCTCATTTAAAGCCTCAGTAAACCTTGCAGCTTCTACTCTGGCTGCTCTTGGACTCCTTTGACTACCAAGTGAACAAGCCAAGGCAAGCCTGGTAGGGGATGAGAGGCCACTGGGAGAGAGTTCCCAGTCATGCCTGCCACCACTATCCAGGCATATCATGGACCATTCACCCCCAGGCAATCCCACTAAGTGAACACAAATCTAAAAGCTTAGCTAGTATCAGGTAAGCCAGTACCAAACCTGAAAAACTGTCTATATGATCTCAACCTAATTTGTGATTCGCAAAATCATGAGCTACATAAATAGGTTTCAGTTTAACTTATACTAAGTTGTGGGGTGGTTTGTTATGCAGCAAATGCTGACTAATAAAAATTAGTCCAAACTATTGCAGTGTCCTAGTTTTTTGAAATGCTTCTTTAGTATTTTGAGCTACTTTAGGAATTCTTCACAACTTCCCTACAGAAACATTTTAATTTAACTTTTGTATAGAAATGCATTCACATGAGTCAAAATTCAAAAGGTACAAAAGGATACAGAATAAAATTCTCCTTTTAGTGTGTATCCCCTAAAATGCTTTTTTTAAATACAGAAAGGAATTGAGCTATAAGCTTCTAATGTATACTTCCAAAGATATTTTAACCTGATAAACTATGTGTGTTATATGATACACATATTCTGTTACCATCTTATCTATTTTCTAGGCTAACTTCCTCAAGTTATGTCTCATTAATTACCTTTTATTAAAATTTAGACTTCATGTTTTTAGAGCAGATTTAAGGTAACAGAAAAATTGAAAGGAACAGAAATTTCCCATTTCCTTCTGCTCCTATACATTTTTAGCCTTCTTATGTTATCAGTATCCCCCCCCACCAGATTGATATATTTGTTACAACTGATGAATTTACATTGACCCATTATAATCAGCCAAAATTCAACAGTTAATATTACGTTTTACTCTCGGTGTTTTTTGTTCTGTGAGTTTGGACAAATGTGTAATGATAAGTTTCCTTACTATGGTATCATATAGAGTATTTCCACTGCTCTAAAAATCCTCTGTGCTCTGCCTATTCATTCCTTCCCTTCTCTCAAATTCCTAATCCCTGGCAACCACTCATCTTTTAACCATCTTTATAGTTTTTCCTTTCCCAGGATATCACATCATTGGAATCATACAGTATGTAGCTTTTACAGGCTGACTTATTTAGTAGATACATTTAAAGTTCCTTTATGTCTTTCATGGCTAAATAGTTTGTTTCTTTTTAGTGTTGATTGTCTGAATGTACCACAGTTTATTTACCCATTCACCTGTAGAAGGACATCTCGGTTGCTTCCAAATCTGGGCAGTTATGAATAAAACTATTACAAACATCCAAGTGCAGGATTTGTGTGCAAATAGGTTTTGAACATCTTTGAATAAATACCCAGGAGTGCAATTTCTAAATTGTATGGTAAAAGTATGTTTATTTTGTAAAAAAGAAAGAAAGAAAAGCAAAGAAAAGAAAAAGAAAGAAAGAAACCTCTGCCAGCTTGTCTATCAAAGTGGCTGTACCATTTTGCATCCCCATCAACAGTGTATGAGAGTTTCTGTTACTCCACATCTGCACCAGCATTTGGTATTGTGAGTACTCTGGATTTAGACCAGTCCGATGGGTGGATTTTACCTCATTGTCATTTTAACTTGCATTTCACCAATGACATATGATGTGAAGTATCTTTTTATATGCTTATTTTCCAGTTGTATATCTTCTTTGGTGAGGTGTCTCTTAACATCTTTGACCCATTTTTCAATCAGGTTGTTGTTTTCTTATTGTTTTAAGAGTTCTTTGTATATTTTAAATAATAGTCTTTCTCCCGATGTGTCTTTTACAAATACTTTCTTTGAGTTTATGGCTTTTCTTCTCATCCTTGACATTGTCTTTCACAGACCAGAAGTTTTTAATTGTAATGAAGTCCAGCTTATTAATAATTTCTTTCATGGGTCATGCTTTGTTGCTATATCTAAAAATTCACCACCATTCCTATGGTTATCCAGGTTTCCTCCTATTTTATCTCCTAAGAGTTTTATAGTTTTGGATTTTCCATTTAGGTTCGTTATCCTTTTGAATTAATTTTTGTGAAGGATGTAAGGTCTTTGGCCAGATTCATTTTTTGTATGTGGCTGTCCAGCTGGTCCAGTGCTATTTGTTGAAGAGGCTATCTTTACTCCATGTATTGCCTTCGTTCCTTTGTCAAAGATCAGTTGACTATATTTATGTAGGTGTATTTTGGGCTCTTTATTCTCTCTCATTGACCTCTTTGTCTATTTTTTCACCAATACCACAGTATTTTGATAAATGTAGCATTATTGGATGTCTGAAAGTTGGATACGTCACTGTTTTAACTTGATTATCTTTTCTTTCAATATTGTGTTGTCTATTCTGGGTCTTTTTCCTCTCCACATATGCTTCAGAATTGTTTTGTCACTATCTATAGATAACTTCGTGGAATTTTTATTGAGGTTGTGTGTAATCTATAGGTCAAGTTGTGAAGAACTGACATCTTGATAATATTGAGTCTTCCCATCTATGGACATGGATATCTCTCTATTTTTTAAGGTGTGCTTTGATCCTGTTCATCAGAGTTTTGTGGTTTTTCTTATATCAGTTTTGAACATACATTGCTATATTTATATCTAAATATTTCACACACTGTGTGCCAACATAAATGAGATTTAAAAATTGGCAAATTTCACTTGTTCATTACTGGTATATGAGTAAGTGATTAACTTTTATAAAGTAACCTTCTATCCTGCAGCCTTGCTTTAATTGCTTATTCCAGAATTTGTGTGTATATGTGTATTTGTGTGCATGTTTGTCTCTAGGTTTTGAGATTTTCTATGTAGATGATCATATCATCTAAAAGACAACTTCTTTTTTCCCAGTGAGAATGCCTTTTATTTTCTTGCCTGTTAAATTAGGTAGAATTTCCAGTGTAATGTTGGAAAGGAGTGATTAGCAATGATATCCTTGCCTTATACTTCATCTTAGAGGGAAATCTTTAAGTTTTTCAGTTTATGATGTTAGCTGTAGGCTTTGTGTGTGTGTATTCTTTATAAAGCTGAAAAAGTTCCCCCCGTATACCTAGGTTACTGAGAGTTTTTATCATGAAAGAGTATTGGATTTATTTCAAATGCTTTTTTTGCATCTACTGATATAATCATGTGATTCCTGTTTTTTAACTGGGTTGCTATGATGGATAACATTAATTGATTTTTAAATGGTGAATCAGCCTTGCATATCTGAAATAAATTCCACTTGGTCATAGTCTATAATTCTTCATATACATTGTTGGATTCAATTTCCTATTATTTTATTGAGGGTTTTTACATCTATCATGAGAGACAGTGCTATGTAGTTTTTTTTATAAAGTCTTTATCTGATATTGGTATTATGGTAATCCTAAATTCATTGAATGAGTTAAGAAGTATACGTCTGCTTCTACCCTCTGAAAGAGATTATAGAGATATGATATAATTTCTTTCATGAGTATTAGGTATAATTCATCAGTATATACATATGGGTCTGTTGCTTTCTGTTTTGGAGGGTTATTAATTATTGATTCAACTTAATAGATATGTGCCTATTCTCATTATCTCTCCTTTTTTTTTAAGTTTATTTATTTTGAGAGAGAGAAAGAGAGAGAGAATGAATGAACAAACATGAGTGAGCTGAGGGAGCCAGAGAGAGAGGGAAAGAGAGAATCCAAGGCAGGCTCTGTGATGTCAGTGCAGAGCCCTTCACAGGGCTCTATCGCATGAACTTTGAGATCATGACCTGAGTTGAAATCAGGAGTCAGATGCTTAACCATCTGAAACACCTAGGGTCCCCTAATTGTCTATTTCTTGTGTAACTTTTCACAAATTGTGTCTTTTAAGAAATTGGTTCATTTCATCTAGGTTATCAAATTTGTGAGTGTAGAATTATTTATATTCATTCATTCATTATCCTTTTAATGTCCATAGTTATGGTAATGATGCCACTACTTTTCATTTCTGATATTAGCAATTTATGTCTTCTGTTTCTTGGGTAACCTGGCTACAGTTATCGCTTTTTTTTAAATGAGATTTATCCTAATCTTCCTCCTAAATTTACAACCTGACTCTCAAAGCACTCCTGATTCTCCTTAGTGGCTTTCATTTTTTATAGTAATACCACTTTCTAATTTATTATGTATAATATTTATCATAGTTAATATTTAACTCCCATCCTCAAAAGTTCCATGAGGAAAGGGGTAATTTTGTGCCTTGTTTGTATATACTTCAACCATCTGGCATATTTCCTGCACAAAGTAGGTGCTCATTCAGTACTTGTTAAATCAATGACCACATCCTGAAGAAATATATCTTAAAAAATCACTTAAAAAATCAAAGCTATAATTTAGTATCATATTCTAAGTGTGTAGAGCTTTGATTCATTTATGCAACTAATATTTACCAAATGCAAGGTTATGTTTCTTGGTGCTATGAAGAATAAAATTAAATAGACATTATTTTTTCCCTCAAATTGATTAATTGAAACTGATGGGAATGATAGGTATATCATACAGTACCTTCCACATACTAGGATATTAATTGATTTTTGATACAAAGCTGCTAAAAAAGCATTTATACTAATAACTCCGTGAATTAGAAAAAGGTAAGTAACATAATTGTAACTATCAAACTTGCTTATGATTCAGTAGAACTGTAATTGCTTTTTATTGGAATAATGGGGGCTTTTTATAGAGGAGAGGGTGACTTGTGATTTGTACTTTGAAGAATATATAGAACTTAGGTGAAGAGGAAGATAGGTTAGCTACTGAGCAAAGAAATTGTGGCAGTAAAGAACGAGGCATGTACAGAGAAGCTGCTAAAGGTGGGTCATAGAAGACCCTAAAAACTAATTTAACACATGGATCTGATGAACATTGTCCCACACGTGCTTTTTCTAAGATATTGTGCTCAGCATCTTACCTTGAATTCGACTAATTAACAACCTTTCATCATGTTAATGAAAATGATCTTAATTGCTTTAAGCACATACTGTCACCTCCCTATGGGATGTCTTTTGTTTTTAAGGTCTTCCTTTATTGGAAAAATGAGAAACATAGGGGTATGTGTCTATGTATTATACTGATTTTTTAAACTGAGAATTAATAATATAAGTGGAACAGTTTGATTTCAGAAAACGAGATTACTAAAGTCATGGTGAAGCTGAGCAGTTGAACAGCATTTGTTATATAAATAGTCTTTGAGATACTACTCTCTGACTGCAAAGCGTTATGTTGCCCATTGCTATAGTGGAGATTCCAATTTTGTTGTTGTTTCTTGTGGTAACCGCATTCAGTGTTTTCAGAACTGCTACTAAATGAAGGAAGTTGTTATTCTCCTACATGCAGAGAATGTGCTGACCAAGCTGATGAACAAGTGCAACCCTCTTTGTATTTATAGTTGTAAGCTATAGCACTGGCATCCAGGTATGTGGCAATACTTGTAAATGAAAGAAATCAAATGCATTGAGGTCATACAAGAGGAAGAAAACCTAATCTCCAAACTGTCTTGTTTCAAACTTGGGATGGTTTTTCTGTTTAGGTAACTGTTTTTCAAGGTTAATTCTTCTAACACTCTTCATTAGACAATTAGAACTAGAAGGATCATTGCAAAGTAACTGGTTTGGCATGTGGAATAAAAGAAAAGAATTGTTCAAAATGATGACTGGCTTGCCCCAGTTCAGAGAATATGTTGTTGGTAGAGGACGAGTATATTGCAACATTATCTTTGAGGGAGGAGGTGGTGAATAGGCAATAAGAAGAGGGCACTTTTTCCACGGAAGTCATGCAAAAGAAAATCTCTAGGAATGCTGAGGCTAGAGGTGTCAAGATTAAAGTCATGAATAGGGTTTTGGTGCAAAGTATTTTAAGAACAAGTTAATGTAACTGTTTCAAAATTTTATAAAAATATTTTTACATGCATCCAAATTTACCCATTGTAAGTATATAGTTTGATGAGTTCTCATCAGTTAATATAGCCAAGCAGTCACCAAAAATACTAAGATTGAGAATACTTCAGTTGATCTTTGGTTTAAGATCATATATTTTCTTCTGTGCTTCAGTTTTGCCTTTGTAGAACTGTGATATAATAGAACCAAACAGTATATAGTCTTTTATGTTTGGTGTCTTTTGTTTATTGTATTTTAGATTTATCCGATGATTACATATACAAGGACTTTATACATTTTTATTAATGAGTAATATTCTATTGTGTGGGTGTACCACATTTTATTCATTAATTCCCCAGTTAATAGGTATTAGCTTGTTTACATATTTTTGGCAATTAAGTAAAATGCTGCCATAAAAATTTGAATACATGTCTCTATGTGGAGATGTTTTCATTTCTCTGTAGCATATCCTTAGACTGGAAATTTTTTATCTATGTTTATTTTTCAAATGGGATTACTTATTAAGTTTTGAGTGTTATGTATATATTCTACATTTATGTCCTCTGTCAGTTACATTTTTTCTCAGTCTATGGGTTACCTTTATCTATCTTTGTTTCTTTCTTTCTTCTTTTAATTTTCTTTCTTCTCTTTCTTTCTTGTCTCTCTCTCTCTCTCTCTCTCTAAGTTTATTCATTTATTTTGAGAGAGAATGGGTGCATGTGCATGAGGTGGGGAGGAGCTGAGAGAGGAAGAGAGAGAATCATAAGCAGGCCCCATGCCATCAGCGCAGAGCCTGATATGGGGCTGAAACTCACAATCTGCAAGATCATGACCTGAGCTGAAAGCAGGAGTCAGACGCTTAGCCGACTGAGCCACCCCGGCGCCCCTGTGTTTGTTTTTTAATTGTATGAGAGAGAGAGAGAGTGCGCGAGTGAGCACAAACACACATGTGTGTGTACCCCTTCCCCTCAGGGAGAAAGGGAGGGGTGGAGAGAAAGGGTCCCAAGCAGTCTCCCTAATGTCCGAGTAGATCCTGATTGATAACAGGGCTCGATCTCGTGAACCATGAGATCATGACCTAATCCAAAATCAAGGTTCAGGCACTTAACCACCTGAGCCACCCAGGCACCCTGTGATTATTTGCTTTTTAACGTAATTTTAAGTTTAATTTTTGGGTTGCTTGCTAATTAATTTTTGAATATTGATATGTGTTCTGTGAATATGTGTGTGTAAAAATGTAACATGTTTTGTACACACACTTTTTCTTAAGATGATTAATCAGCCCAATTTGTGATCACTGATAAAAGCCTTAGGCAGAGCATTGACTGAATACAAGCTTTGTATTATTTAAGATAAAACTATTATAAAATCAAGCACTATAAAAATGATAAACATTATGGAATAGAGGCAAGTATACATTTCCCTATGTTTTTGCTGAATACATAAAACAATAGTAATTTCTTATTTTTCGATGAGAACACTTAAAGTCTACTACCTTAGAAAATTTTGCTTATGCAATATGTTATTATCAACTATAACCATCATGTTATCATTAGATAATCAAACTTTATTCATCTGTTTTTAAGGAATATCACAAAGTCAACATGCAGTTTTAGATCTGGAATGTATTCATAGGGCAGATATAAGATGAAAGTAGAAGATAAAGGTGTAAGACCCAGTCAGATGATTATGGAATTTCCAGAAATTATGTTTTAGTGAAAAGGGGAATATAAAGTAAATAACACAATGCTACTGTTGTAAAACTGAAAAACGTAAAATTGAAAAACTTGATGACTATATGAGTACATGATATAAACCTCTGCCGTTTTATATCTGTGAGGAATATCTGGTTGATAAACCCTGTTATTAAATGCTCCATGGAGAGCAAGGAAGAAACATGACTAGGAGGAAATAAAAAAGGAACTTAAAATAGATAAAGTAATAAAATTGTGCATTTATGTAATATAAGCATAGTTTTCTATATAAATTAAAATAATCACTTGTAATGATGGTCATTATTTATATATTTGCTTTTTCCTGGGAGCATGCTTCCAAATTCCACTCTGTCTTTACCCAAGTTCTAGGACATTTTGCTATCATCCTAATTAACAAATGAGGAAGTATGTGTTTGAACGTTTCTTTCACGTGTCACAGTTCACGCAGCTGGACAAGGGTGGAGCTAAATTACACCCAAGCAGGCTAACTGTAGTGTTCCTTTCCCAACACTGTACCTATATTTCTTGTGTTTATCCATTTCATTGGGCTAAATGGACAGACAAATTTGTGGAACATGTAGTGTATACAGAGAGATGATTGAATACATAAGCATTATGAAAGGATTCCCCTTGATTTAACTAACACAAACCTAGACTCAAGTGTGTGTGTGGGGGGGGCCGGTGTCAGAGAGAGAGAGAAAACACTGAAGTTATACTCTCTTAGCACTCTTCAGTTATACAATAAAATGTTATCAACTGTTGTCACCATGTCATATATTAGATCCTCAAAAAGGATTCATTTAATAATTAAAAGTTTTTACCTTTTACCGATCTCTCCCTATTTCCACTACATCCTATGCCATGGTAAACAAATTTTTACTTTATTTCTATGAGTACAACTATTTAAATTTAGATGGCAAACGTGATACCACACAGTACTTCTTTCTCTCTTTGTCCTGTTTCACTTAGCATAATGACCCCCCAGATTCATCTATGTTGTTGTAAGTGGCAGAATTTCCTTATTTTGAAGACTAAATAATAATTCCTGTGTATGCATGACATGTTCTTGATCCATTCTTTGGCTATTGTGAATAATGCCACAGTGAACTGGGAGTAGAGATACCTCTTGAAGATAATGGTTTTGTTTCCCACGGATATATACCCAGAACATGGTTGCTGGATCGTATGGTAGTTCTATTTTTAATTTTTGGGGGGAACCTATATACTGTTTTCCATAGTAGCTGTGTGAGTTTACAATCCTCCCAGCAGTATATAGGGCTCCCTTTTCTCTACAAACTCCTAGCATTTGCTGTTTGTTTTCTTTTTGATAGTAGCCATCCTAACAAGTGAAGTGCTATCTCAGTGTGTTTTTAATTTGCATTTCCATGATGATTAGTAATGTTGAGCATTTTCATGTTCCTGTTTGCCTTTTGTATGTCTTCTTTGGAAAAAAGTCTATTCAGGTCCTTTGCTTATTTTTAAATAGTTTTGTTTTTCTTGTTCTTATTTTTGCTATTGAGTTGTATGAATTTCTTGTGTATTGATACACTAAAATCCGTATTTTTGAAAGAAGTCTTTGTTAAGCAGGTAGATGGTAGATTATAGGTTAGAAATAAGAGCTAGTACGGTGAGTTAATACATTTCCAGAAGAAGGAGAGAAATATAAAATATTACTTAAGAAATGACACTAAAAAGGGAATTAAAATATGATTTTAAGATACTAATAAGTAACAGTTGATTTGGAATTAGAGGGGGGAGAGATACTGAGGATGATTTTTAGGATTCTAATTTGAATGATTATATTGTAATATCAAAACATGATATAGAGAAAGTGGAAGTGGAGGAGCAAGTTCAAAAACTGTGATTTGGAGGAGTGGGTAGAGGGTGTTTAATGAATTCAGTATTGGTCTTGTCAGATTTGAGCTCCCCATGAATGCATGTGTAATGATGTCCACTGCACAGTTGAAAGTGCCAAAACAATGCATAGATTGAGGTGTCAGTTTCCAGGTCATCAGCATAGAGGAAGCCGTGGAAAGTACAGACAGAAATGTACACTGAATAAATACCAAGATCAAAAACCTAGAAGACCCTGCCAAAGTTAGACTTGGGGGAAAATTCAGTGAAGACGTAGATCAAATCTAAACATTAAGAGGAAGACAGAGAGGAACTTGTTTCACAAAAGTACATGAAGGATTTTAAGAAGCCAAGTTAGTCAATATGGTGGACTAAGCTGACTTCAGATATCTCTTTCCTTGAGACAAGTCCACAGGTATGCTAGATAAAATGCATTTTTAAAATATTCAGTCATTCTTGCAGGGGCATCTGGGTGGCTCAGTCAGTTAAGCATCCGACTTTGGCCAGGGTCATGATCTCTCAGTTTGTGGGTTTGAGCCCCTCGTTGGGCTCTGTGCTGATTGAGCAGAGCCTGGAGCCTGCTTCAGATTCACTCTCTCTTTCTCTCTGCCAAATATTTTGTCTCAAAAATAAACAAACATTAAACATTTTTAAATATTCTATCTTAAAAACAAGAAGTCTCAGGGAACTAGAACTTAGAAGAAACTAAAACTTAAGATACAAAAAAAATTTGGAATGAACAAAAAAGATTATTGTCTCCAAAAGAAAATTACATTGTTTAAACACACTATTCTGAGCTACCTGACCCAAATCTTTCATTGCCTTTGAGCTATTTTACAATTCTATAAATTGAAAACTGATAGCATGGCAAAATAATTCTTGTCTATAGACATGCAAGTTTATTCTTTCAGGGGAGGTTTAAATGGACTCCTCTTAACTGGTAGAAAAAAACTAATTTTGCATCCCTATGTTAATTCATGCCAGTGTTTCTTTATTCTACGTAAGTGATTTCTTTGTTAATTTTTCCTCTGAACCTACTGTAACTTCTGCCAGGTTTAATCATTAAACAATGCATTAAAGAAAACATTTAATACATTTATTTTATATCCATATGAGTACTAATTTTACCTTTTTTAAAAAAAATTATTATCCTTTAAGAAAGGTAAGATTTATTCAGGGTCTCTTTGTGTGGAAAGGAAAGACTTTTGAAATTACTTCTCCTGTCATATACGGATCTGAGATCTTCTTTCTTATCCTTGAAGAGAAATCAGTGCCCCAGACCTTGAAGATTATGTGATTCTGTAACATGTTGACTATTTACACTGGTCATGCTTGTGGCAAAGAAACTAGAGGAAAGCTAGTGCCATAGATGGAAAAAGAGAGTGATGTTTAGGAAAAAGAATCTAAGTGTGCTCCATAAGAGGCTGTGAATTTTTCATTCCCATTAACAAGGTGATGGTGGGGATCTCAAGGTGAGAATAAACAAAATCTATTTCAGAATGTGAAAACACTTGCAGTGACAAATGCAAAACCATTCTGTAGGAATGCATCCATGACCCAGATGAATGGATTCCCAGAAAAACAGTTCCTCTGAAAGCTTACAGACAAAAATTACTAGATACTGCAACAATCAGCAAAATTCACACCCCAAAACTAATGATGATGCAACAACCTCCAAGAGATTATAGTTCTTTGAATATCTCAAAACATGTTTTTTTCCTAAAAAGGAGCCGAATTTGTGAGACAAGAACACATTTCTGTGAGGATAAAATGGAGTTTTAAATGCAGAAATGTTTTTAGACATAGAAAGTGTTAGTGGGAAAAGAAATCAATAGCAACATTGGACACTAGATTAAAGAGAATTAATGAATTATCTGCTAGACATAAATCACTCAAAAGAAGGAAGAGATGAATAATAAGAAATCATGGAAGAGAAATTAAGAAAGGTAAAAGAAGATGAAACGATCAGAGGGAAGAAGAATTTGTACTCCCTCCCTAAAAAAATGTGACTTTTTGATTTATGAATTATTTTAAGACTGGTTATTTTTAAGAAATAGCAGACCCAGGAGAAGCCCTGAAAATTGAATAGAAATTACCCTTTTGTAAAGTACATTTGTATTTTTAAGGGAAATCCTCATTTGTAAAGGTGTCTCCCTCTGTGTACAGGGAAGAGGAGAATGACTTAATCAATAGAGAAGGCGGCAACTTAAATGCATAACAACCTTACCTTGTTTGCTCTGACTTTCCTGGTAACCTCCTTAACTGCCTTCCAGCCTTCTCTTAACATCTTTTGTCTTTAACTGGAGATAGTATGTTCCGTGGCAGCTGGAGCCATTTCAGGGAGTTACTCAGATTTCCTGGGTATCTCCCGTGTGTATGGGAGGTATACATATAATTAAACTTTGGTTTGCTTTTCTCCTCTCATCTGCCTTTTATTAGAGGGGTGTCTCAACCTAGAACCTAAAAGGAAAGAGGAAAAATTATACTTTTTTCCCCTAGATAATTTTAAATTTTCTTGTAGGTCTTCATATATAGGGAACAGATGATATAGGAGAGGCAATAACAATGGAAATAGATAGGAAGTTTACATCATTTTAAGGACAGAAATATACCCTTAGATGGAAGAAACAAACATTCCAGACTCACTATAACATAAATAAAAATAAACCCAACCCTAGATATTGCCTGATAACCATGGCAAAACCGCAAAGACAGACTTAAACTCTTAAACTTTCTGAAACATTGCCTCCTATCCTTAAGATTAGGGTTTTCATGTATCTATTGGAATGTAAATATAAAATGAAATATAGAAAGGAGGCTAATTGTTATGAAGCTCACTTTCCTTAGCCTATTATAAATTGAAGCAAAATACTTACTACTTTTGCTTCCGAAAGGGCTTGAGAGTTTATAGTTGTTAAGTGAGAAATAAGAGACAAAATCATGTGGCTTTTGAATAATAATAGCTGAAAAGTAAAATTATTATAAAGAGAGAAAGAGAGAGAGAGAGAGAGAGACAGACAGAAAGAGACTTAAAATGGCAGGTTAAGTAATAGAAAATGATACCTGTTATAACTAAGGTAAAGATTGAATCTTAATGTTTTCATTTTCTGCTAAGAATGAAATTTCATGGGTTCACCAGGAAGGACTAACATTCCTGTCTAAAAGAAGAATTTGTCCTGAGGATGTTCCTGTAAGGATCATTGAACAATGTAATTATCGATACCCTAGATTATAATATGTGCCAAAAGTATAAAGATCCTTTTCTTATATACCCTGTGGTCAATCCAAAACATAGTATCAAACAAAATCATGAGGGACTATTCATGGGATGGCAAATAGAGAATGTAAGAAGTAGGTGAGTTTTTAAATACGGCAATTTCTGGTTATCTTTTTAAATAAAGTGATAAAACTGGAGTATCTCAAAGAGTAAAATATAGTTTAAAAATGATACAATTGCCTAAGATGGCTAATTCTCTACTATGAAAAATATTTGTCTGTGAAGAGGAGAAAAAATATTAGTTTCTTAAAAAATGCAAAAATTTGTGCTTGTGTTTTTGACATGTTTCTACCGAACCACATTTGAAATTATGTGCCACCATCCACCAACATTTCTTGCAAGTGTTGGGAATATTTTATACGAATTGCTAGGTGCATTTTTGAGTTTGAAATTGGGAAGCTTGATTTCAATGTATTTTAATTTTCTTCACATTCATATGGCATTGTTTCCCATCTCATTGAATTGTGTCAAAAATAGAGTAAGAAGAGACCCAGGTTATTTTCTTAATACATGAAAGAAATAACAAGGCTCAGGGATTTGGGAGACATTTGGAGATAATTACTAGGTCGCTTGAGTCAAGAAGCAAACTTTTCTAACTGAAATGTACTGCTCTATTAAAAAATCTACATTCTCTGCCTGACAAGTGAAGTACGTTGTTGGATGTAGAAAGAAAGGTATGCTAATTTAATTATCTTGAGCACTAAATACCCAATGGCAAAACTATCACGTGTTGATTTTTAAATTAACCTATTTTAAAAACAGGAAACAATATGCTGGTTTAAGAGTGGTACTTTGGGGTTAGAAAAATTTGGATCTTAATCCTCGCTCCACTGGACATAATTGATCAAGTTATTTTATAAACAAAATAAGAATAAAATACTCACCATGAAGGGTTCCTAGAGTTTATTGAAATAAAAAATTAAAAGGTTCTGTCAGTTTTTGTGGGCCTGTGGCTCCTGTATTTTTGAGAAACTGGTGTAAGTACTGTTGATATTTATGTTCCCATCCACCCTAAATGAGTCTGTAGAGATCCATAGTGTTTGGTAAGTTCTCTCAAACTGTTCCTCTCCTTTTCCGCCCTGGTGTTCCTAGAATTTTTGAAAATAAACTTTCTTTTTCATTCAGAGTATTCTAATATCCTTACTCTGATTGCTTCACACTCTTCCATGTCCTCATTCCAGCATAGAATTAATCTAAATTTAGACCAAAATAATCAAGTGTTTTTCACCTGATAACTCTTCCCTCTTGCCTATTCTCTACTCTTTGCCTTAATGCAGCAGATTCTTCTCATTCCAGCTCTTAACCATCTTATACACAGCTTTAATAAAATCACTAACCATTTTAGAAAACATCCTTTGGTCTCTTCTAACTTACTGCCCTTGTGCATGCCTAGCCCAGTGTCCTTCTCCAACTATAAATTCATTATATAAAGCTGGATTTAATTGCAACATTCTCCTTAACTCAGTTTTGGATATTGCACATTCATACACTTCTCAGGGTGGATTACATACTCATAGAGCATATATGTATTCTTTATTATGGCATTTAGCACATTCAGAGTTCTCTCCTCCATTGCAGTGAAATCCCTTGATACCAGGAAGTGTAGCTATTTATTTGTGTTTCTATCCCAGGATACCGTACACAATCATTAAATGTCCGTGGTGTACAGAAAGAACTGAAAGCCATATAAAGACAGAATATATACTCATATTTGACTATCATATTGCTAGCTTAAGAAAAATGTGTATTAACAAAGTTGGCTGTAAGCAAAAAGTGAAAATGTGGGTAATTGGTTCTGCTGTTAGTATTGCTTTCTAGAAGTATGTTGAGTGTAATGATTGAGTAGTTATCCTAGCCCTCTAGGTCTGGGGTGTGCTGATACTGCCACTCAAGGGGAAATTCCTTAAAAAATGGAACTGTGTGAAGCAGACTTTGCTGGGCAGTGAGTCTGCTTTGTAGATGACCTCAAAGTTCCATAATCATTTCAGCTCACCTGGAAACTCAGAGTGCAAAACTGAATGAATGTTTTGCCAAAGGTCAGGAAGTCTTCAGAATCAGCTTCTAAAATCTAAATCTCAGCTGTCTATAAAAAAATGAGTAAGAACTCACTTTAATTAGATGGCAGTATTTCCATTCCACAGAGGTCCATGGCATTAATTAAAGCCATGATTCTAGGTTTGTATCTCAGCTTTGAAATTTTAGCAATTTGGCCAGGTTTGACTTGGTCTGAATTGAAACTTTCTGAAAGGCCTTTTTAAATCTCCATAGTTCCGAATTTAAGTTCTACAAAATATGCAACACGATGATATTGTGGGAAGCTTTGAATAGCATTTTATAACAATCTTACATGTACAAATACCTTAATAGGCTTTGCAAGTTTGGAACCAGATAACCCTCACCTTTTCTGACAAGTCTACATAAAAATCTGGTTGGTTATTTTTATGTCAGTAGGGTCTGTGATCCTGTAGTATTTGGTGCTCACATTCTTCTCTACACTAAAACTCTTAAGTGATCCATGAAGTCGGCTTGTTAGAGCTCAAAGTTGGTTGCTAATATGTTAACAAATGAACATTTAGTTAAACTGGAGAGTACAGATTTATATCCTGATTTCATATTGATTTAAGTCAAATTCTTTCCCATTTGGTGGTAATTTCAGGCAGGGCTGGCCGGAGGCAAAATTGTGAAGTAGGTTAAGCTGCTTTTAGCTGTTTCCAGCTTTTTCTAAGGGTCTGTGTAGGAGGGTGGATCTTAGAAACTGGCGATGATCCTTTATAAAAAGAAGTCTCTTTCTTAACTCCCTAGATAAAGTGTAAGGAAAATGGCCAACAATGTCAGATACATGTTAGGGATTCTATTATATATTTTTATACAGCTGGCAAAAGTTCTTTACTGAGAAATGTTTGGATATAAAAGAATTAGGAAAACAAAACTCATGCCGCTTATTTTGCATTCTTTGATCATTGCCTCTGTGATGAGATAGTCCTAATGCAGGGAATTCAAAATCAATAGGATATGGTCACTGCCCAACAAAAGATGACAATCTAGTGAACCAGGTAAACTTGGAAGCTTGTAAAAGCCCTTGCAATGCAGCAAATGCAATTATAAGGGTTTGGAGAGAATGCTGTGGAAACATAGAACACTAAGTGCCTGTTTATAGCAATGTGAGGAAGTTGGAGACCAGGTTTGAAGAAATCCTCAGAGTTTCGAAGAGAGGCAGAGAGACAATAGAATTCTCTGTGGAGAGAAGTAATGGCAGTAAATCTGAAAGTTTCTAACATGCACAGGGCATGTCCATGTGACAGGAGAAGTATTCGTGGAAGGTGAAGTTGGCAGTCCCAGTTCAGGGCCAGATTACAGGGGATGAGTGTCTTATGCCAGACATAATTACAATTCACTTTATAGGCAACAGGGAGTTAAAAGTTCTAAGCAGACAGGTGACATGACAAACTCAGTTTTATTGAACTTAATCTATGGCAGATATAAGGGTCTACACTGAGACATGGTAGGGAATATGGAGATGAAGTAAAATAGAGGAGTTAATTCGGAGGTAGAATTGTGTGGGGATTTGATAGATTAAGTGTGTGTATATATAGAGGGTAATGCAAAGGGAGGGTTAACCTTAGTTTAGGTTCCCCCAGAGAGTGGCTACTCAGATACAGAAAATCAATGTCAAGTATTTTATTTTGAGGGTAATTTCAGGAAACAATAAGGGGGAGTATGAGATGGCAAAGAGAAGCCAAGGCAACGAAAGAAGGGTTTATTATCAAGCTAAGTGACACTGCATGTGACTGGAACTTAATACTGTGGGGGGAGCTATGGGAAAAGTATTTAAAAGTATTAAATACATAACTCAAAGTTACTATAACTGAGGAGTGAAGGAGATAAAATATTTATATAGGAACTCAACTGGTGTCATTGCCCACTACCAGGGAGTGTTAATTGGGCTGCATTTCTGCCTGCCGTGATTTGGACAGTCTTCCAGCAAAGAGACAGGTATTGACAGTAAGAAGCTGGCTAGAAGATGTTTTAGGGATGAGGTCCCAGGTATAGAGTTAGGGCACCAAGAGTGTCTACAAAATCTAGGATGGTTAAACACAGTATCCTCTGGTTTTGGAATGCACTTTTTTTTTTTAGCTTCTAGCTCAACAGGGTTACCAATATATATGTCCATTGCATGCTAATCCTCTGTGCCTTTATACCTGTTGCTTCTTAATAGAAGGATTTTTTTTCATTGAAGAGAATGGAAAATAAAGACAGTTTGTTTCAATTCAGGTTGAGGCATTTAAATTAGTATTTATTAACTGTATTCCTATAGCTCAAACCCTTAATGTAGATGTCATCTTCGACAAAAATTTGATTGATGAGAAGGACTCTGATGCTGCATCAGGATTTGGAGAAAGGAGATCGATGGGCCCAGATGGAATGAGGTAAAACATAAGCAAACTATTTGCTATATTAACAATTTGTGTTTCCCTGTTGTTTTTAAAAATCATAAAAGTCTTGCTTGTCTCTCCAAGCTTGAGATTAAGAACACAATTTTGTAATCCACAATTACCCAATGACTAGGATATAGTAAGAAATTAATGTCTGATCAGACTCTTCTAATAATTACTTTTGGGGAAAAAATGTATCCTTGTATACCATCTATTAACTTGCCTATTGCTGCAGATTTTCCCTGCATATATCAAAATACCAGGAATATTTAGTCTTGCATTACTCCCAACTTACCTTCCTAAATTCTCTGAGTCCCTTGAATTTTTGTTTATGTTAGCACTTAAGAAGAAAACACCTTCCCCACCCCTAAACCCCTATAATACATGCATAGTGCCCTAGAGGCTGGAAGCAGGATTGGTCAGGTTAGAACTGCACGTTAGAATTAGATGTTCATGGGCGCTATGAGTTTTTCCCGCACAGAAATGAAGATTGAAGATTAATAAAGGATGGAAATAGAAGGATATAAGAAATTATTAGGAAAAGAATGAACCAGAAGCCAAGTAGGCTTACAGGTTGGAGGTCCGGAGAGTAGAGCAGTTCAGAAGCATCAGCACAACTTTGATGCCTTCTGTCATATCCTGGACGTGATGTGTGGTCCTGGACGACAGATAGAGCCTCATCAGAGGCTCATTTCCCAGCCAAGATCATCCTGCCACTCTGTCTTCGCTTTTAGCTTTGACTTTACTTGACAAAAAAAGTTCCCAATATATCAGTGTGGTTTAAAAACATAGACATTGAGTCAGGAATCCATGAAGTCATATCTTTATTCCTAATTTTTTATCGTTATTGACTGTTTGAGGGTAAGTGTTAATTTTTCTGCTCCCCTCTCATTTTTCCAGCTGACAAATGAGACAGTATGTATCTCTTATGTTTTCTTTTCTGGTTTGTTTTGGGTAAAGATCAAATGAAAGAGAACTTTAAAGAGCTTAGTAAAAAAAAAAATCAGAAATGATCTTGCTGCATCATCTCTTGATTTTCTTGCTTAATTTAAGCAGTCTGGCTGGTAAATGGGACTCTATTTAAAACAATTTTTGTAGCATATGGAGTAAGTCAGATTTCACAGGAAAGAAAACTAAGATGGGGAGGTAGTAACTCACCTAATGTTATGCAGCTGGTAAAACACATTAACTAGTATTAATACTAGTAAGAATTAATCCTTTTTTTTTTTAAGATTTTTTAATGTTTGTTTATTTTTGAGAGAGAAAGACACAGAGCGTGAGCAGGGCAGGGACAGAGAGGGAGGGTCAGAAAGCAAGGGAGACACAGAATCCGAAGCAGCCTCCAGGCCCTGAGCTGTCTGCAGAGCCCGATGTGGGGCTCGAACTCACAAACCGCAAGACCATGCCCTGAGCTGAAGCCGGACGCTTAACCGACTGAGCCACCCAGGCGCCCCAAGAATCAATCCTTCTTATTCCCACTCTTGGCACTTCATTCACTCAATGAATATTTACTGGACTCTCAAGGTTGCCATACATTATTCTAGAATGTAACAATAAAAAAATAGATTTTTCGTGGAATTTATATTCTGGTGAGGGGAGATGAGGATTTAAAGTAAGAAAAAAAACATAGTAAGCCATGTGGTTATGTGTTAGGGAGAAATCCAGAACAGAGAAGGAGAAGAGAAACCATTAAAAAGAAAATATGTGGCTGAAGCCTTAAGGAACATGAAGCAATGAAAAGACCCACGACTATCTGATACCTGGAGCACCCAACAAACACTGCAGTTTGACCATTAGGTTGCAGATCTCAGAGCCTCCTGTGCAAGCTTACTCAGCTGCATCTCTTGCTGGTCATCAGTTTTTCGTCTCACGAATCCAAGTGTGTCCCAAATGACCTCCACTATTCACCTTGTGGTGACTCGTTTTACCTCTGACCTCTGGCCTGGATGATTTCCTCTTTCTCTTATATCTCTTTGTAAGTTTTTCTTTCTTCCTAATATTTACTCACTTTGTTAGTGTCCCCAAAACAGAAGTTCTTTCTACCCATTCACTTGCTTCAGTCACACATTTAAACAGTGATGAAAGCATAACAAAAATAAAGAGGTCAAGCATTTTGCAATTTGTTTTTTTTTAAAGGCTGGTGCCTGTTTACCTTTATAACATTCTAACTGGCCTTATTTCTTTTAGATGCTGAATATATGCTAATTTCCATGGCAGATATACTGTGTATGTTTGCAAAAAAAAAAAAAAATAGCAGTATGCTCGGCTGAGATGAGAGGAAATATTTTGATAGATACCAGCTTTCTCAACCTAATTACACAGACATAACTAATTTTACCCGTCAGCCATGCGTAAGTTCATTGCTATTTCTAACACTTTCCCAAACTCACACTCAAAGTATTTTTGACACACATCCCTTCCCCAAATCATGCATTAATATTTGCTCTGTTAAAAATAAGTAGTAGGAAGACTTTTTCAAGTAGTTTTTTTTAAGATACCCTACAGACTATTATTACAGCTACTAATTTTAAATGCCTACTATGTGCTAGGAGTTACAGGCATTTCTTGTATTTTGTTTCATGGTATTATGTTAAACAAACTTTAAAAGATGTACAACTGTCCCAAACTGAGAGTAGAAGAGATTGAAATGTACTGTTACAGCATTTACATGGATCAGACTTAACTTATGTATAGTCTCCTTTGGATTTGCAGAAAAACCAGCTGATCTGGCTTATAAAAGAGCCAGTCAGCCAGTTTAGTAGATCTCTTTTTTTGAAGAAATTACTGTTTGTGGAATTATTTTAAATAAACATTCAGTGGAGTTTTGTGATTAAATTTGGCATAAATCTGGGAGTGACACAGAAACTCGGGGAAGGATTAAACTGAGAGGAATTTAGGAATATATGGAATTTTATTTTATTTTATTTTCCATTTCTTTTTTTTGTCTTAATTTTTTAAATTTAAAACCAAGTTAGTTAGGGGCCCCTGGTTGGCTCAGTGGGTTGAATGTCTGAGTTTGGCTCAGGTCATGATCTCTCAGTTCATGAGTTCGAGTCCTCTGTCAGCTCTGTGCTGACACTCAGAACCTGGAGCCTGCTTTGTGTCTCCCTTGCTGTTTGCCCCTCCCCTGCTCATACTCTGTCTCTGTCTTTGTCTATCCCTCTCAAAAATAAATAAATAAATAAATAAATAATAAATAAATAAACAAGTTACTTAACATACAGTGTAGTAATGATTTCAGGAGTAGAAATGATTTCAGGAGTAGAATTTAGTGATTCATCACTTACATATTACACCCAGTACTCATCCCAACAAGTGCCCTCCTTAATACCAATTCCCCATGAAGCCCATCCCAACACCCATCACCCCTCCTACAACCCTGAGTTTGTTTTCTGTAGTTGTGAGTTTCATATGGTTTGCCTCCCTCTCTGTTTTTCTCTTATTTTTGTTTCCCTTCCTCTATGTTCATCTGTTTTGTTTCTTAAATTACACATGAATGAAATCATATGATATTTGTCCTTCTCTGACATTTCACTTAGCATAATACATTCTACTTCCATCTGTGTCGTTGCAAATGGCGAGATTTCATTCTTTTTGATTGCCAAGTAGTATTCTGTTGTATAGATAAACCACTTCTTTATCCATTCATCAGTTGATGGACATTTGGGCTCTTTCCATACTTGGGCTATTGTCAATAGTGCTTCTATAAATATTGGGTGCACCTGCCCCTTCGAATCAACATTTTTGTATCCTTTGGATAAATACCTAGTAGTGTACTTGCTGGGTGTAGGGTAGTTCTATTTTTAATTTTTTGAGGAATTTAATACTGTTTTCCATAGTGACTGCACCAGTTTGCATTCTCACCAGCAGAGTAATTCCCCTTTCTCTACATCCTTGCCAACATCTGTTGTTTCCTGAGTTGTTATTTTTAAGCTATTCTGACCAGTGTGAGGTAGTCTCTCATAGTGGTTTTGATTTGTATTTTCCTGATGTTGAGTGACGTGACCATCTTTTCATGTGTCTGTTAGCCATTTGGATGTCTTCTTTGGGAAAGTGTCTATGCATGTGTTTGGTCCATCTCTTCACTGGATTATTTGCTTTTTGGGTGTTGGTTTGATAAATTATTTGTAGATTTTGGATACTAACCCTTTAACTGATATGTCATTTGCAAACATCTTCTCCTGTTCTGTCTGTTGGCTTTTATTTTTGCTGATTGTTTCCTTCCCTGTGCAGAAACTTTTTATCTTGATGAGGTTCCAGTAGTTCATTTTTGCTTTTGTTTTCTTTGCCTCCAAAGACATATCAAGGAAGAATTTGTTGTGGCCGAGATCAAGGAGATTGTTGCCTGTTTTCCCCTCTAGCATTTTGATGGCCTCCTGTCTTATGTTTAGGTCTTTAATCCATTTTGAGTTTATGTTTGTGTATCATGTGGGAAAGTGGTTCAGGTTAATTCTTCTGCATGTTGTCCAGTTTTCCCAACACCATTTGCTGAGGAGAGTGACTTTATTCCGTTGGATAGATATTCTTTGCTGCTTTGTCAAAGATTAGTTGACCATACGTTTGTGGATCCAATTCTGAATTCTGTATTCTGCTCCATTGATCTGAGTATCTGTTCTTGTGCCAGTAGCTTACCAGTCTTGAAGATTACAGCTTTGTAATACAGCCTAAAGTCCAGAATTATGATGAGTCCAGCTTTGGTTTTCTTTTTGACAATACTTTGGCTATTAGGGGGCTCTTCTGATTCCATGCAAATTTTAGGATAGTTTGTTCTAGCTCTGTGAAGAATGCTGGTGTTATTTTGATAGGGATTGCATTGAATATGTAGATTGTTTTAGGTAGTATAGGCATTTTAACAGTATTTGTTCTTATAACCCATGAGCATGGAATGTTTTTCCATTTCTTGGTGTCTCCTTCAATTTCTTTGATAAGCTTTCTGTGGTTTCCAGTGAATAGATCTTTTACTCCTTTGGTTAATTTTATTGCTAGGTATAGGGATATATGGAATTTTAGAGTCAGAATGGTTCAACTACATCTGGTAACTTCTATCCGTAGGAAGTATTTGTAAACTGGGTGCTACACTGGATTGGACCATTGTTATTTTGGTATATCCACCTCTCAAGCATTTCGTATAATAGTTATTAAATAAGAGACTCATAAGTATTACTAATAATAAAAGAAGAAACTGTTGTGAGCTCAAACAGGTTTGAGCAATGCTGTGTCTTACATCCCAGACTCTGCTTTATTGATCCATGATACCTATTAACTGTCTATGGACTTTTATAAGTTTTGCAGTGAAGAAGCCTGTTCTGTGAGGTTTTCCCCTCAAGATTTTCAAAATACTTTTGAGTATGGAATGCATCACTCCTTATAAAACATGATAACACCATATAATGTCATAAAATAGAATCACTCACTAGAACATCCTGGTGTGTGAGTTGTGTGAGACCCAAATTGTTTAGCCTCACATAGATGCTCCTCACAATTTGTTCTTCTGTATACTCATTGTACTTCCATACATTGTGCTATTGTATAAAACAGTTTGAAAAGTTATTTTGATTGTGCCCAGTAGAGTGGGTTCATTTTACTGAAGCCCAATTATTATTTCTGAGGTAGGAAAATAAAGTCTTATGACTTTCATAATCTGTTTAATGTTTATATAGAAAAGACACATTTTTAAATAATGATGTTTCCCCAGTCAAGAGTTAGTATAATGAAATTTATTTTAATGACTACATTTTAACTGTGTAATGGATAATGTTTCAATATTTTATATAATTACCATTGAATTGTAATAACATCTAAAATTATTTATTTTCCAATTTAAACTGATTAAGTCTTACAGAAAGATATCATTCACCATTGTTGGCACTATATTTTTGAGCAATTTGACCTAAAACAAATAAAATGAAATACTTTAGTGTATTACTAACTTAAAAAATAATTTGTTTCTACTACACCATATCTGCCTTGTTATTTTAATAGTGAAATATGGTGGCACACTCCTAAAACTCTGTACCATTTTCAGAGTTTTTCACACTGGGGGACTACATCAAGTATCTATTTCTAGAGGTTCTCTACTTCACCTGGCCTTCCACTCACTTTAGATTGTGGAGATTATTAAAAATTTAAGCAATGGAAAAATTATATTTAAAACCAAAACAATATTTTAAGAATCCATTTCTCTCTCTTTCTCTCAGAAAAAGGTGTCTTTAAAAATTAAAATATAACAGGTTCTCAGGTTGGGATGGATTTTTACTGTGTCTAATCTTACTACTTACAAATCTTTCTTCATCAATGTTGGGCCCACTTTTCCTTGAATATCATCAGTGTCTGAAATCTCTAGATGCTGCCTCCTTTTTGCTGGACAGCTCAACTAGGAGATGTTTTCTGGGTTTGAACAGAAATCTCTCCATTTAGAACTTTCTAGATTGATTTTAATTCTCCTGTCCTTCCCAAAGCATACTGTAATCTTACACATTCCACATAAAATACATGTTTCTGGTAATCTCAATGTTTCATTTAGTTGAGGGGTAGCACATAATTCTTATGTTTGCGTAAAGAATAGCCCTTGTCCTTTCACGCATTCATGCTTCCCCTACACTGTTTGCTGAGGCCGAAACACCTTCTTGTGTTTTTAAACTCCAGTTCCCTGGACTCATTTCAAATTCATAGTCATCCTTCAAGAATTTGCTAAAATGTTCCACCCTTCTGACATTTTCTTCAGTTGACTCATGAAAAGTTTCCTCTTTATCACTCCCTTTCTGGAATACAGTATTGCCATTGAATATCCCAGTGAATTGTGTGACAAAATGGATGCCCCTTAATTGTCTCTATGGGTGAGAACAACTTAAATTGTCTGGAAAAAAACCAAGGGAGTCCAATAAAAAAATTAATGTTTATTTATATTCGAGAGAGAGAGAGAAAGAGAATGAATGAATGAATGAATGAATGAATAAGCAGGGGAGGGGCCCAGAGAGATGGAGACAGAATCTCAGACTCTGAGCTGTCAGCACAGAGCCTGATGCGGGGCTCGAAATAATAAGCTGTGAGATCATGAACCTGAGCTGAAGTTGAACATGTAACCAACTGAGCCATCCTGGAAGTCCAATTTGAAAATCTGACAGATACCTTTGTACTTAAACTGTCTTACACTTTCACCATCAATGGCTCGCAGTCGTTTCAAGTTTGATCTAGGAAAGCAGTAACAAAAATGACATAACTGGTTTAGCAATGCTTTAACTTACATACAAAAATTTGCTGTGACTTTAAACTGTAGGAAGATTTTTATTTTTTTTTTTAATTCTGTATGGAACTGATGCAGTAAGTACTGTTGAGTCAGGGTCAAATATTAGAACATATTACTGCTTTACTTTATGTAATGGCCAATTCTCTGTGCAGATTGGCTTGTATTAAAACCATGTGTTTAAAGCATATAGCCTAGTACCCAACACTTTAAGGCATATAAATCAAGTAATTCTTTAAGAATATATGTATATTTTTTAAAACGGGATACTCGGAAAATGTACCTTCTGTGCATCATAAAGTGCCTTTGTTCTCATTTTGGAGGGAAGAGAAAGCCAACTGCCTATTAAGAAATTCTTAGAACTTCTAGGGGAGCCTGGGTGACTCGTTTTGGCTCAAAGTTGATCGTCCAACTTTGGCTCAGATCATGGATTCGTGGTCCATGGGTTTGAGCCCCGTGTCGGGCTCTGTGCTGACAGCTCAGAGCCTGGAGCCTGCTTCAGATTCTAAATCTCCCTCTCTGTCTTTGGTCCTCCCCAACTCATGCTTTACGTGCTCACTCTCGGATGCGCTGTCTCTCCCTCAAAAGTAAATAAACATTAAAAAAATTAAAGAAAAATAAATACTTAGGACCTCTCTATGATGGACACATAATATGCCTTGCTTTCCAAATCACATAATGTTCAAAGTGCACAGAGAACCCCTTTCTGCAGATGAGTTCAGGTAACCCTGTCCTTATCTTCTTAAAGACTACATCCCCGGTTCTCAGTATCACATCTTCCATTCTACTATTTGCTACATAAAATGAGTAGATAAACTTGTGAATGAACCCTTACCTCAATCTTACAAAAATATGTGTTTAATTAATTTTTAATTAAAGTCTTTTTTTTTCAGGACAGATAATCAAATTCCTAGACATTTCATAATAAAAGAAATAACAAAAATGAAAAAAACTTTATGGTAACACCAATAAATATATTAAAGTTAAAAATATTAATATACTCCAAGGCCCTCCTCAGGTGGTCTGACATCGTTTTCCGTCTCCAGCCTTAATGTCACATCACTTCCCACCTTATCCTTTCACATTTTAAAATATCTTCAACCCAGGGCTCTGTTACTCATGCCTCTTGTTTACGCTTACAATTGCTTCTCTCTTATCTCTCTTATCCTTTTCTCTATTGCCTAGTTAATTCCTATATGTTCCTTATTCATGTGCTCAAATGTCAGTTCTATGAGGATATTTTTCTGGGTTCTTTATTCTTGGTTGAATTTTATTGTTATAAACTCTTCTTAAAATGCATTATTTTCCCTTCAAACACTTATATGTCCTTGTAATTATTTATGTAATCACTTGAAGTCGTTTTTCTGTAGCAATTCGTGTAATAATTTTAAAAGTCTTTCTTCCCTTTTATCTAGATTACAACACCATCAGAATAAAGTGTATGTCTCTACCCTGACCATTGTAAATCCATTACCTAGTGTGGTACATAGCTGATAAGAAAACAGACTTAGTAACCAAGTATTAATGAAGAAACTAAACAAAAGACTCCCAGCTCCTTTGGCTGTGTATAAGATGCAGTCTCCATCTGGAGGAACTGTATTTCCATATATCCTTTAAATGTTTATTTATTTTGAGAGGCAGAGAGAGCACATACAACTGTGTAAGTCGGAAAGAGACAGAAAGAGGGAGGGAGAGAGAGAATCCCAACCAGACTCTATGTTCAGTGCAGAGCCTGAGGCATGGCTCTGTCTCAGGAACCATGAGTTCATGACCTGAGCTAAAATCAAGAGTTGGATGCTTACCCAACTCAGCCGGCCAGCCAGGTGCCCCTGAATTATACTCCCATAAACAGTACTTGGTTTAAAACAAAACTAAATAAAACTCTAGTTATTTAAATATATTACTAATGAGAAAAAATCATTATTTAGTTACTTGTGTAAGAAAGATTTGAGATAGGCATTTAATTCAGATTTTCAAAATCATGTTTTATGAATAATTTGAATAATTTTCTCAGCTTTTATATATTTGCCTGTTTAGCCCATTTTGGCAGGTGGCATAGTAGCCATAGCTTTTATCATTCTGAAGTCATCATGCGCTCTCTCTTAGAAAAAGGAAAGGTTTGCTTTTTGCAAAGGCAGTGCAGTGTTTCTTGTAGCCTTCATGCAATATCCCCTCATGTCATCATTTTATAAATTTTAGTGAATGTCCTTTCAAAGACGTAAGTCATTTTTAAACCGAAAACTTGGAGTTGGCCTGATAGGGAGTTGCAAGGATAATGTTTCTTACTGGAGGTCATCAACTGGTCTCAAATTCTTTCCAGCCTTGATCTAATATGGAGTTCACAGAGGAAAGTTGTCACTGTGAAGGCAGGCAACAAGAACCATTCTGAAGGTACCTGGTTGTGTGCTAAGATATTGCAGAGATAGGGCATCGGGAT
>CM053563.1:33341735-33507517 GCA_028646485.1 Cryptoprocta ferox
AAACTTGGAGTTGGCCTGATAGGGAGTTGCAAGGATAATGTTTCTTACTGGAGGTCATCAACTGGTCTCAAATTCTTTCCAGCCTTGATCTAATATGGAGTTCACAGAGGAAAGTTGTCACTGTGAAGGCAGGCAACAAGAACCATTCTGAAGGTACCTGGTTGTGTGCTAAGATATTGCAGAGATAGGGCATCGGGATAAAGCTGTTGACAGGATTTTAAACAAAACCACTTATGCTTGGGGGGGTGGGGGGAGCTTTATTGACTCTGGTTAACTTACATGCTTTTAAAAATATAAGTAAGGACAAAATCCTGAACTTTTAAAGTTATTGTTTGAGGAGAGGAGTGATTCAGGCCTAAAATACACATACACACAAGCACACATGCACGCATGCACGCTAAGCCTAGAGCTACAATATCTCTATGGTAGTCACTAATCACAGGTGGCTATTGATCACTTTAGGTGTGGCTAATCCCAATTGAGATGGGTTATGAGTATTAAATATTTTCAAAGTCAACCCCAGAAAGGAATGCATACCTCATTAATATTTTATATTGATTACATATGAAAATGATAGAATTTTATATATAAGTTAATATATTATTAAAATTAGTTTTACCTCTCAGTTTACCTTTTTAATGCAGTTTCTAGAAAATTTAAAATTGCTTATATGGCTCTCATTTTATTTCTGTTGGGCCATGCTTAAAGACCATGGAATTGGAAGGCTTTTCAAAAGGAAAAGTACAGTATAATGGTTAATACCATGAGTTTTGGCATCAGATTGTTGGAATTACAATTCTACCTCTGCTATTTTCTCACTTTGTGGCCTTGAACAATATGTTTAACATTTCTAAACTCAGCTTTATCTTCTTTAAAAAGAGGATAATAGTCCAATCTAGGTGAATGTTTACATAAGATAATACCTATAAAACTTACATCACAATTTGTCATGTAGTAAGATTTGCTCCATGACTTAATAAATATTTATTGAACACTTACTAAGTGCAGGGCTGTATATAAGGTAGCCCAAATATTTAACCTGGTTTTCCAACTTAACAGAGATAGAATTAATCTGCATCATTAGGTATGTTGCCTTAAATTACAAGCTTGTTCATGTATTAAATTAGATACTTTAGAAAAAGGCATAATTATATCTACATAGAGTTGTGAAGACTAGTTGAGATTAGTACTGCGTAATATAACAGTATTTATAAATGGAAAGTGGTATCCTAACTCATGCTTTTTTTTTTTCCTTTTCCTTTTCCTTTCCTTTCTTCCCTTTCTTTTTTGCCCCTTTGCATTCTGATCCAGCTTTTTTCAGACCTCTGGGATCTTGGCTCATGCATCTTTTGATATTCTGGTTGTTAATCTTTCCATAAACATGGAAAAGGCAACATAGAGAGCTTTAGCCTTCTTAAAACTCTGGTCTGCAGACCACTGGAATATAAGGAATTGATATTTTTGTTCCATTTTGACCCCTTAGTGCTAAAATTCAGTATCTTTCTAGAGGAAGTTATTGTGCAAATTGCACTTCTTGTGATTCTAATAAGAAACTTCTTCCAGCAGATCACTGGTAGTTGTTTATTATTATTATTATTATTATTATTGTCTTCACATTTTATAAAACTTGGCTCAAGTGAGTGAAAACAATTGCATAATTTATGAAATACTTATTTTAAAGGTATTTCCGGTTTTAAACAACCTGTACATTCTTTAAAACGGCAATTATCTTTGGAAGTAGAAGTTCTTCCTCATTAAGTTTTTATCATTTATATGACAATTGATTATTTCCTTCCCTGTTCTATTTAAGAAAAATATGGATAGATGAAAGCAAGACTAATTAAGAGTGAGGAATAAGTGGAAGGGAAAAAATATCAGGGCATGATTGGTAAAATTTTAAAAGTAAGGTGAATGTTCCATTTTTGAAAGCATGGAAGTAGGAAATGTATGTTAGATTTTGTTATGTTATTATTTTAAATAAAAAGTCAAGAAAAATAAAACAGGGAAATATGATTGATAAGTTTGCATGTGAAATGACTTTTATAAGAGATTTAATTTTGCTCAACAGTCCCTCTCGTTATTCCCTTTTTTGTGGAAATTCTGCTGAATCCTAGCTGATTTTGAAAGCAGCAGATAAGGGGAATATATTGGAATCACACAATTTCCATCCTTCTCTGTACAGTTGGCTGTCTAACACCAAGAGCCAGTTTGCAGTGGGCAGTAGATGTCTGATAGGTCTTTTTGGCCCCAGAGTTTATGTTGGGCTGTCTGAAAACAGGAGAAGCCAGGAAAGAGTACAAGTTAAAGCATGAACAAGAGAAGGAAGATAAAAGAGGCAAGCATCAATGAGAGGAGAGAGCATGCAATTCATTTGAGATAATTAGGCTTGTTTTAAAACAGTGCATTCTTAACTCCAGTCTCTGGAGTTATAACCAGCCAGAGTTCTGTATGTCTAGGGGAAGGCAGTAACTACCACCATCACTTAAGCTGCAAGAAACTAAAATCACTCAGGCTCTTCCCAAAAACCTCTTTGACTAAAACACTTCAGTGTTGAGACTATTCACTTATATGATCCAATTAGTGTATGTTTAAAGTGTGCCCACGTAATATAACACTTTTAAAATGGAGATTGTACAGTGAGAATTCAGAGGAAAGAAACTTCCTACATAAATAAAACTTGTTGCAAATTAGTCTTTACTTTTGACTCTAAATTGACTCATAAAACATACTATTTTTTTTAATTTTGGGGAATTTGACTCTAAATAATCAAACAGTGCCTTTCTGAATGAGGCAAGCAGATCCTCTCCTGTATTGCCCTGAGTTTATATGGTGAACAGTTTAATCGGGAGTCATATACATAATTATGGTAATATAACAAATACTCGGATTTGGGGCATTTCTTTATCTGAAACATGATCAACAAAAAATAACATTGCACCTTTCTTTTCATTAAGGGTTATAGAATGTGTAAGAAGGGAACTGCAGGGGAGTAAAGCTGATTTTTTTCCCCTCTGACTCTTTTAATCTTTGAAAATATCTAGCAAGCCACCGTACAGTATCCTTTTTTCCCCTCCCATCAATATACTAACATAGACCTTTACAAGTGTTAGAAGCAATATCTGACAGTTCAAATAGGTCAGTGAACATATTTATTCTTCCCAAATAAATGATAGTAAAGATTTTGTCAACGACAAAAGGGAAGGTGCACATGAGATGTGGGTAGGGTCACCAGAAAGGTGAAATGCACAAATGACTCCAAATAGATCAAAAGATCTTGCTTGCTCCAAAATGGCATTCCCCTCAGTATGCTTAGAGTGGAATGAAGAGTCATTTGAACATAATTGATGGAACCAAGTGAGAGGGAATTTTACAAAGGGATCTGGATAAATATCAGGCTTAGCACCAAAGAGAAAGGAAGAATGGAAGGTAGTATGGGGAGAAGTTTAGGGCATTTGGGCTTAATTAGTGAGATAAAGTGTGACTAAATCACCTCACCTCTTGACCCTCAAAAGGAAAGAGTAAGCTTGGAAATCTTATACATCTTGACCTTCAAGAATCAAATACTTTTTATTTTTCATCTCTTTCTTTAGATTATAGTTCTCACAGAGTAGTGAATAAAATTCTATGATTTGGGGAAACTTTCAATACAGGAGTCGTTGTATCATTGCTGTGTTGACATTGTGTTGAACTATATCTTGAGATGTTTTTCATAGAAAGTATTGGAAGATAACTTAAAAGCCATAAATTCAGTGTCATGCCTAAGACTCCTAATGTATTTCTTTGTATCATCTGCAGGGAAAACTGCAGAGTTGTATGATACAATGGATATATTTAGAGTTTCCAACCTGGTAAAGGAAAAATACTAGCAGAAATCTATTGCATGTTAAAATGCTAACTTATCATTGACCTCATTTTGTGATACTTTGGCTATTACCAATATACATGCCCATATTCAGGACTATAATATCTGAGAGAGAGAGAGAGAAAATATGAGAGGAAAGAAGGAAGCAGGAAGGAAGGAAAACAGGAGGGATGAAAGTTACTCTGGTTAAAAGAAAAATGGTGAACATGTGATTATCTGGGGGTAAGCTAAGCAGGATGTGCCCATTCTCATTTGACTGAGTTCATAATAAGGTTAAACTTAGGCATTTAGAGGAATAGATATAAAATCTAAGTATCACAGCAGGTAATTGATTCAAAGGATTCTATACTTAACTGATCCCCATATAACTAACCCCTCTCAACTAGCTCCATAATACACAATATAAATGATTTTTATTTATACAGCATGAGGCAAAGATGGTTTGCTAGACTTACAAAATATTACTTTAGTGGTTTATAAACTTTTTAATCAGTGATGGAACAATGCATGTACTCTGTTTCAGTAATTTTCAGTGTATTATTCCCAAGGAAAGGATATACAAATATGGGAATATAAATAGATGCAAGATTCATTGTGGAAATATGCAAATTTTGATTTGAAAGATTTACCTGCAAAGACACAGATCACCAGTAACCAAAGTTTCAGTGGGAGCCATTGTAGGATGAAAGCCACAAACCACCATTTTTTGTTTCTTATGAAGCATAAGGTTCTTTCCTACTCCTGATAGAGCTAATGATTACCTGACATAGGATTTGAAGAGTGTTCCCCTCTGCTTCCCTTCTCAGTGTAATTATCCCAGGTTGCAGAGTGGTGACTGAAGTGAGTGCTTAAATCAGAAATCTCTGAGTAAATACCATTCCTGTAACATAATGGATATGTGGCCTTGGGCAAGTATTATTGAAACACAGTGTCTCTCTCCTCTTTTTCTCTCTGCAATAACATAGGAAAAATGATGTGTTAGTCCAGGTCTTCTGAGAAGCATAAGCCAAGATTGGGTAAAATGGGGAAGGATTTTATGACTGTAAATGACTATGTGAGGAAATGAAGGGAAGGAGAAAAAAAAAAAAAAAAGACCAGGAAACCATAAGATGTGATGGAGACGTGAAGAAATGAGAGAGCTGTGATGCAATGAAGTGTTATAGATATCCATGCCATCTATGAAAGGTTCAGCAAAGCCATGAGGGAGTCTTCAAGCAAAAGCTGGTCATCAGAGGGGTTCCCCCTGTCCCCCCCGAAATAGGTTCCTTAGTATTCCTCTTGCATTCACTTTCCAAAAAGCAGGTGTGGCCTTGGCACAAAGATGACCATGAATTTGAAAGTTCAGCCACTGGAGCTTCCTCCAGTTGGAAATCAGCAAGATGCATTTTCTTGGCTACCATAAATTAGCTATTTCCTTCATGGGCAGAGTATTAAAGAACTGAATGCATTTAATATTGCAACATAAGCCCTTAATGAATATAATCTATCCCTATTTCTATTATTACTATTGCTATACGTCTATTATTACTACCACTATGATTACCTTTTACTATTAACTGAAGTGCCAGTCTCTTAGTCATATATAAGTTTGACCTAATCACTTTTAAGTAACTTTGACTTTTTTTTGAGGGTGGGGATTAGTCATCATCCCTCTTGTAAGCACCTAGAAGAGTTCTGATGCATTGTTGTTCTTAGTGCCTTGCGCATTGTAGAACACAAGAACAAGAAGGCTGCTTATGTATCGATGAGGAATGAGCACAAGGAAATGAGAACTTCATAGCTGGGACAGGAGTGCCCTTTGATCAAGCTTGTAGTCAGTGGAGACATTCCCAAACATGGCTGTCTTTGCAGCCCACCCACAGCGGCAGTGTCCATCAGAGGAAGGGAATCAGCCCTCTACAAAGGCATGCGGACCTTAAATAAAATATTGGCCTAAGTATCTAACATTTATTTTTTTTAAACTTGATTGGGAAAGAGAAATGGTTCTCCTCAACTCATTGCTGATATCAACTTACTTATCCTTTGTTTCATTACAAAGGGAAAAACTCATTTTGCCAGATCCCTTAATTGAGAATTAAAGGTCTCTAAACAATAGTAAAAACTTTGAAATTTAAGTACAGTAAATGCAAAAACAGAATTTTTAGATCTTTCCCAGAAGAATAACCTTATTTCTTTTTTAAAGAGGAGAAGTAAATGAGGCAGAGAAATAGTGAAAGGGAGCCATGGAGACATTCCTGCCCTATGAATTGCTGACCCTGAAGCTAAATACAGAACTTTTGCCTTGAACTTTGGGAGCTTTTGGTGACTTTAAAAATGAATTTGATTCTTATTTTTGACATTATTTCTTTACTACTGAGACTAGGATAGCCAAGTTATTACATGGTGGTCACCTTCAAAGTTCAAGGCCTGCCCCTTTCCTGAGTACTTTGATCATTTCTCAAGGAGACATACAAATTGATTCCACTTGGCTTGTCTGCCTCTCTCCAGGTACCACTCTGTCAGTGCATTGGCTCTGATGTGTTTTACAAGAAATGCACAAAGCCTTGGACTCTATTAAAGCTTGATGATATATTTGTCTTCATCAAAATGTGTGGTCTGAGGAAAGTTATTCCACATCTATGTACCTCAGTTTCTTCATCTGAAAAATCAGCAAATGGCTTACAACCAAGGGATGGCGAAGCATAGTTGTGGTATATGCAGAATTCCTAGTGCACAATGGCTGCTAAATAAATAAATGGTTGCTATTTTCATTTGTCCAGAAGTTAAGCACACTATGTTTTTTTTTTCAACATTTACAACTTAACACCAACCCTATCAATCATTCAAGAAATCAGTACATAGAAGGTGTCCTTATTTAACAAATCCCGAGTAGTGCTGAAGACCACAGTCATTTGTTCATCTCTTGATTTATCATCCATGTCTTCATTCACTCTTAAAAAAGAAAAAAAAAGCACAATACTGTGCTAACAACATAGTTTGCACAGGTTTGTATATCAGCCCTGGCACATAGCATCTACATAATGTGGGAAAAACCACTTAATTTCGCTGTGTTCAGTTCCCTTAGCTATAGAATGAGAATAACAATAACCCTTGTTCAGTGCCTGTCCCGTTCACCATTAATTCAACACGGTTGAGCACATACAGTGGGACAGTATCTGTGTCATTTGATTGACAGTATCTGGTTGATTGTTATTTGATGTTTAAGGGTAACTTCTCAACAAAATTGTTTTTGGGGGGCTTTCTCAGTACATTTCTAAGATTATTTATATAAAGAGTTTTGTCAAAGTAGAAATAATGGCAGCAGTGTTTACTTTGTCCATCTGTTTTTTTTTTTTTTGTCCTACTCTTTCCTACTCCTCTGACATTCTCTCACCTCTCAAAAGGTTATCTATATAAGCTACTCTGAGACATCTACACTTTTCAAATGCTATTTGCCCTTACTGTCATTTACAGTGTCTGGAAGCACTAGGGAAAAGAAGATCCACACGTTTATTACTAAGTAATGTAGTGTCGAGCTTTCCAGATTCAGTCATCGTGTTTTCCTATAATGTTATTCCATTAGCCCTGGGCAACCTCTCTTGAGGGAGGAGAATGGAATGCATCACAAACTCTTCTCTTGTCAGAGCAATTCTACTTGTTGGCAATAAATATGATCTGTATCATATGAATAAGGTATTTTTATGTTTGATTTTCCCTTTTCAAATTTTTATTTTTCTATTTTTTAAAATGTGTTTTCTATTTTCATTTATTTGTTTGGCTGACTGGGATTTTTTTTAACGTTTTTATTTATTATTGAGAGGCAGAGGGAGACAGAACATGAGCAGGGGAGGGGCAGGGAGAGAGGGAGACACAGAATCCGAAACAGGCTCCAGGCTCTGAGCTGTCAGCACAGAGCCTGACGCAGCGCTTGAACTCATAAACCGCGGGATCACGCCTGCTTGATGCAAGGCAAACAGTTACAGAGTGTCAGGAGAGCTTGCATAGGGCTTGGCTAGTGAAGAGTGGGGTTCATTTATCTTCCTTTTGATGTTTTGCTTCCAACCTATTTTATTTCCCACCCACCAACATGAAGAAGCCTCTGTGAATGGAATATAAGGTGGGAGTTAACTAAGGTTATGTCTGTTAGAGCAGAGAATAGAATCATGGTACAATTTACTCAACTCTACTGGATAACAAAATAGCCTATACTTCCTATAATTTAGATATCCTCAGAATTTTCAGTATCAAGGTAATGTCACTCTATATGCGTTCACATGTTTTAACCTCCTTAATATACAATTAAACATTTTCATCATTATATTTAGTGTTCAATACACATTCCAATTAATGTTTTAAATTTCCTTCCTAACATGTTTAAGTAGTATATATGTATATCTTTATTATATTTTCATTAAGAGTTATAGCCTAACATAGCATCACTCAAAGAAGCGAATACATTTTTCCTTTTCTTCTTATCAATAACCTTAAGATGCCATCAGGTTTTGCTAATCATTTAAACTTTTAAAGTAAGACATTTAATATGCATATTTCTGAAAAAATGGTTTTGACTAAAATTAATTACACTTGTGCTGATTAGTCTATGTTCCTTTAGACTCACTCTCACTCAGTCTTCTTCACAAAGGGCACTCTTGGTTTCTGCCTTTTGGTTGGACTCAGCCAAAAGGAGCCCTTGCTGGAGACAGGAGGGAGGGAGCAGAATGAGGTCAGGTATTTATTTCTTTTGCTTCCTCCTTTTTACTATCTCTTTGGGTCTATTGCTTCCCAAGACCAAGTCTATCGCTAAAGTTACGTAGTCCTGTCCCATCAGCTGTTTCATTCTGGGTTGTGGGATGGCTCCCGCCTCCCACCATTAAGCCTGAAAATGGTAATGGACCATCTGCTCCTTCACTAATCCCTGTAGCTCCTCAGCACTATCCCTTTTGGTGTTCCTACACCTTGCTGAGAACTTTACAAAAGAGCTTTTATTAAAGTTTTTTTTTTTTTTTTTTTTTTTTTTTTTTTTTTTTTTTTTTTTTTTTTTTTTTTGAGAGAGCGCAAACGAGGGAGGGGCAGAGAAAGAGGGGGACCTCTGATCTGAAGCGGGCTTTGTGCTGACAGCAAGGAGCCTGATGCCTGGCTTTGAACTCACAAACCTGTGGAATCTTGACCCGAGCTGAAAACCAAGAGTACACACTTAAGCGACTGCACCACCCAGATGCCCCCAAAAGCCTCTTTTTAAATTATCCCTTGGAGATTACCAGATTGGAAGGCACCGTGTGTTTTCTGCCTATGTGCTGACTGATGAAGTATCAATAAACAGTAACTCTTTATTCCAACTGCAAGTCAAGCATATTTGTATTACATGCTTACTTGAAAAATCAAAAAATGTTCATTTCTTACTGGTATTACATTCATAACCAGTAAAATTGTTGAGGAGGAACACCCTGTGCAATTCAAACACTGTAACTCTAACTTACCACTTTTCTTCAGATTGGCTAAAGGGTCAATCAAGCCTAAGACCCAGTTATATATCACATATGGAAGCAAGTTTTATCCATGACATAAACTTAGTAACATTGCGTGTATGTGTACATGTATGTGTGCACAATCAGTATGGAAAACATATCCAGGAAATGTCTCCTATGGAAAAACTTTGTTTTTTACATAATTATTATTTTTTCCCTAATCCCTAAGATGTGAAGGATCGGAGTGGGCTTGCCTAAGTAGTATGTGGGTGTGGAGTCAAAGGAGAATAGAGGAGATTTCCTGCATTGATTAAAAAAAATCAGTAACTAAAGAAATCTTAAAATAAACTAGATAAGGAACAAAGGTCAAAGTGGAGCTTGAAACTTAGACTCTGCAACAGGGGACACTCGGAAAGAAAAGGTAAACTTGGAAGAGGAATGACACTAATAATGTTACCATATCTTTAGGCCTATATTGAGCCCTCACTATGGGCCATGCACTTTGAGCATGATTTTCCTCATTTTCATTTTACATTTGAGAAAGTGGAATAAAGAAAGTTCTGCAAAATTCTCTAGTGAGGCAAAGAATTTTAAACCTAGTTCTCTGGGAGCTCATGTCTAAATGTGGTATCAACTTCATGCTGTTTGATCTTAAATGAAAATTCATTAGTACAGGTAAGAGCCAACTTCTCTCTGCTGAGTCAAATGATGTGGTCAGCCCATATTTTATAGTGTGTCGAGATCATAAAACAGGGAATGAAAATTCTGTTTGGATACTTAACTGGCCTCCGTGGCTCTAACAAAACCAACAGGTACTGGGTGACCGCAAGTAGGGTTAAATCGCCTAAGAAGTAGTTGGAGAGTCTTAGACTTCAGTTCCTGGAAGAGTTCATGGATAGTCTTAAAGCTTCCTTCACGTGAGGACAGAAGGAGGAATACTTTATTACCAAGATCATGATTAGACCAGAAGGTCCTTCCAATTCTCTTCCCACTTCTGGATGCATTGCTCCCCATAGTTGAGTCTTATTAATCTTTCTTTAATAAGAAAATCCTCTTGAGTGACTACAAAGTGATTTATACTTTTACTTACAAGAAATATTTCTAAATCTCTTCAGCATCTGATATTTGCTATGATCTCTAAGTTTTCTTTGAATCAGCTTGCTTTTAATACATACATTTCTGTGGTTAGATACTTCGTACATTGTACTTCTGATTATAAACTTCCTCAGAATAGTCTGAAATTAAAACCATTTTACTTGCTGTTTAGTCAAACAAAAGAGCGCGCGCGTGCACACACACACACACACACACACACACATACACAAAGCCTTTACCTAGAATTAGTGAGTGTGTGTGTGTGTGTGTAAGAGAGAGAGATTTTATTTAAGGATTTATTTTTCATTATAAAACCTATTTCATAGTAGAGTGTGGGTGAGTACTCACAAATACTTTGGAAAAAATAAACTTACAAAATTAATTCTTTTGAAAACAATGTTTTTCAAAGTTGATCAAAGCATGCCATAGTCACTGCAGATATTCCTAGGGTCCTGTTTACTTTAATAACTCAAAAGTGTCAGATATTCCAAGACATACACTCTACTTCTTGCTACTTGTGTTTCTAACTTTATTTTTGAGCCAACAACTGAATATATCCTAAGATATACACTAGTCTCTCTTGGTTGTCTAATACAGAAGCAACTTGGTTCTTTTGTTTTCCTTTTTTTCCTTCCTTTGCTACTTTATGGTGAGATATCTTGTCATTTGAAAAGTTGAGTCATTGAGAGACACTCTATGACTTTGTTTCCAAAACTGTTTGGCCATATATAATGTTGCTCTAATTTATATTTTAATGATTAAGTTGTTCAGAGAGGATATGCAGAATATCCTACTTGGGGAAACGTTAAGAATACTGAATATGGATTATAATTTACAACAGTTTTCATGTGCTTATCCTAAGGAAAAATACACAAATTGGTGCTTTCTAACTTTCTTTTTTTTTTTTTAAACATTTATTTTTTTTTTTGAGAGACAGAGACAGATCATGAGCAGGGGAGGGGCAGAGAGAGAGGGACACACAGAATCGGAAGCAGGCTCCAGGCTCTGAGCTGTTAGCACAGAGCCCGATGCAGGGCTTGAACCCATGAACTGTGAGATCATGACCTGAGCCGAAGTCGGAAGCTCAACCGACTGAGCCACCCAGGAGCCCCTCTAACTTTCTTGAACACTGAGTTAAGCATTAATTTTAAACACTTCTGTTTACTGTTTGTTTGATTTTTGAGGAGTTCATACATTCTACACTAAAGCCAAAGGAGATATCTTTACCGTGTAAAACTTTTGATTTGAAACTTAATGAAATGGTTTTTACAAAAACGAAATAAGCTGACCTTTCTCTGCCCTTTTATAATTATATATACATACCTACACATATTTTCATTTAACAATGACATTGGATATCTTTTGAAAGAATTCAGAATAAACTAATTAAAAGGGGGTAAATTTAGAAAGGAAATTTTGACATGGAAACATTTTATTAGCAGTAAGTATTTGCATGTATTTTTCAGATTTATTTTTTTTAGAATTTTTAGAACCATCATTTCCTTACAATTTTAGGAAGGGGAACCACCTTTTCAAAAGGAAAATGTATCCACTGTAGCAAAGGTCACCTATTTGGACAGACATCAATAATCCTAGCATTCAGGGTAGTGGATATTTTTTTTTCCCCTGTTGACAGGCTTGGGGAGTATTACATATTATTAATATGGCTGACTAATTCCTAATTAGGAACTCATTAGCAGCTCTACAACTGTAGAGTTTGATGGATTTGCAGCCAATCTTGAAAAAGGTCACAGTAAATGACCTCTGGCCCAAGACTTGCCCATCTGCCCATCATTTAATATCATTTATTTTATGCAGGATAATATAATCATTCTGGTGCCCCTTGTGAAAGTACACTAGGCCCTTTTCTCACAAGATGATTGCATTTATTTATATATAGAAATTCGTAAATGCATTGTTCAGTTTTGATTTTGAATAAGCCATTCTTCCTCTGAGAAAATATTGGTTAAAGGCAGATATGGATGTATCAACTTGTGAGAAATACATTTTAATTTGGAACGTTGAGATAAACAAAAGGAAAATCACATTTTGGTGATTCCCATAGCATCTGTAGAATGTACAGCATAATGCATTCACTACTCCAAAGGGAACACTTTTACGTTACAAAAGATATATTTAAAAGAAATGTTTTAATTATTGTCATTCTTAAAAGCCAGAGAAGGAAATCTAACTATTTCTTGGAGTGAATATGTAGCACAACTCTAAAAAATAAATCATTTTAATTTAAAATTTAACAGTGGTGCCCTTAAGGTTTCAAATGATGTTAAACTAACCATATTAAAATATGGAGTGTAGTTTTCTCTTTCCTTTTTTTTTTTTCTGTTTGGGTTAGGTTCATATTTATGTAATGTAGAGAGAGCTTGAAGTTCAATGGGGAAAATTTTAGAATCTTAAGTTCCCCCATGATGTCCTGAAAATTTTCTAGTGAGTTTAAGGAGAAATTTGTTCTACTTGTAGAAAAAGAAGTAGAAAATTTTAAACAGATAGTTTAATTGTTTTCAAGCCCTCAATGGATAAGAGCAAAGAAGCCCTATGCAAAACTACAAAGGGAAGAAGTGTATGGTTGCAAGAAAAGTTCTTTCTTCTGATGCCTTAATTTTAAAACTTAAGAAATTTGAGATGCAGAATTGGAGAATCAGATTACCCAGTTTTTTCCTCCTCCCTCCTCTCCAGTTTCTTCGTTTTCATGTTTTGCTCCCAAAATAGAACTTAGCTTTCCTACCTGGTAGGTTCGTCCACATAAACCATGGTAACTTCCAGTTCTTTGTTATTCATCAAAGATGTAGCCTGTGTTAGATGTTTGACGCTAATAGGAATGGGTATAGAGAAATTATAAACAAATGCTATGGTTGTCCTATGGAGTTAATCTGGCACAGAGGACAGACATGCAATAAAAAATTAAAGTAATGGATAGTGGAGATTGAGATGTGGAAGAACAGAGTTCGATGGCCGAGTATTAAGGGGAGCATAAGCAAGTCTATGGGGCTTAGAAAAGGCTTGCCAGTGAAATGATAGGTAGGCTAAGGCCTGATATACTCTATTGAAGCTAATCTCATGGTTAGTTTTAAACACATAGATGGGGAGAAAAAAATTCAGCCATCTTCAAGTCTATCAAAAGTCAGAGGTTACACTGGTATTAGGCAGGTTGCAAACCTTTGCATTCAATGGCTTGTTTGAAAACTTATTTTGTTCAGTTCATTTATGTATGTGTATCTCTTTTTCATCCTAGAAAAGAAATAGTGAGTTTTTAAAAGTGGGAAACAGTGGAGTGAAGCAGATTTAATGTATATTTAGTCAGTAAACTTCATATGTTTTATGGACTGTTACCCAGTATAAATTGAGGGGTGGAACTTAAATTATGTATATTTTTCTTAGAGGTCTAATTGAAAATGGAAATAAACAGAAAAGAACTTTATGAGAGCCACTGTTGTATGGTTTCATGATAGCTGAGGCTCAAAGAAATATGACAGTGAAAAAAGAGGTCTGAGCTGCCCGGCAATTGAATGCATGACCTTGTGAGTGAATGAACAACTGTTACTACAGTGGTCCCTCAAAAGCTGGAGTTCTTTAGAGATTAAATAAAACTGGAAAGAGATGAGAAAGTCTCCCAGATGACAGGCTTCAACCAGGCTGCGTTTTCGCTTCAGGTCGCTGGGAGCCACTGACAGGTAATGAGCAGCAGCAGGACAGAGAGCATGAGCCAGTCCTATAGGATAAGGTAGAATGCCTGGATAAAAGAAAATGCAGTTAGTGAAGGACCGGAAATCAACTAGTTGGTGCAGGAAAATATTCAGCCAAGGAAAAGTGGCATATTTGAATGAAGGCTGTGTGGCACCATACTTAAACCCTAGTGCTTGCAGTATGAGATATTGTTCCTAAATTGTTTGACCTGTGTTCATCTTATCTCCATGAAGAGTGAAAAAGTGCCTTGCAGACAAGGTCCACACCTCATAATTATTTAGCAGCTCCAGTAATGATCTGAGAACAGACATTCAGAAAGTACTTTCACCAATGCAGTAGAATTCAGTTATTAAGATGCTCTACTCATTGCCCTGAATTGACTGACATTTAATGTCTCTAACTTGAGATTATGTAGACACTGACTCTGATGAGCAGTCACACTGGATGTTCAGTCGATGCAGACGTTAGCAGCATTTAAATTAAATGAATCATTCCAGAGCTATGGTCAAAATTATCCTTCCTATCCTTTAAGAGCTTGTTTAAGATGTCATTTTCTCTTAGAAAACTTCTCAGACCATGTCATGGTCCTCTTTGTCCTTTAGAATTTAATTAAATATAATTAAATCATTAACTATTAAAATATTTGTTCAAAGTTCCCTTTCCTGAATGAAAAAATAGGGACTCCAAGTAGAAAAAGAATCCATAATGGTCTAATTCACCAGTTTTTTTCCCCAGCATTTTCTCATAGTATTTTGTTCATAACAAGTGCTCTATAAACATTTGTGACATAATTACAAATGATAATAAATGTGGTATAGAGTTTGGGAAGCATGTTTTTTTTTCCCTCAGCTATGCTGTTATCTAAGCAGAGTAAGCACCTTGATGTACATTTTCTCTCATTTTTTTACTTGATGTGATAAAGTTTGTTGTGATGTTCAAATGAGATTGTGAGTGCTAACTTAAGCTCTAATTACCATGTCTACAAACTAGTTTTGGAAGGTTAAGTAAATCTCTTTTTAATTCTGTGAAATGAAAATGCTGAAAAGTGAGCAGTATAGCATAGGGCCCTGTGGCAGGGAGGTAGAGAGGCAGTCTAATTAATAGTTAACAGCTGCAGCTCGAGTGCTGATGTTTGACACCTCCACCCCCTCCTGCTATTTGGTCTGAGGAAGGTGGTCTCTTCAGGCTTCAGATTCGTCATCTGTCAAGCAGGCCGTAATAAGAACTAAATACATGAAAACACATCAAGCACTTAGAACCTTTCTGGGTATTACATAAGTGCTCAAATGTAACATGATCGCATACTAGATTTGGAAGTTTCACTTTAGATCCAATATAGTGAACATTTTATAGGAGAACAGGAGTTTGTAAAGTAGATGAGTTTGGAGTCTAATTTAGTTACCCAGGTAACAAACGATGCTGGTGTTCACGAGAATCGTAGCAGAAAATGTGGAGAGAAACGAAGGTCGTCAGTTTTTCAGAGTATGAAATCAACTGAGGATGATAAGGTTTAGATTAGATTTAGGCGATGAAGAAAGGTGTGATCTGCAGGATTTTGCTTGATCAATTGAATAGCTGTTGGTGCCACTGACTGAGTTTAAAAGGCAGCAGGAATAGGTGAGTTCTGTTTTGAAGCTATTGAGGTAGAGCTGCCTATAGGACACTCAAAGAGAGCTACCCAATAGAGTTTGATGTATGGCTCTGAAATAAAAGCAAAAGATATGGAATGAAGAACACCCTCTAAACGAAAGATCAAACAGCATAACAGTAAAAGGAAAGATGTATTTTGAGTGGAGAACAGTTAAAATTGAAGTCTTCAGTATGTTTATATGCAGATGAGATGGCCAAGGGTTAGGAATAGGTTGGAATTAGAAGTGCTATCAGTATTTCTAGGAAAGAAGTGAAAGGTGGAATTCAAAGCATAGATCTAGGCAAAAATAATAAAGCCATTAACATAAAAACAGGTGCAAAGAAAAAGTACATATATTTGTATAGTTGGGTGAAATGGAATTCTTTCTGATACATATTTTATATAGCTGCATAACATATTACCACAAACCCAGTGTCTTCAAACAATGCCCATTTACCATCTCACATTTCTGTAGGTCAGATGTTTGAAGGGGCTCAGTTCAGTGTCTCACAAGGTAGAATTCAAGGTGTCCACTAGTGAACTCTTATCTGTAGGACCTGGGAAGGAATCTGTTTCCTCATTCAAGCTGTTGACAGAATCCACTTCCTTGTAGTTGTAGCTCTGAGATCTCTGTTTCCTTGCCAAGATGTGCACTCTGCTATTAGAGGCTTCCACATCCTTCTCCTATGGCCCCTTCCGTCCTCAAGCTCCAGTAGCATATTAGATCCCCTTTCGGCTTCCTCTTCCCTCACATCCCCTGACCTCCACTTCTGCTTCTGCTTTTAAGGCTCATGGGATTACATTTAGCCTGTCCAGATAATCTAGGATTATCTCTTTAACTTAAGATCAAGTAATTAGGAACCTTCATTACATCCGCAGAGTCTCTTTGTCATATAAGGTAACATATTTACAGGTATCATATCTTATCATATACACACTCCCAGAAACTAGGGCATGAAATATTTGGGGAGGGGCATATTTCTACCTACCAGAAATGTTTTTTTTTTTTATTTTTTAATGTTTGTTTATTTTTGAGAGAGAGTGTGGCAGAGAGAGAGGAAGACACAGAATCTGAAGCTGACTCCAGGCTCTAAGTTGTCAGCACAGACCCCTACTCGGGGCTTGAACTCATGAACCTAGAGATCATGACCTGAGCCAAAGTTAGACACTTAATTGACTGAACCACCCAGGTACCCCAACCAGAAATGTTTTTTTTGCTCTTCCCATGGAGTAAGAGAAAAAATAATGTAGGGGTAAAGTAAGGGAGCAAGCAAAGGAGAAAAGTAGGAGAAAAGTAAAAAGGGAAAGAAAACCTTGTTTGTTGTTTGCTTGCTTGCTTTTCCTTTTGCACCTACTGGATCTAGCCATGGACTGCTTTCAGTGGCATTCCAGTAATTTATAGTGTTATACCAAAATAATTAGTGGAGTGCTTCTGTACTCTTTACATCTCTAAGCTATTTCTTGTAGTTTACATTCCTCCAAAGGTTCCCTTTTTTAATATCCTTAATGATTTGGACTTACGTGTACTTTTGCACACTCTGCCATTTTTCTGGAGTTGTGGTAGGTGGGAGAGATTATGGTTTTACGTCTAAATCTTGAAAGGAAATTGAAATAGTGTAAAAATGAGCAGCATTCCAATGACTTGAGGCAATTAAGTGAAAAAGAAAAGCTTAAATATTTGTATTAATTGTAGAAATATTTTTACTTTATTACCTATAACATGATATAGAAATATATCTTATTACTTGTCAAGCATTTTAAATTATGCTTAATATTCTCAGTTCCTAATTAATTTTTTCTTAAATGGTATTTGAAATCCATTAAACTGTTTAAGCTGTTCCAACTTGCAAATAGGGATCAGTATTTTCTATCTTCATTAAAACTATTCATGGGATAAGCAATATTCAATGGGAAAAGTGAATTAAAAATAAAGCTAAAGTGATAGTTTAGAGATTGAATTAACAAAAGTTATAATAAATTTTAAGTTTTGAAATTTAGTTCATTAAAACGTATGATTAATAATTTTAATCATATAAGACCATAGTAATTTCTCATCATTATAGTCATGTCGTATCTGCATGATAATTAATGATTTTTATCTTAATGTTTTTTCTTTAAATTGTGAATTTTAACACTTGTCCAACCAATCATTTTGGGAGGAGACATGTTTCCCTTCCCTCTTTGCAAAAGTTACCATGTGAACAAAAACCAACTTTATCTTCTAACAAACTAAATATTTTTTTAATATGTATTCTCTATTATATTGGTTGATAGTGCCAGCTTTACAAAAGGAAAATGTGACCCTTCCCTCTCTGGGATTTTGGTTAGGATTCTTTATTTCCTTTCTTCCCTTTTTGTTCATTAGTACCTCATGAGACAAAGATCAAAGATGGTTTAAAAACACATACTGAAAATAATAGTGTATCAAGAAAAATATTAAGTAAGGAATTTATTTAAGATGTACCATTTTTTAATGTCTGAAGTATAGATAAACATTGTAATCAATATGTATATTTAATAGTATTTTTCTGAAAATACTTTATTAAGTCAAATATGTATCTTGTACTTGGTGCAGTCTTAGATTTAAAATAAAAAATCAGTAAAGTGAGACAATCAGATTTCTTAAAGCATGTACATAGAAACTACAAATTATAAATTATCATTAAATTTTCTTTAAGCTTCCTGGAACTCGGAGGTGAGGTGATCATTAGGTAATTCTCATCAGACAAGGTTTTCAACTATTTCTTCTTTTTTAATAATTATTTTTGAGAGCACAAGCAGGGAGGGGTAGAGAGAGGGGGACAGAGGATCTGAAGCAGGGTTCATGCTGACAAAAGAGAGCATGATGCCAGCTCCAACTCACAAACCATGAGATCATGACCTGAGGCAAAGTCAGATGGTCAGCCGACTGAGCCACCCAAGTTGTAAAGATATTTATTCAAGTAACATCATAATGAGGCTTTCTATTCCTTTTGCTGTTGAGAAGAAGCAAGTTGTTTTTATTTCCAAGGAGAAATTGGAAGTATGAAATTAACTCAATCAGTGGGTATTTAATTAACCAAAAATAGTCACTTAGGGTCTATTCTAGGACTAAGACAAACTTCTCAGGGACTTCTGCCAGCGTTTAAAGTAGATGTAATTTTCCAAGGTCTAAACTAGAGTAGGTGAGAAATGCCCACAGTGCAGCTGGTGACCACATCACCAGAATGACTAGTGAACTCTTAGAGGACACAGGAAGTCAACAGTCCAGGGTAACAGGCTGGGTGGAAAGAAGGGGCTCTGGGTAGACAGTAAGTTTAAGTGTCTGTTGATGATAAGATAGTAAACAGATAATGTAGCAGAGTGCATACATAACAGGGCAAAAGGTTCTGAACAGAATTGATAAGTAATGTAAGATTATAAGAAGCTGGTGTCTTTAAAGTGGAGAGTTTCACTGTCTTTATTATGCCAGGTCACAGAAAGACAAAGGCTCTATGGAAAAAGAATGAACTGTGCTTGTCCTTGAAGACAGAATATGTTACTGTGGAACATAGAGAAGTGAAGAGAAGCAACATAATTAAGTTCCAAAAATAAAGACTACCAAGGTTTTGGATTTGCCGTCAAACCCAATCTCTACTAGCAAAATAATGGAGTGTACACACAAGAAGATTTAATTAAAAAATTAATTACTAATAATTGAGAAGGGAGTATTTTATTGTATATATATTTTTAGGAATTAATACTTATGATATTTAGGTTCACTCTATAACGTGCAAAAAGTTCATGGTTTCTAATAAAATTATAAGTGAATTCTGACTACAAATAGGAATTTTCAGTTGAGTTTATGCATCCAGACTTCCAAGAATATCCAAAGGGATCAATAGAGTTTCCTTTTGTTCTTGGCAGTTGTGTGTGTGTGTGTGTGTGTGTGTGTGTGTGTGTGTGGTTTTTTTTTTTAAAGTTTGATTTATTTTTTTCCGATATTCAGTGCTATTTCAGTCGTTGAAATAATAGACCCACATCTGTGATAAAAGTTTCTGAGAGATTCAGGAAGTCAAACAGCACTTTATTAACTAAATCACAGATTTTGTTGGTAGCTTTTGTTTCTTCCTCATTGTATTAACCAGAAGTCTTTATTCCCTCTAGAACTGTAAATCAGAGAATCTTGGGCTATAGATAGGAGCATTAAGAATATCTTGGCTGTCCTGAGCAGTAACTCAGTTCTGTGAAATTATATCCACTGAGATCTATGGGGTGCTTGAGACAGCTTTATTTCTCAAATTTATTATATTCCTTCAAAGCTTCTCTTAAAGATTTCATAAACTCACAATGAAAAGTGGTCACTTAAAATCAGATCCGAACATAGCAGAGGTAATCAGACTTGGCTTTTTCTGTGCCCTACATGAATAGCAAAAGCATTAACTAATGATAAAGGAACCTGTTGACCAAGGAGCAACAAACCCCAGCTAGTTTTCTTCTGCCTTATGATGATGCTTGGGGGATTTTTCTGGGTCATTTAACAAATCAAATCTCTGTTACTACCAACCTTAATTTTTATAGAAGGACTATTTTTTAATTTCAAAAGAACTCAAGACATTTTCTAACTTTTTGCTATTTACCTATTTGCAGGTTGTGGAAGAAAAATGTATATTGTTTTATCACAGGAGCAATAGATGCTTTTATATTAGAAAAAAATGACTAAGATTTTTATTCTCTTAAGATTTTACTGATAATTTGTTGTATGTCCTGGGGATCAAGATGTCTTTGTTTCATTGCTTTGCGTTATTAACTTTAATAGATTTCAGGAGCCTAGAACGAGCTGGCTTCCGTAGTTAAAAAATACAAGTATATAGTACTAGCAAATCAGTACATTTGCTCTAACAAACTTTAAATAATAAGAAATATAAAAACTTGGTAAAATTGCAAGCTAGAAGATCCAAGTTGAATCCAGTGGATATTAATATATTAATTCTTAAAGTAACTTATTTATTTATTTAGCAATTCCAGTGTAATTCACATGCAGTGTTATATTAGTTTTAGGAGTACAACATAGTGACTTAACATTTCTATATATTACTCAGTGCTCATCAAGATAAGTGTACTTCCTTCACCTGTTTCACCCATCCACTCACCTGCCTCCTTTCTGGTAACCACTGGTTTGTTCTCTAAGAGTCTGTTTTTTTGTTTGTTTGTTTGTTTTTTTGTTTGTTGGGGTTTTTTTGTCTCTTTTTTTTCTTGTTTTGTTTTTTAGATTCCATATATGAATGCGGTCACATGGTATGCATCTTTCTCTAAGTGACTTTTTTCATTTAGTATTATACTCTCCAAATCCATCCATGTTGTTGCAGATGAGATGATATCATTTTTTTCTTTAAAATGGCTACATAGTATTCCATTGGGTATATATACATCTTGTTTAGCCGTTCATGTATCAATAAATACTTGGGTTGGTTCCATAATTTGGCTATTGTAAATGATGCTGCAGTAAACATAGGGGTGCATATCTTTTTGAATAAATGTTTTTGTATTCTTTGGGTAAATAACCAGTAATGGAATTACCAGATCATATGATAATTCTATTTTTTAATTTTTTGAGGAACTTCCATACTGTTTTCCACATTGGCGGTACCAGTTTGCATTCCCATCAACAGTGCATGAGTGTTTTTTTTTTCCACCTGCTTGCCAACACTTATTGTTTCTTGTGTGTTTGATTTTAGCCATTCTGATAGGTATGAGGGGATACCTCATGGTGGTTTTGACTTGGATTTCCCTTATGATAAATGATGTTGAGTATCTTATCATGTGTCTTTTGGCCATCTGTATGTCATCTTTGGAGAAAGGTCCCTTCATGTCTTCTGCCTATCTTTTGATTTGGATTATTTATTGTTTGGGGGGTTGAGTTTTAGAAGTTCTTTATATATTTTAATTACTAACCCCTCATCTGATAAGTTATTTGCAAATATCTTTTACCGTTCAGTAGGTTGTCTTCTAGTTTTGTTGTGTATTTCCTTTGCAGTGCAGAAGCTTTTTAATTTGATGTAGTCCCAATAGTTTATTTTTGCTTTTCTTTCCCTTGGAGACATATCTAGAAAAATGTTGTTAATGTGTAGTAGACATTACTGCCTGTGTTCTCTTCTAGGAATTTTATAGTTTCAGGTCTCACATTTAAGTCTTTAATCTATTTTGAGTTCATTGTTGTGTATGGTATAAGTGTATGGTATCATTCTTTTGCATGTAACTGTCCAGTGTTCCCAACATCATTTGTTGAAGGCCCCATCCTCTTCCCATTATTTATTCTTCCCTCCTTTGTTGTAGATTAATTGACCATGTAATAGTGAATTTATTTCTGGTTCTCTAGTCTATTCTAATGATCTATGTGTCTATTTTTGTGCAAGTGTCATACTGTTTTAATTACAGCCTTGTAGTATATATTAAAAAAAAGATTGTGATATCTCTAGTTATATTCTTTATTTTCAAGATTTCTTTGCTTATCTGGAGTCTTTTGTGGTTTCATACAAATTTTAGTATTATTTATTCTAGTTTTTATGAAAGATGCTGTTGGTATTTTGATACAGATTGCATTGAATCTGTAGATTGCTTGGGGGTAATAAGGACATTTTAAATGTATTTGTTCTCCCAGTCTATAAGCACGGATACCTTTACATTTGTTTGTGTCATCTTCAATTTCTTTCATCACTGTTTTATAGTTTTCAGAGTATAGGTCTTTTACCTACTTGGTTAAGTTAATTCCTAGATAAAAAACATATCTTCTAAAAATTATTTGATAGATGTCAAAAGTCATTTACAAAATTGATCCAATAATAAAGCAAATATAGTAAGTGTTAATACTAGGATATCTAGCATGAAAGAGTGTATAATTATTATCCATCCAAAATAGTGAACCATAATAAATCAAGCACCACAAGATATTTTATATTTTCAAAGGAAACACAGCAAAATTTGGCATCTTTCTGATACGTTGTGCACTACTAGCTTGAGGTAGTATTTGCTTCAATATTAAATCAGGTTAAATTACTTTAATGACCTCCCATCTTTAACAATTTAGATTTTCCATCATTGTTGTGATTAATGATACCAATAAAAATAAAATGTCAAAAATCTTTGTGGCACCATTAATGAGGTCGATGTTGTCTGATTTGGTTTCAAGATTTGAGATGTTATGTGTGGCCTCAGGCATACATGTATCATGAGAAATTGTGTTTTTTAAAAGTGAAATGAAATGGGGCACCTGGGTGCCCTTAGTCAGTTAAGTTGGTCAGCTCTTGATTTGAGCTCAGGTCATGATCTCACAGTTTGTGAGTTCAACCCCAATGTCAAGCTCTGTACTGACACCAAAGAAACTGCTTGGAATTCTTTCTCCTTCTCTCTCTGGCCCTCCCCCATTTCTGTGCAAGCGAGCTCTCTTGCTCTCTCTCTTTCTCTCTCAAAAATAAATATATAAACATCAAAAATGAAAGTGAAATGATTATTTCCAATTAATATTCATTAACCTTTTTAAAGTGACTAAGTTTTTAGACCAAAATTCCTTCTGCTGTAGTCTGGACTTTTATACGTTTTAAACGAATCTGTTAAGTATTTGTTTTGGCCTGGAGTGAGATGAAAAAATAGTGAAACTCTAAGCATGCTGTGAAACCAGAAAGTTTTAGAAGTTCTTGTATATGAAAAATCTTTATATAATTTTTGCAGATTTTACCAACTTTTAAAAATAAAACATTTAAAAATAAATTATATTAGCTGAGCTTTTTAAAAAATAGAGATGGTTTTTCCTAGTCCTTCTTTACTATGAGTTTTTTGGATACATAGATATTGAGTTCGAAAATGATTGTTTCATTTTTGGTCATAACCTCCCTTTACCCTCAACCCCCTTTATTTAGATTTTATTTTTATAAGCAGTTTTAGGTTCAGAGAAAAATTCATCAGAAAGTACATCCCTTATAACCCCTGGGCCCACACTCACATAACTTCCTTCACTATGAACATCCCAGAGTGGTATATTTTTTACAATTGATGAACCTATGTTGACACTTCATTATCATTCAAAGGGCATAGTTTACATTGAAGTTCACACTTGATGTTGTACCTTATATGGTTTTGACAAATGTATACTGACATGTATGCACCATTATAGTATCACAGTTTTTTTCCCACTGTTCTAAAAATCCTCTAGGAGGTACCTATTTTGAATAGGTGCTTCCTTCTTAGCAACCACTAAACACTTACCTGTCTCCAGAGTTTTGCCTTTTCCAGAATGTCATATAGTTGGAAACAGTATATAGTTTTTTCAGACTTTCACATAATAATATGCATTTCAGTTTCCTCTGTGTCTTTACATGGGTTGATATCCCCGTCCTGTCCTGTCCCATCCCTCCCCGTCTCTCCCCTTCCCTCCCTTTCCCTTCTTTTTCTCCTCCTCTTCCTCCTCTTTCTTTTTCTCTATGTTTCAAAAAATTGTAATCCATTGTCTGGATATGCCAGAGTTTATCCGTTCACCTAATAAAAGACATCTTGATGGCTTACAAGTTTTGGCAGTTAGGAATAAAACTGTTATAAACGTTCACATGTAGGTTTATATTTGGATATAAGTTTTCAGCTTCTTTGGTGAAATTGACTGCTAGATCTTATGGCATAAGTATGCTTAGTTTAAAAAAAAATAGTAACGTGTTTTTCAAGGTATCTATTTCATTTGGATTCCCACAACCAATATGTGAGAGTTTATTACTACAAATTGTCACCAGGACTTGCTGTTGTCAGTATTTTGGATTTGGCTATTCTAACAGGAGTACAGTGGTATCATATTGTTTTAATTTGCATTTTCCTAATAATACGTGATGTCAAACATTTTTTCATGTGTTTATTTGATAACTGTATATCTTCTTTGGTAAAGTGCCTTTTTATCAGGTTATTTGCACATTTAAAATTTTTTTAATGTTTTATTTATTTTTGAGAGAGCAAGAGAGAGAGAGCAGGAGCAGGGGAGGGTCAGAGAGAGAGGGAGACATAGAATCTAAAGACAGGCTCCAGGCTCTGAGCTAGCTGTCAGCACAGAGCCTGACGCAGGGCTCGAACCCACCAACCGCAAGATCATGACCTGAGCTGAAGTCGGACGCTCAACCTACTGAGCCACCCAGATGCCCCAATTTGCACATTTAAAAATCAGTTTTGTCTTTTTATTATTGAGTTTTAAGGGTTATTTGTATAATTTGGTTAATAGTCCTTAATCAAATATGTCTTTTGTAAATATCTTCGCCCCGTCTATGACTTATCTTCTTATTCTCTTGACAGTGCTTTTTGCAGAATGAAAGTTTTTAATTTTAATGAAGTCCAACTTACCAGTTCATGTGATTAATGTTGTATCCAAAAAGTTACTCTTATACCCAAGGTCACTTAGATTTTCTCCTGTGTTATCTTCCAGGGGTTTTGTAGGTTTGAATTTTGCATTTAGGTCTGTGTTCCATTTTGGTTAAGTCTTAAGAAAGGTATAAGGTCTATGTCTCTATACATTATTTTGCATGTGGATATCTTTTTGTTCCAGCACCATTTGTTGAAAAGAGTATCTTTGCTCCATTGTTGCCTTTGTTCCCTTACCAAAGATCAGTTGATATATTTATGTGTAGATCCATCCTTGGATCTATATTTTTTTCATTGATCTTTGTGTATTTCACAAATACCACACTATTTTGATTGACATGACTCTCTAAAAAGTCTTTTTTAAAAATTTTTTAACATCTATTTATTTTTGAGAGACAGCGACAGAGAACAAGCAGGTGAGGGGCAGAGAAAGAGGGAGATGCAGAATCTGAGGCAGGCTCCAGGCTCTGAGCCGTCAGCACAGAGCCTGACTTGGGGCTCGAACCCACAAACCGTGAGATCATGACCTGAGCCTAAGTTGGATGCTTAACCAACTGAGCCACCCAGGCGCCCGTCCTAAAAAATCTTAAAGTTAGATTCTATCAATCCTTTGAATTGGTTCTTCTGTAGTATGTGCTGTACCTTCTGGTTTAGATTTGGAGGCTTGAATTTGGAACATCTTGCACTGGCAACCTAGTAGCATTGCATATGATATTGCTCAACTGGAAAACAATAAAATTTTGAGATTTTATTTGGTTCAGTTAATTCTCTAGAAAGTTTTAAATGATAGAAAATACGAATCCTGTTGGTTGGCACTAGAAAACAATTTATGTTGTCCATTTTAAGAAAGAGGAGTTACATTCCTCTTGTTTCATTCTTTTTTTCATCATAACTTATGTCTAATTTACAGAAATCTGTGATGTTTAGTTTTCTATTTGGTAACCTGCTGTGTTGAAAACTTTAAAATATGTGCGATGCATACCAATGATAATCTGCTTCATTAAGATTTTATTATGCTTTTCAGTAACCTGGAAATACTATTTTGGGAAAACTCTTAGGGACGCTCACTACTGTTCCTACTTCATTAATTATAGAGTAGGAATTTGAAATGGGGTACAGTAGATTTTTGCTGTATAAAGTAGAATTTAAGTTATTTACAAACATGGTCTCACTAGTTTACAAACAGAACGAAATAACTAACCTTAGAGGAACAATAAAACCCCATCCTCACTAATAGTGACATTAAATCCTGTGCTTTATCCGCTGTCTGTGGCTGACTGGCTGTCACTCTTGATGGCAGCTGCTTCAAACGACTGTTTGTTTGGATTTAAAATATACATAACCCCTAATCTCATCATAATGTTGAGGGAGCCTCTACTAATTTTGGACTCTTGGTTCATTTGGTGTAATTGTAATAAAACTCACACTCAAGGAAGATGAAGAGTCCATTTCATTAACCTCATATTCATGGAGTTCTCACTGCTTCGGCATAAATTACAAAAGCAATTTTTTTCCCCAAATGTGAGGTGACCTAGATCTCAATACTTCGTTTAAATTGCAAAATGTGACATACATACAGAAAGATAGATTATTGTAAAAGGTGGAAGAAATTGTATACATATTGTCAAATGTGTCTCAATGAAAATTGAATCAAATTGCCTTCCTACCAGCAGAGTATGGAAGTGCCAATGCCTTAAAAATTTGCATACTGCTTGACACAAATTTCACTTCTAGGAATTTATCTTTGAGAAAAGAGCATAGGTGTGTTTTGTTTTAGGATGTTCTTTGCTTGGTTTTATAGAGAAGTTTTAAAAACATAGCCTAACTGTCCAAATGTATGGCATTATCAAAATAAGTTTAGAGATATCCATAAAATCGAATATTACGTACCTCAAAATAGTATTTCCAGAGGTGTTCTCCTCTCTTTATTTCTGACATAGAGCTTTTCATTCAATACTATTTGAATTAATATAAAGTAAATATATTTCCCATTTGTGTTTTCATTGTTCTTTCCTCAAAACATACTCAATATTATTTGAGTAAATTCAGGATCATTAATACAGAAGCTATGGAAGAGGAAAAATATGAATGATTTTTGCCTGACAGTTATAATTTAAAGCCAAACAGTATGTTGGTAGAATTGTCTTACTGCAGATTGTTGGCAGACACAGGTCTAGAACCCATTAATATCTTTGAGATTTCAGCAAAATAGTATCTCTTTTTAACTCAAAAATTAAGGAGGATAGGATCCTTTCACCTCTAGCAAAATAATACGCCACCAAAATTAGAGGCTATCTATATGTAAATAATGGTCTAATTCCTCTTGGGACTGAGCTGTTGAAAAAAAAAATTTGCTTTATCCATAATTTGTTTAGTATTCCTGAGCACCCTGTTTTTCTTTCGTGATTGAGGGGGAGAAGATAAGTCCTATTTTGCACATCTTTATTAATCAAGCAAAACTGGAGAACAGATGTGGGATTCTTTAGCTGTTACAGGAATAGACAGAAGGAGAGCCATAATTTTTAGTCTTGTCACTTTAAATGATGCCCATGAGACATAGCATCAGAGACAGAACCATTGAGATGCAGTATCCAAATGGCAACAGTATATTTTAAAGGAAAAGTAAATAAGTTGTTCTTCTTTGCTGATGTGCATTCATTATGTAATAATGTACATACATATTACTGTTCCTTGTTGAATGGAAGCCAAAGGAATCCTACTTGGTTACAAGTTCTTCAGGTTTTCTAGTCCAATAGAAGGTGCAGGAGACAGTTACTTTAATTTAAAAAAGCTCTCCCATTATATATATTTTTAAACAACTAGCATTATTCACATATGGACCTAGAGTTTGGAAGGTCAGGAGTGACTGGCCTTCCAGAGCACATTTAAAGTATATGGTATATTGATTCTTCGGTTATCCCATTTTGCTTTGTTTTTTAATTATAGTTTTTTACCAATTGCCTTTTAAGAATAATTATAGTTAACATAGCAAGCTTAGGGGCACCTGAATGGCTCAGTTAGTTTAGCGTCTGACTACCATCTCATTCCTGAGATCGAGCCCTGCATTGGGCTCTGCACTGACAGTGTAGAGCCTGCTTGGAATTCTCTTTGTCTCTGTCTGCCCTGCCCCAACTAGTGCATGATCTCTTTCTCTCTCTCAAAATAAATAAACATAAGAAAATAACAGGAAAGCTCTCAGTTTTTCCCCAGTGAGGATGATATTAGCTGTGGGTCTTTTGTATATGGCTTTTATGATCTTGAGGTATCCTCCTTCTATCCCTACTTTCATGAGTGCTTTTAGCAAGAAAGGAGACTATATTTTGTCAAATACTTCTTCTTCTGCATCTATTGAGAGGATCATGTGGTTCTTAATCCTTTGTTTTATTCATGTGATGTATCACATTGATTGATTCGTGGATATTGAACCAGCCCTGCAATCCTAGGAATAAATCCCACTTGATTGTGATGAATAATTTTGTTTAATGTATTGTTGAATCCAGTTTGCTAGTATCTTGTTGAGAATTTTTTCATCCATGTCCATGAGGGTAATTGGTCTATAATTCCTTTTTAGTGGGGTCTTTGTCTGGTTTTGGAATCCCCCTTAGGTCAGGAACATGACAAGGATGTCTACTCTCATTGCTGTTATTCAACATAGTGTTAGAAGTCCTAGACTCAACTATCATATAAGAAAAAGAAATAAAAGGCATCCAAATCTGCAAGGAGGAAGTCAAACTTGCACTCTTTGCAGATGACATGATACTCTATGTGGAAAACCCAAAAGACTCTACCAAAAAAACTGTTAGAACTGATATATGAATTTAGCAAAGTCGCAGGATGTAAAATCAATGTACAGAAATCGGTTGCATTTTTATACACTAATAATGAAGCAGCAGAAAGAGAAATCAAGGAATCAATCCCATTTACAGTTACACCAAAACTGCAAAATACCTAGGAATAAACCTAACCAAAGAGGTAAAAAATCTATACACTGAAAAATACAGAAAGATCATGAAAGAAATTGAAGAAGACACAAAAAAAGGAAAAATATTCCTTGCTTATGGCTAGGAAAAACAAATATTGTTAAAATGTCGATACTACCCAAGCAATCTATATATGCAGTGCAATCCCTATCAAAATAACACCAGTATTCGTCACAGAGCTAGAACAAACAATCCTAAAATTTGTATGGAACCAGAAAAGACCCCAGATAGCCAAAGTAATGTTAAAAAAGAAAACCAAAGATGGAGGCATCATAATTCCAGACGTGAAGCTGTATTACAAAGCTGTAATCATCACAACTGGTATGGTACTGGCACAAAAACAGACACACAGATTCTGTTCCATTGGGAACAGAATAGAGAACCCAGAAATGGACCCACAAATGTATGGCCAACTAATCTTTGACAATGCAGGAAAGAATATCCAGTGGAAAAAAGACAGGCTCTTCAGCAAATGCTGTTTAGAGAACTGGACGGCAATATGCAGAATAATGAACCTGGGCCACTTACTTACACCCTACACAAAAATAAACTCAAAATGGATGAAAGACTTAAACATAAGACAGGAAGTCATCAAAATCCTGCAGGAGAAAAACAGGCACCAATCTCTGACCTCAGAGCAACCGCTTACCTGACATGTCTCTGGAGGCAAAGAAAATAAAAGCAAAAATGAACTGTTGGGACCTCATTAAGATAAACACCTTCTGCACAGGGAAGGAAATAATCAGCAAAATAAAAGACAACAGACAGAATGGAAGAAGATATTTGCAAATGACACATTGGATAAAGGGTTAGTATCCAAAATCTATAAAGAATTTACCAAACTCAACACCCCAAACACAAATAATCTATTGAAGAAATGGTGCAAAAGACCTGAATAGACATTTTTCCAAAGAAGACACCCAAATGGCTAACAGACACATGAAAAAATGCTTACCATCACTCATCGTCAGGGAAATAGAAATCAAAACCATAATGAGATACCACCTCACACCTGTCAGAATGGCTAAAATTAATACCTCAGGAAAAAACAGATGTTGGCGAGGATGCAGAGAAAAGGGAACTGTTTTGCACTGCTGGTGGGAATGCAAACGGGTACAGCCACTCTGGAAAACAATATACAAAAATGCTGATTCGAAGGGGCCCATGCACCCCAATATTTATAGCAGCACTATTGACAATACCCAAAGTATGGAAAGAGCCTAAATGCCCTATGGCTGATGAATGAATAAGGAAGATATGGTATATTTTTACAGCGGAGTATTACTCAAAAAGAATGAAATCTTGGCATTTGCAACAACATAGATGTAACTAGAGTGTATTATGCTAAGTGAAAAAGTCAATCAGAGACGAATATCACTAAGATTCACTCATATGTGGAATTTAAGAAACAAAAGAGATGAACATAGAGGAAGGGAAAAAAGAAACAGGGAGACAAACCATAAGAGACTCTTAACTACAGAGAATAAACTGAGGTTTGCTGGTGGGGTGTTGGGTGGGGGTATCAGCTAAAAGGGTGATGGGCATTAAGGAGGGCACTTGGATGTGCACTGGGTGTTACCTATATATGTGATGAATCATTAAATTCCATTCCTGAAATCATTATTACACTATATGGTAACAATTAGATTTAAATTAAAAAATAAAAATAAAAATAAAACAAAAACATAGCAACCTCATTCTTCATACTTAAGCATTTAAAGATTGAACTGTTTAATTTTATGAAAATACCTTGAAAAATTTTTACTAATCCCAATAAATATATATAGGATATTAAATCTATAGTAAGAAATACTTAAGGGTGTCTATTATCTAATGTAGCATGTGATTTATATGCTATAAGAACAAAAATAAATATATTTTCGGGGCTCCTGGGTGACTCAGTCAGTTAAACATACGACTTCGGCTCAGGTCATAATCTCACGATTTGTGAGTTCGAGCCCTGCATTGGGATCTGTGCTAACAGCTCAGAGCCTGGAGCCTACTTTGGGTTCTGTGTCTCCCCCTCTCTCTGCCCCTCCCCTACTCATGCACTATCTCTCCCAGTCTCTCAAAAATAAATAAACATTATAAATAAATAAATAAATAAATAAATAATTTTCATTCAAGATTTCTACCTTTATGGAACTTGGAATATTTTTTTAAACAAAATTGATAATCTCATTTTTATTAAAAGTAAGTTCCTGCCCCTGGTAGTTAAGTATATCACATCTATATCCTAAACCAACATGTAATGAGCACTCAAAAATTAGCAATATTTAAGTAATGTTTTATTTGGTAGTATGTATTAAAGCTTTTAATGATCTATTATATATGTTTTTGTAATTCAAATCAAGACTGGGCCAAAAGATTCTTTTGAATTCTCTTTGTATTTCTAAAGAGTCTATTTAGCTAGATTATGAAATTATTTGCTTTGACTTAATTTTTTCCAAAACTATTATTTGTGGTTTTTCATAACATAAAAGCCCTACTGTGTGACTCATATAGTGCTAGAGTCCTGGGACTTTATGAGAATAAGACATTTTTCCTGTTCTCTTAGATTTTTGATCTAGTCAAAACTAGACTGCCTGCGGGAAAAAAAAAAAAAAAAGACATACTCCCAGGGAATTTTGATTTTATAATAGTTGTGCTAAGTATAATCCCACATTTATCAAATTTGAACAGAAGGGTTAATGATCTATTGATGGCCTCCCAATTCTCCCAAGGATTTTACTTTCTAGAATAGGAATCATGTTAATGGGTTAAAATTAGTAAGAAGTGTTCTTTACTCTTTTGGGGGAATGAAAATTAAAAAAATTTCTTTAAATGGAATCCATAGTCAAATCTAATAGGATTTTTAACCTGAGTTTAGCAACAAAAACAGCAGCAAATGCACTAGGTCTTTTCTATGTAGTGGGTATAATTTGCCTTAAAACTTTGGGCCAATATGTTACTGGAAATATATTTTAAAAACACATGTTATGCAAATATATATGATATATTAATAAAATATATGATAAAGTAAAAAAATAACAGAAGGAAAAAAATTATCTTTCAATTTCCCTATGTAAACAGAGACACTGATTAACACGTAGATAACTTAAGTAGTTTCCCTTATAATTGTTTATTTTATATAGTCTTTGGTGTCAGTGTGAATATTACTAAATTTTAGTGTATAGTATGATATTCTTTAATCATGTTACAGTGATGATCATAAATCAGTAAAAACAAAGCAAAACCATTTCAAGAGTTTTGTGCATGATCAAGTATTTCTTAATACAATTTTGCTGAGCATTACTGTTAATATTACCATTTTCTCACAGTTGAAACTGAAGCACAGAGGAGTAAGTAATTTTAGGTCTATAAAAATATAGACTATTTTAAAAGGTATGTAGAAGTTTAGGGTTAGTGGGGATGTGCTTGTGGGACATGTTTGGAATATATTTAGGTTTATTTCACTGAGGACAATTTTTTTTTTTTTTTTTTGTCACATATCACATTTTCTTGGGGTGGAGAATTATGGAACACCTTAAAAAGAAAGCGGTGCTAGGGTGCCTGCCTGGCTCAGTTGGTAGAGTATGTGACTTTTGATCTCTGGGTCATGTAACCTTGATGAACTTGTTAATTAGCTCTTGTAGGTTTGTATGCATGTGTATGTGTGTTTACGTGTTTGTAGGTGTCTGTGTTGATAATTTTCTAGATGCAAGGCAATGTCACCGCAAATAGAAATATTTTTACTTTTTCTATTTTAGTCTGGATACCTTTGTTTATTTTACTTGTCTCACTGCCATGGCTAGAGACTGTAGTACACTGTTGAATAAAAGTGGGGATTATGAACATTCTTGTCTTGCTCCTAATCTTTGGGGGAAAGCTTTCATTCAACTTACACTATGATTTTACCTGTGAGTTTTTGTAGATGTCTTTGTCATGTTGAGGAATATTTTTCTAGTTTCTTGATTGTTTATAACAAAATTTGTTGGATGTTTTCAAATTATTTTTCTGCATCTATTTCAGTGACTGTATTTTTTTGCCCTTTACTCTATCAGTATGATATATTATACTAGTTGATTTCTCTATGTAGAGCAAGCCTTGGGTTCTTGGCATAAATTTCATTGATCATGGAGTGTAATCCTTTTTATATGTTGCTGGATTCAATCTCCTTATATTTTGTTGAAGATACTTGTGTTTATATTCTTAAGGAATATCAATCTGTTATTTTCTTCTTTTTTTAGTATGAGGATAAACCTCATAGAATGAGTTGGAGAGTATTACCTCATTTTTTAATTTTTGGAATGGTTTGTGAAGCATAGGTTAATTATTATTTATGCCTTTAGTAGATTTCACCAAAAAACCTTCATGCCCTTGTGGGAAGTTTTTTTTGTTGTTGTTTTTCGTTTTGGTTTTGGTTTTGGTTTTTGCTTTTGTCTTTTTTTAGAAAGAGAGACAGCATAAGTGGGGCAGAGGGGTGGGTGGAGAGAGAGAGACTCTCAAGCAGGGTCCATGCCCAATGTAGAGCTTAACTCCGGGCTCAATTTCACTGCTGTGAGATATTGACATGAGGACACCCAAGCAACCCTGATTACTTATTCAAATTCCACATGTTACCAGTGTATTCAGATTTTCCATTTCTTATTGAACCATTTCAGTAGTATGTGTCTTTGTTGAAATTTGTCCATTTCATCTAGGTTTATCTAATTTACTGATATATACTGATTCATAATGTTCTCTCTATATATTTATACATTTTATGTATAGTGTTCATATACATAATTTATGCAAGGTCATTAATAATATCTTTCATTTCTAATTTTAGTAATTTGGGTCTTTTTTCTTTGTCTCACTAATGACTTGTCAATTTTGTTCTTTTTGAGGAACAGATATTGGATTCATTGAATTTCTCTATTGTTTCCCTATTCTCTAATTTATTTCTGATAAAATATTGAAAATTCCTTTTTACCACTTGATTTGGCTTTAATTTACTTTTTTCCTCGTTTTTCTTATGATGGAAGCTTAGGTTATTAAGTCAAACTCTTTTTTTAAAAAATGTAGGTATTTACAGCTTCAAATTTCTCTGTAAACACTGGTTAGCTGTGTCCCATAAGTTTAGATAAGTTTCCCTTATATTTTCATTTATCTTAAAGTATTTTTCTTTGTTTCTCAGAGTAAATAATCTCAATTATTCCTGATTCTGATTCATTCTTCTGATTCATTCTTCTGCCTACTCAAATTAAGTCTGTCTCGTGATGTATTTTGATTACAATTATTGTACATTTCAACATAAGAATGTCCACTTGGTCCTTTTTTAAGTTTCAGTCTCTACGTTTATATTCTTTATCTGATAATGCATCATTCTCATATTCTCTTTTACTTCTTTGACCACATATAAAATAGCTGGTTTAAAATATTTGTTGAGTATGTCCATCATCTCGATTTTCTTGATAGTTACAGACTGATTTTTTCCCCTGTATATGGATCATACTTTTTGGTTTTTAAATTATTATCTCTTAATTAAAAACCTGGACATTTTAGATATGAAAAGATACCAGCCTTCAAAATTAGATTGTCTATTTTTCCCAGGTTGTTGTTGTTGTTGTTGTTGTTGTTGTTGTTGTTGATGTTTGGTGGTGGTATTGGTTATTTGTTTACTGTCTTTTCAGAACTAATTCTTCACAGTGTGTATTCTTTGCCACGTATGACCAGTGAAGTCTCTGCTCACTTAGATTAGTTTGACAGATTTTTTTTAGAAGTATTGAACCAATATATCTTCTGGTCTTTGTGAGGGTTTCTGTTTGCATGTTGGGACATACTTTTAATGTTAAGGTCTGAAGATCAGAACATAACTCCACCTTAGCCTTATTGTCTGCTTGAATAGAGCCCTGAGTGGCTGTTGTCATCACAGTTGCAGGGCTTTGGGTTTTAGGATTACCCAGAGGTTGGGAGGGGGACAGAGAAGAGGGCTGGATAAAAGGCACAAAGCTTACTGTTCTAAGATTTAGTCATGTTGATTTGGTGTGATTTGTCTTGTTTGGTTTTTTAATAAGTACTCCTTGGAGTACTTCAAACCTTAGTTAACTTCCTGAATTCTGAAAAAGTTGATTCTGATCTTTTTGTCCTTATTCTCATTGCTTGAATTAAAAACAAGAATTTTGGACTTCCTTACTCCACCATTTTCATTGATGTTGATATTTCCTTTATCTTCAGCATATTATCAGGTTTATATTTCTGTTTTCTGTTTCTCTTTTTTTTTTTTTTTAATTATCTGTGTGGTGGAAATTCCAAGAATTACATTTTGGTTGATTGTGAGAATTCATTGAGAACATACTTGGAGGTTTACCTTTATGTCCATTAGAAAGTAAATGTAATGCTTTGACTTCATTTTGAAGATTTTTTTTAATGTTTATTTATTTTTTGAAGGAGAGAGAGACAGAGTGTGAGCAGGGGAGAGGCAGAGAGAGAGGGAGACACAGAATTGGAAGCAGGCTTCAGGCTCTGAGCTGTCAGCATAGAGCCTGATGCAGGGCTCAAACTCACAAACTGTGAGATCATGATCTGAGCCAAAACTGGATGCTTAACTGACTGAAGCACCCGGGTGCTCCTGAAGATTTTTTTTTTTTTACTTTTTATTATTTATTTATTTATTTATTTATTTATAGTGACAGTATAGGGGATTACTGTAGCTAATATATTCTGTCATTTTCCTCCAAAGTCTGGTATAAAAGTCTATATAGATGTTTCTATAATAATGAGATAATGTTCTACCCCAGGTCTTGATCTTTGTCCCTAGATTTCTTTTGTAAAAATAGCCCTAAATGGTCTGGGATATTAGATAGCCATGACATAAGCTGCCTGATTATAATGCATGCAAACAGCTCAGCAGTGGCCTATAAATAATTGATGGAGAAACAAAGACTCCTTCAAATTGAAGTTTTAAGTTTCCCTTTGAATCTCTTGCACATCACTATTCACAGATAATTATTCTTTTTTCCAGAAGCCATGCACATGTTCTTCATGTAACCGTGCCTTTTGGTAAATAACAAGTGCTTGGTATGATGGGCAAAGGTTTATATACAGGTTGGTTATGCCTCCTGTCTCAGTCTATGGCATATTCAACTGATGATACAGGCTTTGAGATCTTCTATATGAAAATAGATTTCCCAAAGAAAAGAATTCCCAGCAGAACATTGTGGGTTAGCCACTAAAAAGAAATAAACGATTGTCAAGGAAAACATTACACTGGACTTTTTTTTTCTTCTTTTTCTAGTGCTCCTGAGTAGAAGCAAGTTTTAAAGCTGATATTTATAGCTTTAACTCTGGGGCATACTAACCTGGTATTAACTTCCTCTCATTAGGTCTTAAAACATTTGGCTCTACTATCTGGTTTTAATTGGAGAAGGAACTGTGCTTTATGACAACAGGACCATGAATGTTTTTGTATGAGTGTGGGTATGCACATCTTATTTAGATTTCCCCATTTAATGATTATTTTAACAAAAATACACTCAATTTGCCACAGTCGATAAGCCAAAATTATTTGTGGCCCTGAAAATATAGAGGTTCATATAGTTAATGCAGTTTTGCTATTATCAAGGAAGAGACCACCATTCAATACTTGAAACAAAAATGTGAATTCATTTTGCTTCTAATGCAAAAGGAATAATCTTTCTGAAACATCAAACTGAAAGTATCATATAGGATTAGGGGTATCAGGAGTGCAGGGGTCACACCACTTTAGAAATAACAGTTTTCTGTTGTGTATGATTTATTGACCTTCAACAGCAGAATTGATTACTCCATTGTAGCTATCAGTGGCTGACTTTCAGTCAAATGGGGCTATGTCCAATTGACTGGCTTTCATAGGTTTGTATTCTGATGAGAAGTTGACGTGCTGATCAGTTATGATGCGTTTGTAATCATTTCTGGTGGTCATACATTGTTGTGACCAAAGAACCATCTTATTTTCCTCTCTTGAATTTGGAGTATAAAAACTCTGTGGAGTTTGGAGGTTAGAAGCAGTTCAGTCTCTCAGAGTCAACTCAATAGAACCAGAAAATGGCCTGATGCTTTGATTTGCCATTTGTGGATTCATTAATTGAGGTGTAGCCAATTTAAAAGATTATAAATTTATTAGCTGAAAGAAATCTTTAAGAAGTTGTTATCTCATTATTAGAAGCTCATTACTGTGGACATACTGTGGACAATTTTTCACCTTGTTCTATTTAGTTCTGTGCTCTTCACTTGAAAAACCAGGCTACGTGAAACCAGTGAAAACAGGCTAAGTCCAGTAATAAGAGCAGGTTCTCTGCTCAAAAATGTCTTCACTTACCACTTACTACCCTGCCTCAAACCTTAAGAAGTAACCTTGGAAGGTTAATGACCACCGAATTACAATTTTTTTTCCCATTTAAGTTTGTGAATTATTACATTGGCTTAGCAAGTCAAGACCAGAAAGAGAGAAGAGAGAAAAACAGGAGGAGGAGGGGTTTGAGCACTTTTTCTATTTTAGTATCTCTATATAAATATCTAAAGAAAAATACATCAATAAAAGAAATACATATATAGAAAAGGTTAGAATCAGCTTTTTCGGATGTTCTTAAAGCTGCAGTATTGTATTTTATTCAATCAAAGTAGTTATCACCAATGTCAGCAGGCATAAAATTAAAAATCTTTGTACATTACAAGAATTTATTTTCACAAATGCTTGTTTTTTTTTAATTTATGGTTTATTGTTTTTCAAAATTTATGGGTGGATTAGTCTTTGGGATTGCAGACAATAGCCAAAACCTTATTTAAACTCCAATATACTTGAAGTGCTATCACAATAGCATTATTTCAGTTATTTCTAACCACTATTTGAAAATGCTTTCTGTTGTAACTGCATTTTGAATTACATATCAAGCAGTCAGAAGCATTCCACAATACTTAGAATCTAATAACAAGGAAAACACTCCAGATAAAAATTTGTGTGATACAGTTAAAGCAGTACTTGGGAAAATGTGAAACCTTGAATACAATTGTCACAAAACAAGAATGAGTGAAAACCTAGGAACTCCCACAACCAAATGTAGTTGGCTGAAGCATGAATAATGTATAACTCCTTTTTTTTTGTAATGACCAAAGAGAGTGGGAAGGACCTCCAATAAGCTAACGAACTAGTTATCGGCAAGTCCTCATTTTCAATTTTTTGTCCCCGTGGACCTCAATCTTTAATCAGTAAAAGTCAACTAAAGAGGTGATTGAAATGTAGATTTCTCAGCTGTAATCCCTGGAGATACTGAATCTGTTGGTTTAGATTTTGTATGTAATACCTCATTTTAGCAAGCAACCTAGATGATTTGGATATAAATTTTAGGAAACGGTATCTCTACTTATATGACTATATTTTATTGACTATCATTTCTGTGATGCTCTGAATGGGGGAAATAGAAGTTGGGATAGTGAGTAATGCTTTTATCATCACAAAGCAATAAACACGTTTTGATTTTATTCTAAACTGAGTATATTTTAGGTAGAAATTGTGATTGTTGAATTTTCTGTCTGTATTTTCAACTTCCTAGGACTTAGGTGAAGCAGGTTTAGTAGATCTTTCAGAATTTGTATGCTATTTTGTATTTTATCTAGACGACCTGATGATGAAAATACACAAAGATAGCAGCATTTCTACCACCCCCTTTCCAACAATTGTTAGCATAAAGGATTAACAAAAGATCAACCCTTCCTTTGATCTTCTATCTAAATTTCATCCAAATTCATATCTATTGACTCATCAAGTAATATTTCTCAAGGTAAGAGGTACAGTCATTTTGAATTGTCATCTTAGGGATAATGTTAGTGGAAAGCATGAATGTATCCCCATTAAATCAGAATGCACAGCGAGCTTTCCATTTTGAATGTAAAAATTCTTTCAGACATTTGAGGGAAAAAATGAAGTTTTTGGAAAGATTTAATTTTATCTCTAAAGCCCAAAGGAGAAATAATGGAGCTTGATTTTAAAGACTTTCACTCCTCACAACAACTAGTATGATCAAGGTTAAAAAATTTATCCTTAAAGTAGCATTATTCAATAAGACTAACTCTCAAGCTAGAAGCATATAATTAAACATTAGACCTAAAATTATTAACAACTTACCATTTAGCTGGAAGCCCCAAATTCTTTTTTTAACCTCACTTCTGTAAGAAGTTTCCACCTAACAGTATAACTTAAATACCGTTTCAAGGAATATAAAAAGTGTCTTCCTTGTGGTCCAGTTTTTGTTTAAAAACTTATTGTACAATAGACTTTTGGAAGTATTCCATTTGATGGTATATAATGTTTAGGAGATTATGAATTCTTAGTGAAGTTGGGGGCTTTTTATAGATGTATCTGATGAAATAAATATACATTAGAATGAATATGAAAGAAAAGTCTTAGATCACTTTTCCATCTTGAAGAGACAGCTTAAAGGAGTGTGAATGACTCCTTACTTCTCCAGTGGATGAACAGATTCACATGGGACTTTACACTCCCTTAACGGTAATTCCTGTCACTATCCCCAAACTTCAAATGCCAACCCAAACTTCTCTTTACCAAGCTTAGACTCCACTGTTCTACAAACACTCTACAATCAAATTTATTTCTTACAATGAAGATGTACACAGTAGTTTTTTTTTAAAGATGTGCACAGTTTTGGTGGGATGATGTTGATTCTTAGAAATTATTGTTTTAGAATTCTTGGTACAACATCCTTCAGCAGTCATGACCAGAGTTTTTTCTTCAGTAGAACACTCAGATCCCATTAGTGGCAAATGATCTCTTGTGTGGTTATTTCTTTGGTCAAAGATAATTTGCCTGTAGTTACTAGACTCAAGCTAATGGTGTTTACTAATCTGTTTGCTGCAAGTGATAAACCAAGGGAAATAATGCTGACAGAAAGATATCAGCACAAATTATGAGCAGCCAATGTACCATACAGCCCAGCCTTAGCTGTTTTTCTTTTCTCTTAATAGAAGAAGGGAATGCACTAATACACAAAGCCACAGTTGATCTTTGAACATATTACAGAGCTTTAGTTCACCACACATCATGCACATTATATCGGATAACATTCATTGCCACTTCTTGAGGTGGATTAGTATTTACACATGAATTAACAATTAGAATTGGAGGGAGAGGAATTGAATGTGAGACTAGCTTTCTGAGGAGTGCTTAATAGATAAGCTTTGCTGCACCTTTCTTAGTCATCCAGAAATATTGAACAATAACAAGCATAGCATCCAAAGCTCTCCTCCTCTCCAATTAAAGTTTTGGCCCTTTTAGATCTGACTCATTAAAAAAAAAAGGCTCAAATTGGCCTTATGCATTTTACCTTTGTTGTTATATCACATAAAACTTGATAACACGTGCCGTCAACCATCTGGGAAAATGCGAGTCTCAGAAGTTTAACAGATTTTAGTTGATCTATAATTGGATTTCTAAAATAAATAAAAATAAAATTTTCATAAATTAAATTACTGTATAAAAAATGAAGCACTAACTCAGCCCACTACCAAACATGTAAAATACTTTCCAGAGTTAAGCTTTGGAATTTAGTTACCCTTCCATGTTTGGAATGAAAGATGCATCTATGATTATTATGATTTCAGATTATATTTGAGACAGTAGAAATATACATAGTCATGCAGCAACATTAGATTTTTATTTAGCCTTGTCCTACCCAAAACCTGATGCCTGGTTCCAGAGCAGTGATCTTCTCAAAGAAAAAAAAAAGCTAGACTAATAGACTTGAATTTAAAATATGGTTCCTCCAAACAGTCAGGTCACCTGGAGTAAATGTGATGTGGGTTTTTAAAAACTCATGCTTAGATTCCTTTCCCTCGTTTTTTTTTCATGGCAAATTAAGGGCAATATCATGAACCTTACATCTTTGCTCTTCTGAGGTATCTAATTTATAAGTGCATCATGATTAATACATATAAGATACACATGCGTGATAAAAATAACGCATGTGTAGATAAATAGTATCTATCCATAAGTTGCTAAATGGGTTAATAATCTATATTTGTTGTCATTTAAATAATTTATAGAATGCCATCCAGTTATATAAAAATGAACTTTTCCATCCAACAGTGTCAGGACAATCATAAATTCAGAGGGGGTTTTATTTCGCTGCATCTTAATAAGAAAACTCTTTAATCTAGCTACAGGTGGAAGGTAAGAATGATATAGTAATAATTGAAAGAAAAGTCTTTGTTTATGGAGACCAAATAATGTATAATATGAGGATCAGTAAATAACTTATTATATATTGATACAAACGTATTTATAATAACACTGGTATGAATACTGCAAACCTTATGAGAAAGTGATCAATAACTATATCGACTCAGTGTTTACTGTGTTAGACACTGCAACAATCTCAAAGTATCTTATTTGATTCTCACAACCATCCTAGGAGATAGTCATAGCATCGGATGAGGCACCAATTTGGCCAAGTTTATCTGATTTATATCATAACTACAGTAGGTAGAAGAGTTCCAGGATAAAGGGCACCTCTAATTCCATTGGAATTAGCAAGAGCAGGTTCTTGCTACTGAGTTAGATCGCCTTCTGTTGATCTTGCTTTACCTAACTCCAAAGGAAGGGGGCTGTGTTTCATACTGTTATATTCCCAGAACCTTGCATAGTTTCAGGTACAGATTAGATGTATTTGCTTGGTTTTGTTTTGTTTTGTTTTGCTTTCTCTTGTTGAATGAATGAATGACTGAATGTGCCCTTTAATCTCTTGCGTCTAACATAGGATCTTGTGTGTCTTAAATGACTTAAATAACTATGCCTTGAAGTTTTAATTATAATGGAAATAAGTTCCTGAATCAGAATATCAATTGTTAAGATGCAGTTAGAAGCCCTCTGACAGTACTCATGGAAAAGCCTACTGGTCAAATCCTGGGCCAAACCCTTTGCACTGCACACATGTCCCTCCGCCATCTATGTCAGATGGGAGTTCCCAGCAGAACCTGCAAGCTCAGTGGTGAGGAGCAGGCTGGCTTCTGATGCAGAAATACTGGTTTCCTCCTAGTTGGAGTATGACTGTGACTTCTATATGAATAATTATTCATCATAAATTCTTCTTTGGACTTAGGAAAAACCTCATGTTCTTCTACTAGGAATGTTATGCAGTAATGATGTTTATATTTATGTTTTTATATTTTTATCCTGTATTTCATCATTATGTACCAATAAAAGCTTAAGTGCAGATCATACTGAAGTACTTTCCTCTCAAAGCTGGGTTGGCATATTTTACATTTTCGATAATGTGATGTTTAGTAAAAATGTGCCAAAGGACCTAAATTAATTTGAGTAGAATTGATCTGTAGGCAAGCAGTGATTTAGAAGCACAGCAGGTATTTCTGCCATCCCTTGTTTTCAGTTTGGGAAGATCATTACTTAGGGCAAAGACTTATAATAAAAATTAATTTTAAATCATAAGCCATAAAATGGAGATTATTTTTCAGCGTGCCATTTTTGTGTAATAGCCATGAACTTCTAAATCATCATAAAATGGGTTTGAGGGATGATGAGAATAGGATTTTTTAAAAATGTTTCCATGTTATGGAAAATTCACAAGACGTGTGGCATATTTATTTACATGTTTCAAACTGTAATTTTTTTAAAATTTATTTTGAGAGAGAGACAATGAGTAGAGGCAGGGCAGAGAGAGAGGGGGACAAAAGATCCGAAGCAGGCTCTGTGCTGACAACAGAGAACCCAGTGCAAGACTCAAACTCACGAACCATGAGATCATGACTTGAGCCAAATTAGGATGCTTAACCTACTGAGCTACCCAGGCACCCCTCAAACTTTAATATTTAACTTAAACTTTTATTGGGTTCTATGTTATCAAAACTACTGAGTGAGATAAGAATTTGAGGAGACATAAAATAAAGTTGCTCTATTCAAAAAATTTCTCTTTTGGCAAACACATATAAATACATTACAAGAGTAGCCAGACAGGGTCATGATAGTAGGGTGCTATAGGAAAACTAAGTTGTCTGCCCTGGTTATAAGTAATCTTGAAATTTGTTAATAATACCAGTTTCTGCATTAAGATTATTCAGAAATTAATAAAGTGTCCTGTCCTCCTTCTTCGTTTTTCTCTTGGCTTCATGTGGTGTGTCTGTTTTCTCTCAGACATGTGTTTTCTCTCTCATATGCATTATTTCCCCATCACTCTCTGTCCTAACCTCCCTTTTCTGTATGAAGTCTGCTATGTTTCTCATCCTTCTTTAGCATTTTATTCTTGCCCAAACTTGTTTAATTTGCAAGAAAATCATTGTTTCTGGTAATTGCTAGAGTCAGATGAAATGGCAATTTTCACAGTACATGTAAAATGTAATTAAAAAACAACTAAGATGAAGGGACTTTGTCTGTATCAGACCCTCTGCTGCCTTACCCCATTTCAGCCTCACGTAGACATCAGTAGAGATGACTACTGTTGACATTTTTCAGATAAGGAAACTGAAGCCCAGACTGCCACATACATGTGACAGTGTCAGACTGTGCTCTGCGTTGAGTCCTAGGGAATGGGTGCCATTCACATTCACTAAATGTATAATAATAGGGTTCTGACTGCTCTTCAGTTCTTCTTCCCATGCAGACATGATCATGAGCCATTACTTATAAAACAGAGTCAAGTGTTTTGCAGCAGTCTGTAAGGTGAGGTTAGTCCACGTTCACATTCAGGTTACACGACTTACGTAGTGTGGCCTATAGGCAGGAGAGGTTAAACACCTTGCCCTAGGTTCCTTGTCTATAAAATGAGATAACAATAACAACTACTTTATAGGTTTGTTGAGGATGAAAGGGTTAGATAGGAGTTAAGCACCTAGAGAAATGTCAGACATAAACAAACAGTTCACAGTGGAATGCTGGTAAATGTTTAACAACCAGCTCTAGGAGGCAGGCTGGAGAGGGTCTTTGATTTGTAGCATTTGCTGGTTCCTGGCTGTGTTTAATTCTGCCAGGGCCAGTTTAAGCTCTAGCGTGGCATCACTGAATTTGATCTTACAAAGAAGCTCACAGTGACATCAGGAACACAAATTTCCAGTATATACATAAAATTGATGTAAATAGCCTCAAGAGCATAGATAGTATTAAAATGGAGAAAATAATTAGGATATGGTAAATTTTGATATTTCCTTATCTTTGTGGTATAATTTAATTGTGCATTTACATTAATTTTATAATAATCTTTATGCTTAACAACCACTTCACACAATTCCTAATTATATGATGATTTGTTCTTATAAGTCTATAAAAGCCAATTTCACCATACCACTGGGTACTATATGAGTTTTTCTTTTAAAAATTTTTAATTTTTTTTTATTTATTTGTGTGTGTGTGTGAGAGAGAGAGAGAGAGAGACCATGAGTGGGGGTAGGGGCAGAGAGAGAGAGGGAGACGCTGAATCCGAAGCAGGCTCCAGGTTCTGAGCTGTCAGCATAGAGCCTGATGTGAGGTTTGAACCTTTAAGCTGTGAGATAGTGACCTGAGCCAAAGTCGGACACTTAACCAGCTGAGCCACCCAGGTGCCCATGAGTTTTTCTTTTAAAAAAAAAAATAGATAAGTAAATTAACTCAGGTATAGATTCAGAGTTTTTCTCAATAGAAAACACCATATTACCAGTGGATTATATTTTCAAATGATATGAAAAAGTGATTTTCATCCTTGGTCCAGGGAGTTATCAGTAACTTAGGTAAGCTATTTAATTAACCTTATGAGGGAAGATGAGAGTATAATGGTAAAAGAAATTTGGTAAATATATATCTAGTTAGTGGAAGACTAACATTTGAACATATTTTCCTAATTTTCAGGGCTGTGAATTTGTTTTTATTTTATTTTCCCACCCTACCTCAAGAAATAAGAACAAGGACAGGAATATGTACTTATATGCAGTATTTTTCTTCTTTTTTTTTTCCTTAAATGTTTGTTTATTTTTTTAGAGAGAGAGAATGCAAGTGGGGAAAGGGCAGACAGAGAGAGACAGAGAATCCTAAGCAGGCTCCATGCTGCCAGCACAGAGCTGGACACAGGGCTTGAACTCAAGAACTGTAAGATCGTGACCTGAGCCAAACTCAGGAGTTGACTGCTTAACCAACTGAGCTACCCAGGTGCCCCACAGGATCTATTTTCTAAAGCACCAAGTTAAATGGTACAATATGACATAATCTTACATGAAATAAGCTATTACCTTTCTAAGATCTGGGAAGCCAAAAAGATCATTTAGATTCTGCACTGATTTTAAAATGAACGTAGTTTAGGTTTACCTATAACTTTTCAGAAAACCTACCTAAACTGTTTTGGGAAGTAGATGAATAATTAAAGGAGGGGAGAACCTAACGGTCAGGCTATGTTCCCTCCCAAAGTCTAATATGATTTAAAAGAATAGATATCTTTTCACTTCAGCAACCTATTGCATTCCCTCCCTTACCTATAATTTTAGTATTTTTAAGAACATTGTCTTGTTTTAGGTTACTATAAATAAGGAAAGTTTATTTAACATTTTTGCCAAATGTCCTTTCTTCCTGTCTTCAAGTTCCCAGGAAAGCTAGCTTTGAGGTGAAATTTAGTAGGTGAGATGTTTCTATTGAGGGACAACTTGGGACCAACATGCATGGAATGGAAGAAGAGTGAGCAGGAGTGGTCAGAGGAAGAGGTCAGGCTGCAATGCACTTGTCATAGAAGCTGAGGTGAAATGCACAGCAAGCTCCAGAGCTAGAATGGCCCTTCAGAGTTGTCCCACATGAGGCACCACGTTCAGCCCTTTCTATTCCCACACTACTCTTTTTTGGTAGTACAACTTTGATCAAGGTGGGTGTCTACAAGGAAGGATGTCTTGAATGGGTTGAGAGCTGACAGCACCTCCAACAGTAGGATCAATAGGTCCTTTAGTGAGGGGGGGAACTGGGAGACACACCAGAGTGTCCACCATCTATCATGATAGTCCAGAAGCCCACACTGGTTCTGAAGACCCTTTAAGCTGACTGTACCTTTCATGACCAACCTTTTGTTGTTCTTCTCTTCTCTGTCTCCTTGTTCTTCAATCCTGCTCTTTCACCTAAGTTTTCCTCATCTTATTTCTTGACCAGATAACTAATCTCAAGACATGTGCCTGATTTGCCTGGGCCTTTTCAATTTCTGAATCATCAGTGCAAAATTGTGTTCTGTATTTTCAAATACAGTCTCACTTGGAAATAACTGCACTGTTTCCCCAAGGAAAGGTATTTCATTATACATATAGCAATGACACATCATTTGCATTTTCTTATAAAACTTTTTGTATGTATCAAATCACAAGTGATAGAATATTTTTAAGGGTCTTTCACTGACTTTATGATTGTGAAATATGGCCACCGTGTCTCATTAAATACTGTAAGTAAAGAATTATTCATATCCAGTACTGAGATGAATAACACAGTTGTTGTCAGGTAAGTTTACATTGTAAGCCATTCTCAGGAGAAAAAAAAAAAAAGGTATTGTCTTCAACATTTATGGGCAGGGGTATCATAAGTAGTTTCTAGAAAAGTACTAGATTCAGAGGAATAACTGACCAATCTCCTGTAAAAATTTAACAAGTCTCTGTTAGGACTATAAAGTGACATACAACGAAGATTGTATATGTTCTGATGAAAGGACTCCCAAGTAGTGGTATCTCTAGAGGTGATTTTCTAATTTTTTTTAGTTTATTTATTTTTTGAGAGAGAGAGAGAGTGAGAGAGTGAATGAGTAGGGGAGGGAAAGAGAGAGAGAGGGAGAGAGAGAATCCCAAGCAAGCTCTGCACTGTCAGCACAGAGACCAACATGGGCTTGAACTCATGAACCATGAGATCATGACCTGAGCTGAAACCAAGAGTCAGACGCTTATCGACTGAGCCACCAGGTGCCCCTCTAGGGGTAGTTTTCTGATTGTTTTTTCAACAGTCAGTGTAAATCAGGCAAGGTGACCTGTTTGCCCCCCTTCTGAATCTGTTTTAGAAAGAATATTTCTCAAAAAGAGAGGGTCAAGATGCATTATATATATATATATTAGTGCTTTTGAGAAGAAACAGAGTTGTGTTCTAATGAATGCTTCAGTGACGACATTTGCTCATAATACTAGCAAGGTATTAAATGTCACTTTCCCCTGGGAAGTGACCTGGGTATATTTCAATATGCAGCACATCCCAGACCTGAAAGTTTGAGGAAGATAATAATGCTCTGTAGTATGCTCACTGCCCTGCCCTCCTTTAACACATAAGAAATTCTTTTAAAAAAAGTGAAGAAATAAGAAGCAGAAACAAAAGTTTGTTCAACTCCAGAACTGAAAGTTTCTACTACATCCATTATTTTCCTGACACACCTGGGACGTGAACAATAATGAATCATTCATTGTGTTGAAAAGGCGCCCAATGTGGCTTCTCTTCAAAATGGAATACTAAGAAAATGTAAACTAACTCAATTTCTGATGGAAAATGGAATGTCATTTAAACATAATTCTCTTTATGTCATATTTTAAAAATAAGATTCCTCTATACCTTAAAATATTTAATATTTTCAAATCCATAGTTGTCTATATGATTTCTTTGCTCAAGGAACACATGTTTATCTTTTAACTGAAGAATCTTCAATGTTCTTTGTAAAGGCTGAAGTTGAGCAAATACACAAGCTGAGTTTTTAAATGATTCCAATTCCTTTTTTAAAAATTACTTAACGGTTGATCTGTGCTTACAAACTTGTGGTAGGAATTGAAAGCCATTTTACTTGGGTTTATTTGCTAGGTCTTAAAAGTTTCTAATGTGCTCTGGAACTGCCACTGGAAATGGTATATTTCATGAAAAAAAAAATAAAACACTGTTAAAAGATTAAAATCTTAAAACTTCCAAAAGTCCGACGTTGCAATTTAATATGAGAAACATGCATCTATATTGCAACACTTTTCTCCTCTCCATAGAAATGGAAAATTGTATCTTTGAGAAACCTTGGTTGAGAATAATGCATATTTGCTTAAGTGTAGTAAACCTAATACATTTTGTTAGTCATTTACATTTAAATGGTCTTGCTCTGATGTGGGATAAGTTATAATTCGGATGATAAATTTTTGGATTTCTTGTTTTTGGCACACCTAAATTATGCATTTTTTGTCAATACAATCACATAGTGATATATAGGAATTAATGTTTCCATATATAGCAAAAAAGTCATGTGTCCAATTTGATTATACAAGGAAATTATGCTTCCTGGGGGAACATTTTTTTAGTGTCAAGTCTGTAGTTTGTGATTTAGTTCTGATTTTGAAAGAAGGCTTCATAGAAATTAGGAAAAAAAATATTTTTGTGTATTGGCTTTTTTTTCTTTTTACCCTCTATAGAGGGTGATCAATTTTTTTTTTAAATGTACCAGCCAACTGTGCTGACAGCTCAGAGCCTGGAGCCTGTCTCAGATTTTGTGTCTTCCTCTCTCTGCTCCTCCCCTGCTTGTGCTGCCTTCCCCCTCCCAAAAATAAATAAACATTATTTTTTTTTTAATGTACAAGCCAATTTTGGAAAAAGTCAGTATTATTAAAATGAAGAAAAGATTCATTTTCTCGAAGCAAACATACAAAACGCATATGTAGAATAAGCATAATTTGGTTATGAATTCTCCCCTTCAAGGAAGAATTGCAAAGACTTGTTAAAAGAGAAATGTATATTCCTTTTGTTGTCGATTGGGCATTAGCCACCAATTAATGGTTTGAAAGACTATGTGACTCTCTGGAGTAAGTCCATTCACTTTTAGAACTCTGTTTCTTTCCCAGCTGAGAGATTTTAGAAAACAGAAATCAGGAGAACCACAAACGATATTTTAGAGATACTTAAGAGTTCTCATTTTTTTTAAGGAAAGCATAAGCAACTCATAATTTTCCAGGCTTTTTTATTAACCAGTGTGAAACCCAGAGGCCCATATTACATATTCAGTGATTAATCCTTTGAGCTTCTTTTGTTATTGTTATTTTTAATGTTGGTTTATTTTTGAGAGAGAGAGACAGAATGTGAGTGGGGGAGGAACAGAGAGAAGGAGACACAGAGTCTGAAGCAGGCTCCAGGCTCTGAGCTGTCAACACAGAGTCTGATGTGGGGCTCAGACTTACTAGCGGTGAGATCATGACCTGAGCAGAAGTCAGATGCTTAATGGACTAACCCACCCAGGTACCCCAAGGCTTTGTCTTATATTAAACATTATTGCTGATTATTGAACAGTTTTGTCTTTTGTTTACGAAAAACAGACATCACTCTATTTTAAGGGGAAAATAAACTATCAAAAGATACTAAATAACTTGCAGAACTTCTGGACACACCCAGCAGTCAGACTTGGAAGCTATAAAATCAAATATATATAATGAGCAATGAATTATGGCAAGGAATTTAATGATGAGGTTGAACTGAAACTACCACTCCTAGACATGTTGGTGCAAAATAAACACACTTTTGGATATGGTGACTGTGCCAGTGTAACAAGTGTGGTGCTTAATTTATAGAAATTTCAAAGTTTGATTAGACACAGATTCCGAGTGCAAGGCTATTTTAATACCAGACACATATCTTTGTACTGGATTTCTAAGGCTAGATAGAGGATTTTTTTCTTGAAATAAAAATGGAAGTAAATAGCATTTGAAAAATCTCATGAATTTCCTAAATATACTTTTCTAATAATTACTGTAGTAATAGAAGTAGTGGAAGCTACTGTTTATTGACTTTTTGCTGTCTACCATTAGTTTGAGTCGATTAGTGGGTCTTAATTAGTATTAGGTAAAGGGAGAATGTCAGAGAGGTCACTTGAGTTTAAACACACATCATGTCCCATAGAATATACAACAGTTTATTTTAAAGAGTTCTGGATTTACTGCCAAAACAGACCAGGTTTCAAATACTGGTTCTGACACCCATTAGGAGTGAAACTTACTAAATCTTACTTACTGTACTGAGTTTGAGTTTCCACAACTAATAATGGAAACAATACCTGCTTTGTAAGAATGTTGTAATGTTATAAAATTTAAGTGCTGAAATGAATTTAATATGATGTTAGTAATGTTCGTCCTTAGCATCATTCAAAAAGATGGACCAGTGATTATAGCAGAGGAAAATGTCTACTATCACCCCAGTCAAACTTACACATACTCCTGTCTGAGTTATGTTGATGGCTTTATGTTTCCTGTTTGAGTTATGATGATGAATTTGAGGAAATCTTTCTACCCAGAACCAGGGGAAAGTTCAACATAAATGAATGACATGTGTTATGAAAACATGGCAAGATAGGTTGGCATGTAGTTAATATTTTAATAAGAAAGGCATGATGGGGAAACCTGTAGTGTCTAAATTACATGGTGTTTTCTGAGTTAGACTGAGAATAAGTGAGGTAGAAAAATAGTGTACAGATAAATGAAGATACCTCAATTTAAGAGACACTGACTTTCCCAAAGTCATGCACCTAATACATGGAAGAACTTCACCTAGAGCTTCAGTCTATATACTTTCAGTCTCCAAACTCCTTACCATTAAATCAATGAAGAGGTAGGTCTTCAAATTGTGTTAGTCCAAGAACCTAAGGATTTGCTAGGGAATAAAGTTGGGGCCATAATTAGCAATATATTAAATGTACACTAGAGTTGTTTATCCACTATGTCTTAGGTTGAAATCCCCCCCAAAAATACCATGGGACAAGGATATAAATTTAAAGTTTATTTGCATGTTGTTCCCAGAAAGCACCCATAGGGAAACAGAGAAGTTAGGGAAATAAACTCAGTAGAGTGTGTGTTAGCAGGCAGATTACCACTGTAGACAACTGGGGCTCAGTCCAGCTGGGGAGATCTGCAAGACAGTATGATACATACCTCAGAGTTCTATCATTACAAGACTGAGATATATTTACTACAACTTCAAGGTAAAACTTGGTCTTCACTTAATAAAAATAATTTTTAATAAAAGTTAAAAAGATATTTCTGAAACTATGCTTTGAAAATTACTGATATAAATATGATTTGCATAGGGTGCTCATACACTGGACACTTAATGTTGGCCAATTTAGTCAGTTTACCAATGTTGTAGTCAAAGGGAATCTAGAAACCATGCTGTCCTGTGAGTTAGCCAATGTTCTTTTGTGCTGAGGTTGGTTGCTGAGGTTGGTTGTGACTTCTAGGCTCTGGTCTGGATCTTCACTTGACTAACTGTTGGCTCTTACTTTTGGCTTTGCCCCATCCTAATACTTGCTACATATATTCTGGGGGACACTGGGATAAATTGGAAGGGGTGAACTCACTGGATTAGGAAACGAGATAGTGACAGACTCTGCATATCTATGATATTATAAAGCAGGAAGGTCCTTATGCTGGGCTGAACCCTCAAGGGTAATGTGTTGGGGTACTTGATAGAGTATATGTGTTTGATATCTATAAGCCCTTCTTTAATTAATCTTACAACTCTACTCCCTTAATACTAAGTATTGTCACATCTGCTCAGATATCATATTCCCCAAAAAGTAATAGACAAAATGTAGCCAATTAATCCTACAGAAAATAGGGAAATTATTGCCTGGGCAGAAAAGAAAATTGTGGAGACAGATTGATTTGAGAAGAGTATATCTTCCTACATTTTTTTTTTACCATTTCCCTAAATTTGAATATGTAAGTGATTGAGGGAGGGAGTTAATTGAAAGCAGTTGTGTCTATGAGACTTTGGACCTAAGAACACTATGGATCCTGATACTTCCTAGCTATTTTAACTTGCAAAAGTTATTTGAGACTTCCTAATTCATTTTTGGTATTGTTAATGTGAGGTAGTGATATCTAACTTGAAAATTTCTCTAATGTTTTGTCATACTTTTTTCACTAACATCACAGTCCCTGTTATTATAATCTGTTGCCTGAATTATGCAATACATACTTAAGTAATCATCCTACTTCCTCCCTAATGCACATTATACCTGCTAGAGTGACTTATTTTTAAATATAAGTGAGGTCATACGACTTACTTCTTTATAATGCTTTATGACTCTGATGGGTATGTAGTTTCCAGCTCACTCAGAGTAGATCCATACTCCTCACCACGACTTACATGGCATACCTGTCCTGGTGAAGGGCTGCCATTCTGGCCTCATCTCCATCAAACTGTGTGCCTGCTTAGTGGCCCTAGTTACATTCATTTTCTTTTCCCCATAGATTTATTGAGACAAAATTGACATATACCATTGTGCAAGTTTAAGGTGTAGACTGTGATTTGACACACACATATACTGCCAAATGATTATCACAGTTAAGATTGGGGAACATCTCCATCACCTCACATAATTACCATATTTTTTTTGTGCAAGAACCTTTAAGATCCATTCTCTTAGCAACCTTTACGTATGTAATACATACCGTATTATTAACTATAAGAACCATGCTGTGCATTAGATTCCCATAAATTAATTATTTTTTAACCAGAAGTTTGTACTCTTTGACCAATATCTCCCTATTCCCTCACCTCCCAACCCCTGGCAACCACCATTCCACTGTCTATTTCTGTGAGTTCTGCACTTCTAAAGAGACATGTACGTGATATCTTACGGTACTTGCTTTTCTCCGTCTGGCTTATTTCATGTAGCATGATGTCCTTAAAGTCCGTCCATGTTGTCACAAATGGCCGGATTTCTTTCTTCGACGATTGAATAGCATCCCACTGTGCGTATATGTACCATGACACTTAAACAATATCAGCCCTGCCAGTTCTGCAGGCAGATGTCTTTCCTCCGGAATCACCATTGTTCTGGGTTAGGGAACTATCACTGGGTCTGCAGTAAGGTCCACAGTTGACAGGCTTATTATTAGGGGCTCAGGTGGGTGTGGATCCTGCCTGGTCCCTGGGCAGGTAGGACTGCGTCGAGTGCCTGGTTCGGTAGGGTGGCACTGGACAAGAGTCCACTTCAGAGTCTTTGGTTGGGTCCTCAGGCAGCAGGCTTGGTGTGTGGATAGGTGTGACTTCTTTTAGGTCCCTGGGAAGGCTCCTGCTTTGTCATTTTTGTGGATCCCTTGGTGGACAGGACTCGCCCTGGAATATGGCTGAGAGGCCCTGGGACCCACTCCCAGGGCTGTTTCAGGGTCTGTAGCCAAGACAGATCTGTAGACCTGGATCTAGAGGCAGAGATGGGCATGCATCTCACCCGGTCCCTGGACAGGCTGGACTGCTCATAGATTGCACAGCGGGGTGTGTGTGTGTGTGTGTGTGTGCGCACAGAGCTAGAACTAAGTACATATAGGGCTCTCAGGACGTTCAGTATGAGTGTGTCCTACCATGTCCTTGTGCTGTCAGGACTATTCAGTGATTATGGCTGGGATGGGCTGGGGTGCAGTTACGAAGTCCTGTCAGAACGTACACTTGGGCTGAGTTTGACAGGGTTACCTCCAGGGCCTGTGGGACCATGGCAGAGAGAGGCTGGAGCCATTCATGAGCCACTTTTAGGTCCACAGCTGGGACCGAGGGCTGTGTGAGGCATGGCTGGTCATGGCTCCTCCCTGGTCCCTTGGTGTCTGTTGGGTGATAGGATTAAAGTCAGATGGGGCTAACATATCCCTCAGGGGTAGTGTACTGTTTCTGGGTCTGTACTGGGGGCCTGGGTACATCAGCTGCCTTGGTGGGAGATTGATTTCACAAAGTGACTCTCCTCAGTCTTAGCACTGGGATTTCAAAATCTCCTACCTTGGGTTTTAAAGCAGACTTTTCTCTGTAGGTAGGTGTCAAATTATTATTGAGGGAGGATAGGAGCAGAGGAACTTCCTTTTCGGCCACCTTGCTGATGTGTCTTTTCTCATGTTACTGTCCTGACTGTTCCTTTAACAGGCTAAATACCCTCCCATCCCAGGGCCTTTACTGTTTTCTAACTTTTTCTCCTGAAATGCTCCTCCCCGTCTATCTGTTAGGAACATGCCCTCACTTCAAATGTCTTTGCTCAAATATCACATTACTCTTTCCATGCTTTTACTCTGCTTTATTTTCCTTCACATAATTTATTTGTTTCATAGTATTTTGTTGCACTTCTTTCTATACAGATATTTAAAATCTGTAAGGATGTGGAATTGTCTTAATTTCTACATTCTGCATATTGAGTAGGGTTTTCAGTGTGAGAATTAAACAGAACACACATGTAAAAGTATTACCAAGATTCCTGTTGCTCAAGTTAAATGATAGCTGTTTTTTTGTTTAAAGCAGGGGCCAGCCCTATAGCTCTTGAACAAATCTGGTTTCCCATCTGTTATTGTAAATAAAGTTAGTGTAACACAACCAAACCTATTTGTCTATGTATCTTCTACATTGTATTGTATTGTATTGTATTGTATTGCTGTTATGTGGCACAGTTGAATCATTGTAACAGAGACAGTTTAGCCTGTAAAGAGTAAGATATTTATTATCTGCCCTTCACAGACAAAAATGGCTTTTAATCCAGAATAAGTTACATACATGAATGTGCTGAATGAATGAAAATAGTAAGAATGGATGAATGAATGAGTAAATCTCAGGCTTCCATGGGTAATGATAACAGCCATCAGTATGAATTTCCATTTGACTTTCTCGGTATTGGGTTTAAGTGAATGAACTTCCTCATTTTAACAAAATGTGAAATGTTACCCTTGCACATTTAAAAATAAGATGCTTGGACTAGTTGAACTCGGGCCCAGAAATTGAGGATTTGCCAAAGGTCACAGAGCAGATCATGTGCAGAACAGAGGCAAAGTCCAAGGTCTCTCAATATTTAGCCCCTGTCTTTCTCCAGTGTATGTCTGGGTACCACACACACACACACAAAATAAGCCAGTTCAGCACTTTTTTTAAAAAGTTGATTAAAGCCTGCAATGCTATTATTGTCAAAATGTTGTTGGCAATTCTCTTCTCAATTAGTAAAATGGATATTTTACAGAGAAGCTTAATTTTTAAATGCTTTCTTTGATGAGGTATACGTGCTTTCATGGCTGAGTTGTAAATGAGGGTGATACTTTGTGTCTTCTTGAGATGTTACACATTTTGGAAGGAATTATCATTCCTCTCTTTGGGTAAAATTATGTTTGAGCAATGTTTGCTATTTCTAGGCATAAGAATGCAGATTCTCCATCTAACCAAGTAGGGAAAAATCAGTGTCACTATATAAAAGAAATAAGTTTTCATTTTAAAAGGAACATTGTAAGAGTAATCAGAATTCCAGAATTCCTTAATTCCATTCTGGGACCTCTTTGGTAAACTTGAACATCTGTCAAATATATACATGTATATATATTTAATAATTACTGTATTTATTTCTGTTTCAACCTGGCATCTGGCATAATTCCTGATTCCTATTTGATATTCACAAATATTTGTTGAGAGAATAAATGAATGAGTAAATGGAAAATGTAGAGTTTAAGGTTAAAAAAGGAAAATGGAGGAAATTGTACATACAACACAGAAAACTGTTTTACAGCAAAGCCCTCTGTGCTATTAAAAGCTAAGAATTTAGAAAATTAAGAGGAGGTCAATAAGCCTTAAAAACCAGGTCAAATGTGTTTTGTTGTTACTGTGTTTTGTTATATTTTGTTTAGAGGTTTAAATGCATTTAGGTGGACCTAGGGCAGTGTAGTTTTCCTTACTGGGAAAAGGGTCAAGGTTCATCTTGGGGAATATATGAAAATTTCTCCACTATTTAAACTACGGTAAACAGAGTAAATATTACACCAGACATCCAATATAAAAATTACCCAACTCACTGTACATCTGAAAAGCCACTATTATATCCTCTGAAGTGGTGAATGGAGCCAGAGTAATACTATAGAGTAGGAGAAAGGAGAGTATTATCAGTCAAGATCCTTCTCATTGTTAGTGAGAGAAACACAATGAGTCTTAGATTAAGTTGAAAGAAACTGGGGGTGAACAGGAGTTTACTAGTTGACTGAACCAGGAAATATAGATTTGTCCTCATCATTACATCATCACCTGAGTGAACCCAGGTCCTCCAATGATTTGTCCAGGAAACTGTTCTATCCATTGCTTAGACCTCTTTTATTGCAGGTTAACTTAATTATGCTCAGGCAGTTTTCTCTATGTTGGAATACCCAGTAGATAATTTTACAGTTCATTTAATCAAGGAAAACACGTGAAACTCTCTGGCCCAATCATTGCCCCATATGTGAGTGTATGGCATAGGCAAGGATAGAGAAAACACATCTATTTACTTTGGGAGTTAAAAGACAACTTACTTTTGGGAAACTAAAGTTCTTAATGTAGTGATTCTTCTGGGTATTAATTAACATAGTGATTCCACTGGATGTGTCAAAATAAAATTTGATGGAAATTTTCAGGACTTCCAGTTTCTGGTCAGGTATATGAGACTTAGAAGTTACCACTGTGTTCTAACATCAAGTTTGAAAAACTGGACAAACTGAAAAATCACTGCCTATTCTTCGACTCCTAAGAAGTGAGGTCACAAGATGCCTTAGACTGTTAGAACTGTTAGAACAAACTTTTGGACGGATTGGGTGGCTTAGAAATCGCAGAAGTTCATTTCTCACAGTTCTGAAGGCTGGAGTTCAAGATCACGGTGCCAGCATGGTTAGGTTCTGGTTAAGAGCCCTCTTTGAGGTTACTGCCTGGCTATCTTCTTGATGCATCCCTCCCTCTCTGGCAGAGAGCAGAGAGAGGAGAAACAAGCTCTGTTCTGACATTTATAAGGGCTCTAATCTCATTTATTAGGGCTCCACCCTAATTACCTCCCAAAGGCCCCTCATAGTAAATACCATCACACTGGGGGTCACAGACATTTAGTCCATTAACACAGGGAAAATCTCTACCTCCAGAATTAGAGAGGAAGGCACATACAGAGAATGGCAACTGACTGTAGTGAAAATCCACAAAGGGAAATCTCCCGGAGAAGCAGTGCCAGGATCGGAAAACCTGACATGTCATTGACAAATTGCCCGGGACTTTGTGTACAAGTTTGAGAGCGAAAAACTCCAGGGGGACCCAGTCATTGGAGGACCACCACACTAGTGTAAGTTTTTACCTCCTGGAGCTCTTTCACGTTCTTACAGTGAACATCAGAGAAAAATCCCCTTGTGCCTCAGGCAGGGACAGGGGAAAAGAGGAACCATTTTGAAATATCCCAGATAATTCTGTTCTTATTAACCATGTCTTTCCTTAGGGGAAACTATTTAACTAGAAACTAATCTCCTGGAGATTTATCAGAGCCTAACTGAGCTAGGGGAATAAAAATACTCAGCTCTAGCCCCATCCACCCTTTCATGAGGGAGAAAGGAAATACTGACCTCTAGCCTAGTTCATCTTATCTGCCTGTGCAGAAACAAAACAAAACAACAGACCAAACAAACAAACAAACAAAAAACCCACAAAAACAAATAAAAACCTAAAAGGCATGCTAAAAGGCAAAAGACACCTGCTTTTTTTTATGTTTGTTTATTTTTGAGGGACAGAGACAGAGCACAAGCAGGGGAAGGGCAGAGATAGATGGAGACAGAGAATCTGAAACAGGCTGCAGGTTCTGAGCCGTCAGCCCAGAGCCCAATGAGGGGCTGGAACTCATGGACCGTGAGATCATGACCTGAGCCAAAGTCCAATGCTTAACCAACTCAGCCACCTAGGTGCCCCACAGAAGTTTGAAGAAAGAGAGGAAGCATTAGAACCATACTCAGAAATGGCATGAATGTTAGAATTATTAGACCAGGGGTTTAAAATTACTATGATTAATATGTTAAAGGCTCTAATGGATAACGTAGATAGAATGCAATAACAGATGGGAAATGCAAATAGAGAGTCAGGAATCCTCAGAAAGAACTGAAAGAAAATGCTAGAGATAAAAGAACAAAAACAAACAAAATACACTGTAATAGAAATGAAGAATGTTTTTTGGGGGGCTTACTAGTAGAGTAGGATGAGGAAAGAACCTCTGAACTTGAAGATATTTAATTTCTTTAATGTTTATTTATTTTTGAGAGAGAGACAGAACACAAGCAGAGGAGGGGCAGAGGGAGAGAGAGAATCCAAAGCAGGTTCCAGGTTCTGAGCTGTTAGCACAGAGCCCGATGCAGGGCTCCAACCCACCAACCACAAGATCATGACCTGAGCCGAAGTTGGACGCTTAACCGACTGACCCACCCAGGCGCCCCTGAACTTGAAGATATTTGAATAGAACCTTCCAAAACTGAAAGTAAAGAGGGAAAAGATCATAAAAACGGAAACAAAGCAAAAACCCCAATCAGAATGAATAAGCATAGTGGGAAAACTATGGGATATAAAATATACATAATGTGAATACCAGAAAGAGCAGAAAGAAAAGAATGCTTTAAACAATAATGACTGAGAATTTCCTCCAAATTGATGTTAGACATCAAAACATTTGGAAACAACCAAAATCTGTCCATAGGTGAATGGATAAACAAACTGTGGTACACGTAGACAGTCAAATATTATTTAGCACTAAAAAGAAATGAGCTATCAAACCATGAAAAGACAGGAGGGACCTTAAGTGCATACTACTAACTGAAAGAAGGCCATCTGAAAAGGCTACTTGAGGTATAATTTCAATTATAATACATTCTGGTGTGCCTGGGTGGCTCAGCTTTGGCTCAGGTCATGATCTTGTGGTCTGTGAGTTCAAGCCCCACACAGGGCTTTGTGCTGGTGCTCAGACCCTGGAAGCTGCTTCAGATTCTGTGTCTCCCCTTCTCTCTTTGCCCCTTCTCCTCTCATGCTCTGTCTTTCTTGTTCTCAAAAATAAAACATTAAGAAAAAAATTTTAATTACAAGGAAGTCTGGGAAAAGGCAAACTGTGGAGACAGTAAAAAGATCAGTAGTTGCCAGGGAGTAGCAGTTAGGAGGGAGGGAGGAATGGGTAGGCAAAGCACACAGGATTTTTAGGGCTGTGAAACTACTCTGTATTATTATTAATGGTGGCTAAATGTCATTATACATTTGCCAAGGCCCGTAGAATGGGTAACACCAGGATTGTATGTGAATGGAGTTTCATTGACGGTGTATTAACATAGGTTCAATTGTAATATATTGCAATGGATGTTAATGATGGAGGCTACATACATGTGGCCAGGTAGGCAGTATATGGGAAACATCTATGTTTGCAGTTTTGCTGTGAACCTAAAACTGCCCTAAAAATAAAGTGCATTCAGATTTTTATGGAAAATGTGAATTTTGATGGTTTAATGAAATAAACTCATTATTCTCATGTGGTTTGAGTCATGAGCCTAGTTCTGGACTATTCACTGTATTTAGTAAGAGGAGGCCCATTAACCTGCCTGATCTTGGGCAAGGAAGCAGTGCCTCATTCATCTCTCATAGCTTATAATATATGGGGAGTAAGATAGGAAGAATGCTCAGAAGGTAAAGATGTAAGGCAGAGATAAAAATACAACAAGAAATCCAGTCCTGTGTAGAGGAAGTAAGCTAACATTCACATACATTAATGGGAAAGTAGGGGACAGAAGAGCTTATAAAGGTGATTATTACTCTTTTTAATTCAGAGAATAATCCCTCTAACTATACAGAATCTCCAGAATGCAAAGTAGATACATTGACCATCATGATGTACATTGCAATTGCTTTATTTGGTTTGATTTCTTCTTTGTGCAAATATAGAATAGGTTTTACAAAGGAAAGGGATATATAGATTTTAGAGATTATCTTTCCCAAACATTTAATGTTATCATTAAAGGGAATGAGAACACTCAGAGAGTTAAAATATTTTTTTTGTAAATAACCAACAATCTGCTCAAGACCTGCACTCTATTCTCAGGTCTATAAAGTATATGTGTGTGTGTGTGTGTGTGTGTGTGTGTGTGTGTGTGTGTGTGTGTGTTTGTACCTTCTCATTTTGATTTTATTTTTCTCTTATCGTAATATATAGGTCATCTACATTGTAACTGTATAATTATAAGGTCTTTATTATGCAGTCAGAAAATCTAAATAGAAAGGGGAATTAATATTTATTCTCTACTTAGGATAATCTGAATTATGTGCTGAGACCTTTAATGATTCATTTGACCAAAAAAATTAAGCATCTATTACATACTGATTTTGAGGACAGAAAGTGAAAGAGATAGGCAAAGTCCCGTCTCTCATAGAATTTATAATTTAGAGATCAAAGTAGTCACACTGAAACATAAAAAAGAGTGGACAGTAAACATGGAAATAGATGATGGGGCAGAAAACACTAATTTATGTTGTGAATTGGAAGATGTATCCGAAGAGGTGAGCAGAAATGGAAATCATGATAAGAGATCAGTCATACATAAATCTCCAGAAAGAAGGCTCTGAGCCGTGGGAAGCAACAGTACAAAGGTGTTTGAAAGAAGCGAGTATAGTAGAGTGTGAGACTCACAAAGAACGGTTCGGTTGAACCATTGTGAAAGCTGGGTCTGGGCCATGTGATATCTTGTAAGCCTTGGTAATTGTTTGGATTGTACTCAGTGAAATAATTAGAGGATTTGAAAAATGGTGAGAAATAGGGGCACCTGGGTGGCTCAGTTGGTTAAGCATCCCACTTCGGCTCAGGTCATGATCTCATGATTCGTAGGTTCAGACCCCACGTCGGGCCCTGTGCTAAAAGCTCAGAGCCTGGAGCCTGCTTCCATTTCTTTGTCTCCCTCTTTCTCTGTCCCTCCCCCACTTGCACTGTGTTTCTCTCTCAAAAATAAATAAACATTAAAAAATTTAAAAAAGAGAAAAGGTGAGAAATACATATATTTTTAATATCATAGGAATCCTGTGTTTCAGATATTATCATGCCCATTTTGTGGATGGGAAAAACCGAAGCTCAGAAATGCCTGCTATGACAACCTAGTACCTAAAACTGCATTCAAAATAAGATTTGTATGATTAAAATGTCCATTTTCATTAGACTGGAGTGCCTCTAACTCTAGCCATTAATTTAATTCTTTCCCACAAAACCACATCTGTATGATATGGGTGGAACAAAAAGGTATTGGAGAATAAGCAGCCTTTTTTCTGTTGGAGATAAAAGATGATATATCTTTCCCCTATCTGCATTCACACACATCTTAATGCCTTCTTCATTTTATTATAATGTTCTTTAACTCTTTTTCAAAGCTGGATATCAAAATTCTTTTATCTCTTTATGTTACTGTTTTTGAAAACCACGATCTTTTAAAACATTTCTTGTACTAAACTGAACAATTCAGAATAAATCCAACATACATGGAAATTGTATCTTAAATCTGAGGACCAAGAATTAAAAATAATGATTGAGGTTTTTATCACATTTGTTAATTGTCAATTTGTTGAGCAACGTTTTCAACTATTGCTTCTTTAGTCATTGTTCTTAAAGTAGGATTAGGTATAATTAAGGAATTGACCTGAATTAATATTTCCACACCTTTTTCTAGCATTGTGATGGATAAGTAGCAGAAATGTAGTATGATTTCTCTCTCAATATCTCTTCCTTTCCTTCTGCTTTGAAAGTGCTTTAAATTTCTATTTACACACTGCATTAGTAGACATGGGCTAATTCTGTTTTTTTTCTTTTTCCTTGTCAATCACCCAGTATCCAAGATTGTAAATATTACTCTACAGGATAAAGGAAAGCACTAGATTGCAATTCCAGTCTTAAAAGCACGTGCAGAAGCAGGCACATAGACACACTAATTCCACGTGAAATGGAACGTGGGCTGTGGATCTGACAGCCTATGATATTGGTCTTGACATGTTTAGCACATTTGCAGATGAGTTGCATAATGCCCCAAGTGTAAGGTGATCACATTCTCAGGTGACCAGGAAATGAGAGAAGCAAGTATGTTAAATAATAGAAATATGATTCAAATGTTTCATTATAACTTAGAATGATGTTCCCTATCCTATCAGTTGCATTTACATTTAAGTTATTTAAGGCAGAAGCAATAAGCCCGGAAAACAAAACAAATATAGAGAAGGGGGAAGATATTTTTTAAGAGGTAAACATAGGGAGAAGAAGAGCTGAGTATATGGCAGTGATTTGATGTGGCTTCCAGGGAGACTGGGTCTCAGGCTGACATTTTTAGGTAGTTTTGCTCTGATTGGGAGGAAACCTATCTAGCATACTGTGTTTAGCTCCCTTACATGATAATCTGATAGAAGCATTGACAAAGAAAGGACATGGGATAGTGAAGCGACTCAATAATAACTTTCTTGGATTTCTAAAATTATTTTAGACACGGGGCTTAGCAGTCAGATCGTGATCAATTCTGGAATCAATCCATTGAGGATCTTAGTATAGTGAATAGGATATATAAGCTTTTCAGTGCTTCAGGTAATGTACATGTTTAATTTTCCTCATCTGTGAAATGGGAGGTTACATCTTCAGAGGGTTTTGTTGGATGAAACAAGACAAAGCAACACATGTACCTGACACATTTGAGATGGTCAATGAAGTTTATCTCTCATTTTTTCTTTTTATCATAATAATTATTGACGAAAGTCAAGAATTATACTAAAATAGTATATTCTTTAGGAAGATATTACCCTACTCTCCAAAAAAATTTTTTCACCCTTAAGATTGCTCAGAGTGGTTAATAGCAGCTACGAAGTCTCATGCTTTAACCTAACATGCCATGTCTGTATCATTTTTCATGTATACTTTGACATGAAAAATTTTGGGATACATTTTGTCAATAAGAGAAATGGTAACTTAATTTGAAATAACACTGTAGCAAGAGTCAAGAATAATTTAGTTGGGGATGGTGGGATGAACATGGGTTAGGAGGGTGAGTTCTTAGCATAATTTTATGTTCGTATTATTGCAATATCCAAAGTGGTTGTAAAGGTGTTAGATACGGCAGTCAGGTGGCAAGGATAGGATGGGAAAATACTATTGGTGATATTTTCATGTTTCCACTATAGTTTTCAAAAAGTGGTCTTTAGCTCATTGAGAACAGGAAACAAACAAACAAACATATAAATCAGAGTTAGGTCATTTCACCAATTCCTTAACTCTCAAATACAGTTCTCTAAGACATGGTCAAATGTAGGAAATACCTGTCTCTGTTTCTGATTTCTCAGCCTTACATGGGTTCACTTATTTCCTATTCCCCCCACCCCATATATTCTGTGATCTTGTATCATACTCCTTTCAGCCTTATAAATTTAAGCATTTGAAGAGAAAGGAGGAATGTAACCTTTTGATGTCCCACTTTTGTGCATGGGTCACCACTAGGTTTTTTAGATAGGTGATTTGATTCAATAATCAACAACAGGTGAGGAATCCGACTTCTAGTGTGTTACTACTCAAGGACACCCTAATAAGTGGAGTAAGGGTTCATATCCGGGGCTGTCTGATTCCAAAGTCTGAAGTCTTCCCTTTTTATCATGCTGCAGTCTATGTCTAGTAAAACTGCAGTTTTAGACTTTGTCATTGTCTATGTAACAGCATAATTTTTCCACAGGAAATAATGTCGAATAGCAAAGGGACATGTACTGCAGAGTGGTATTATGACCATCCTCCAACTGGGGGCTGTGCTTCTGCATGTGCGTGCCTATGAATGTGAGTTTGGGTGTGCTTATATATGTGAGTTTCTCGTGTACAGAGTGCTGTGAATCTAACAGAGTGGATGGCTTCATGAAATTCACAAAATTATATCACCAACACGTCCACCTTTCATAAGGGCAGTGTCAGAGAAATACCTGCAGAGAATAGCAATTAGCACTTTCCAAAATAGTCTAATTAATGCAAAATCCTATTTCACTAGCAACCAAAATAGAGTTTTAAATTTAACCCATTACTAGTAATCCTATTTTATGAATGCCATTACTCAATGTAATTTTGAGGGGAAATCAAAAAAATCAAAGTAATCATCATTCATTGAAACAGCTTCAGATTCCACTACAAGACCCTCAGATGTCTCTGTAATGCACTTGCGGGTGGTGTCATCTCCTGCAGTCACCACACACATGCTTCTCACTGGAGAGAGACCAGAAATTTCTATCAGCATGCTGGAAGTACCCTCTGAGGACAAGTTGTGTTTGCAGCACTTGCTACAAACACAGTAAGACTGAAGATGTGTCAGAAGTGCCTTGCCTGGTCATGCTGGTCTGCTTCCTCCTGGATCCATAAAAGCTGATCCTGCTAGTGCTTTGTTTATCTGTCCTGAGTCTGCATGTTTGGTTTCTTTACCCCCTAGCATGATAAAAAGAGGTGGCCCTAAGTACCCCAGGAAACGTATGAAGGCTCCTGATGCTGACTCAGTCTTTATTTTCTTTCTTCACAAAGTTCCATAGCCTTGGCAGAGATGGAGGAAAAACATGTGAAGTAGAGAAGCAAGTGAAACCAGGAAAGGGCTGCTCTCCTCCCTTCTGTGACTGAAGGGGTCATGACCTTATAATGCAAAGAACCTTTGAGATCAAATGCAGTTTCCTGCAAATGCAGTTTCCTGCTTGAGGCAGGAATTCCCTCTACAAAAAATGCTCCCCTACACACACACACACACACACACACACACACACACACAATAGTCATACCAGTTTTTTCAGAATAGTTCTAATTGACCAGTAAATATTCTCATAAACTTTTATCCTATGCAGTTGTGTTAATATTACTTCAGAAGAGATTCCTTTAAGTGAAAATGTTGGACAGGGGAACACATAATTTTGAGGGCAACTTTTTTAGCCTGCGCATGTGGACAGGCATGTTCACTGCCTTTGATGTGTTCTCATTACACAGATTCTGGATCAAAGGAAGGACTTTATAATAGTTAAAATTGTCCCATAACAAATCAGACTGCTTAGATTTCAGTAGTAAGTATTCAAGAATAGATTGAATGGTACGAATGCTCTCTAGAGGTTTACAACATTGCATGTGAAATGAAAGGAACTAACATCTAAGGAATATTCAGAACTCAGCTGTGGGAAACATTTTGGAGAAGTGCTAGGAGCCTCTGCAATATGACCAGGCCTCCAAATGGTGGCTTACATGACTCTGAACACTTCCAAATGCATCATTTTCCAGCTGCATGTAAGAGAACAGGAAAGGCTTTGGAGGACCAGCTTGTAGGGGTTCTGCCAAAGCTCTTTGGCCTTGTCTTCTAGAATCTCTGCAATGACTCACTGCTGGGCTTTTGGCCTCTCTCTCAAACATGGGCATGCCCTTGTGTCTATAGCTGGAATGGCCTGAGTACTGCTGTAACCTTCCACTGATAGTATGAGAGGTAACCAAGGTGGCTTTTTCTGTAAACAAAAAGACTTTTTGCATCGGAATGGGGCATAGCTGGAAGGTAAAAAGAACAGCCAGTGGCAAACTTCAGGCAGAACTGCTACTTTTCAATATCACTGACAAATGTTTTACAAACTTCAATGGAAGCAAACTAATTAGCTCTAGCTCTTATTAAGCTTGTGGCCTCTTGCCTGCCTGGCTGTCACACCCACATCTTGTATATTCTTCCTAGCTTGCAGCTAGTCCAGCCAGCAGCATGACATTAGGTAGTACAAGGCTGGGGCTGGACATGATAGCTGGTGCCCACAGTCCTGTCACCATTAGGACATGGCTGTGGTCATTGATCACATCTCCTTTGATCTGGTTAAATTTGTTATCAAACATCAGTATGTCCTTGAGTACAGCATATTCTGGTGTATGATTGTTGTTACAGTCCCCCATGGAGATGTTAAACATGCCTACTGCGTCGATGCATCTAGCCATGTAATAGGGCAACGTGGATTCACTGCTCAGTGCTACCTTTATGAAGATAGTTTCTGCTAGCTCTTCTTACACCTTCCTTTCCACATCTCTCGGGGCTTCCCATGGTCTCTGCTTCTCTAGCAGGTGGAACAGTAGTGTCCCCTGCTGTGATTTTCAGCCTCAGAGCCCTGAGACGGACGGAATCCCCTGAGTGACTGAGGATGGTGTGTGTGAGGCCTTTCTTTCTTGCCTGGACTCAGACTGTGTTGCCCAGGGCTTGGAGATGTGGGCACGCTCAGAAAGAGCTTCCTCCCAAGTCTGACACACCTGATTGCCATCACTTCTACCTTTGATTCCTCCAAGTGAGCCCCCAACCACAGTCCCTCAACCGCTTCTCTTCTGTGGAGCCTCCAGCAGTGCTTAGACCAACCTACATAGCCCCTTCTATCTCCCCTTGCTCATTGTGACCCATGGTTATCACAGGTCTCTGTTGCCATCACTTGCCGATTCAGGGCAGTTCCCCTCATTGGGACAACTGGGAGAACCCACCAGGTAGGTGGATAGGGGGAAGCAGGCTGGCTAAATTGGTCTTTATGAGGTACAACAGTGCGCTAAGGACAATACTAACAAAATATAATTGAGGATAATTTCTTACCCCAAATTTTCCTTTTGAGGTAAAAATAAAAGACAGTAGTGGGTCAGATCCTATTATTAATTAATGACCAAAGACTGACTAATGGTCCCTGTTTAATCTAGTTTTACATAGTTTATTAAACCATAAACAGCATTTTAACTGTATTTTCAACAGTGGTGATGACATTGTGGCAGTGGATGAACGAAAAACATTTGTTTACATGTAGTCTTCTAAAACTTGAAGGAAGCAAGCAGGAATTTCTGTGGGACATTTACTCATTGTATCTTAGATGTGGGGAGATTCTAACTGTAGAAACGGAGGCACTGAGTACATTAGATGGGTAGAAGTTCAATGTCCACATGACTTACAGTTGATGACTTTGAGCTATGTCAAGGACCTGGGAGTTACCTCCAAATAGAAGTGGGCCTTACTTCTTGTTTTATGTTATTTGGAGAGTACAGAAATATTTGCCAAGGGCTAGGTACATTCCTTTTGGTTATCTTGATTGCTTTTCTGTAAGATACCTATCTTCCTCCATGTGTGCTATCTCTTTCCCCATACTTATATTTATTTATACTTATGTTTTTATATTTATATTTATATTTATACTTATAGAAATCTATATTATGGAAATTTATATATATATATATAATAAATATAAATGGCAACACTGTATGCTAGAATATAAAAATTCACTTTTATGCCCTGTTTACATTTCTCCTCAACCGCTCCAATCAAGTGAATGATTTTGAGCAAATGATTGTCAGTCCAACCACAGACCAAGGCAGACAAACCATGTATTTGGTTGCCTTCCTTGTACCTTGATATACATGGTAGCATTACACAGTTATCAGAGCAAGCGTTCTGATAAAACATATATCCAAACTCCAGTTCTGTCCCTCCTAGCTATGGGACATTAGGCAAGTTTCTTAAACTCTCAGAGTTTTTTATTTCCTTACTTGCAATGTTGGCATAATAGCATCTACCTCATAGGTGTGAAGTGAGACTTTAATAAGCTGCTGCAGAGAAAGCTCTTAATTTAGGGATTAATGTTTAATATGTACTCAGTAAATGGAAGCTGTTCTTACTAATGAGTTTCAAGTATATCTTTCACATAGCCATCAATCTAGATAAAAATAAAAAATTTTAATTGAACAGCTCTTTCAGTCTGTTCAAGGCATTAGATGTTCTCCTTATTTGTGCTGTGTACACATAGGTAAATACAGAGGCATTGCCAACAAACTCCATTCCCTGAGATCCTGGGAAATGAGTAGCCCTATTCTAGAGCATAGGACAAGCATTGCAATGATCTGTGTGACAGATGATCTATTGTGTCGCTCTCAGGATTTCTGCCCACGTTTGACTGAGGAGAGGATAGAGCACAGCAAGCATTTTTATAAAGCCCCAAGGGGTAGGTATTGGAAGGAGGAAAAAAAGTCAGTGAATTGAACACTGAAGATTCAAAGCAGAGAGCAAATTTCCAACTGAGCCTTCAGTTACATTCTCAGGAGGGAGTCAAGAATTAGAGACAAAGGAATCAAACTGAACTCTTGATGTGCTGTTAGGACCTCTGTAGCTTTGTCATGTTGTTTTATTTTGTTTCTTATCACATCTACATTTTTGAATACCTACTATGTGTTCGGTCAGGTGTTGTAAGATAAAAATGACAAAATTGTTTCTTCCCTCAAGGTATTCGCTGAGGAATAGATGAATAAATGAATAGATGAATAAATCACTAGTGTAAAATATGGTGGGAGAGAAGTAATCGAGAGTGATATACACTATTTCATACAGGAGCCCAGCAAAGAAATAGCCTTTCCGGGTAGAAGACAGCCTTTCAGGGTAGGAGAAAATTTAATTATAAGTTGAAGATAGCATAGCAGTAACTGAGGCAAGATGGGACATGATGGTCATTTCAGAATGAGGGAGCTGTTTGTGCAGAGGCCAAAGGCAAGACTGACCATCCACAAAGTAGTCACTAGTTCATGTTAGATTAGCATAGAGTAAGAAATAAAACCTGTAAGAAGTAAGACTGGAGAGGGAAGCAGGATGGAGATTATTGAGGGACCTAAAGGCTTTTTTAAGGAGTTTGAATTTATCCTGAATACTATGAGCTAAAGGGCCTGAGTAAATCAGTCTGAGTGTGCTTCACAAGATCAACTCTGGACCCAGTGAGGACAGTGGACTGGAAGGAGTTAAGAGCTGAACAAGGAAAAAAAATTAGCATCTCCAGAAGATCTGGAATGCTGGTAAAATACTAGACAGTAACCAGAGGCTGAAGAAAGGTATCCTTGGATTCTTGAAAGATAAGAGTGATGATCACAGTAACTATGAAATATGATTCTTTTATTCTATGATGACATCATGAGATGTTGAGTTTTGAGGGGACAAAAAAACTAAACTAATTCAACCCTTCATTCAGTTGCTTGTTCATTTAGCTCTCCAATGAACCACCATTTCATAAACACTATGGGCCTGAGCTAAGGAGGGCAGACACAGAGATGGCACCAAAGACCATGCTTTGAAACATCTCCTTATATTTTTCACACTGGAAATAGACATATTACTGTGTAGTGTAGCCAGGGCTATAGTATACTCAGAAGATGTCCTTGGGCCTTGTGACTTACTCTTGAACAATGCCAGTGGAATTGGAAGGTCCCAGAATCTAATCATGTACTTGGAAACATAAACAGATGATGTGTTTCTGAATTTATTTTAATTTTATTTAAATTTTATTTTTAATTTTTTTTAACAGTTACTTATTTTTGAAAGAGAGAAGGAGACACAGAATCCAAAGCAGGCTACCAGTCTCTGAACAAGCTGTCAGCACAGAGCCTGTTGTGGGGCTCGAACTCATAGATGGTGAGATTATGACCTTAGCTGAAGTTGGACGCTCAACCAACTGAGCCACCCAGGCACCCCAATATTTCTGAATTTTTAAACTAAACTTTGAGGATTGGGATGGAAGGAAAATATCAAGGCTGGAATCTTCCCTCTTCTCCAGGTTTTGGGATGGTAACCTGGATTCATTCAAATCCTTGGTATGCCACCTGCTGTTTTGACTGACCTGGAATAAATCTATCATCCTTTATAAAACTTGACAATTCTTAACTGTAAGTCACACCTGCATGCTCTTAAACATTTGGGAGAAACACATTCTCATTTAAAATTAGACTAAACCAAAAATGTATGTGTCACAATTTTCACACTTCTAGGACAAATGAGAAACAGAGTCTTGGAGGAAGAGTAGATGAGGAACTGGAAATCAGAGTTCAGATGATAATTGAGTTTTGGAGTGTTGGAAGTATTGGAAGTAGACAAATTTCTAGGTCAGAAATGGAACTGAATACAGCAAAGAACTGTGTGTAAGGTAGAATTTAAAGGAAGGAAATGAAATAGATTGGAGGTTGAGCAAACCACACGTGAAAACTCACAGGAAATGTAGATTTGAACAAACACGACCCCAAAAGACAACAAAAAGAAACATGGGGAAAAAAACCCGAAAAAAACACAGGGGGTAATCTAAGTGACAACGAGAGCAAAGGAAAATTCTCTGGGTGCTCTACTCCTTTTTTTTTTTTTTCCTTTCTTGTTTCTTTTAATTTTCATTTGTGTATTATATTCCTTTTCTGTGTATTTTAAAGTTTCTCAGAATTTTCTGACACATGTATAACAAATATTAAAAAAATTCTTCTTAGATATAAATGTCTCTTATCACCTCAATAATTTGTGGTTGATTTTGCATGAGACATTTGTCCAGTTAGATAGGCTTTAGTTTTAAGGAAGCAGTGACCAAGTTGTCTTAAAAAGTAATCAGTATGTTAACTCTATTACAATCTCTGTGCATAAGTGATATAAAAGAGTACAGTTAATTTCCACTTTCTTAACTTTATCCCTATTAAATCTTAACTTTATCCCTATTAAAAAAATATAACAGGCCCCAAATGAAGCCATTTGTACTTCATTCCATGTCACCAAACCCAGACTTAAGCGAAGTACAGTTTTGGCTCTCCCAGAAATGGAATTGTAAACCATTCCACCAGGAACCTCCTGATTAGCCCTCCTTAGGTAATCTGTCGGATAGACCCCTACCATTCCGTAAACGAAATTAACCTTGCAGTAACCAGCCTACTTTTCTGCCAGTATAACGTCCTTGTTCTCACTCCCTTCTGGCCATAAAAATTTTCATTTTGTACAGCTCCTCAGAGCTCCTTTCTGTTTTCTAGATTGAATGTTGCCTGATTCCAATCGATTTTTGTTCAAATAAACTCTTTAAGTTTTTAATACACCTCAGTTTATCTTTTAACAATTCCCATGGATGTTTTAATAGGAAAATATTGTTCAATCTTTCTGACCCACCCCAAGAAAGTAGCAGTTAGGTTGCATGACATTGGAAAGAGTTTTTGAAAAGAGAAAAACAAAGGCAAAGGTTTGAGCTCTGTCTCAGTTATGTGAGTGCCAACTCATTATTTACATACTCTTGTGATCTTAGATACTTTGCTTAACATTTTGGATCTTTGAATCACTTCCTTTTATGGAAAAATGTTAATTAATAGCTCATAAAATTATAATGAAAATGTAACACATTAGGGGTGGCTGGATGTCTCAGTCAGTTAAGTATCTAACTCTTGATTTTGGCTCAGGTCACAATATCCAAGTTCATGAGACCGAGCCCACGTCAGGGTTGGTGCTGGCAGCATGGAACCTGCTTGGCATTCTCTCTCTGCCCCTCCCCCATAAAACAAGTCTTAAAGAGTATTAAAGATATAAAAAAAGAAAATTTAACACATTAATGTTTATATAGTACAAAGCATAGTTTCTGACATAATAGCTCAACAAATGATAGCTATTATTATTTAATTACCAAGGCTACCTTTTTTTTCTAGAAGTCATAGCTGAGGAAATGATTATTGGCTATAAAAATATTTCAACAAAACCTAAGACACTGGTTTTCCTTCCTACAAATAATTTTAAATGAAAACATCTTTGAAGTTTTACAAATTTACCTCTCTGTTTTACTCTCTATAGGGTAATGGCAGTGTACAGAAAAGAAAATAATGACTTCAGGGTTGTGAGGCTCCCTAGTGACATAAAATCAATCAGTTAGTTCGTTGTATATTGTCTTTCTCCTGCTCATTATACATACTAGTGGAGTTAGACAGCTATTAAAATCTATTAACCTGATATTCCTCTTTAAACTGAAAGATGTGTCTAGAATAAAAGATAAAGAACATTTAAGAAGAAAGTTCAGTAGCATTCAGATGATCAGTTTCCTCAGATTTACTCTCTGCTTGGAAGAGATTTCCTTCTCTGACATGTTAAGCAGTGCCTACAAGAAGGAAATGAATGAATTGCAACTTCCTGTGAATGGCAAGTTCTGAGTCTGTACTTCTTCAGTGTTATTTAAATGTTCTTAAGGTAATGTCCTTCAATTAAAATAACTTGTTTAGGAGTTCATCTGAATCATTAAAAAAAAAATGCCAGCAACAAGGCCCTTCTGAGATTCTCAGGTTGAATTTGGGAAAAAAAAAAAAAAAGACGTTGCGAAAGGGCTCATTACTGGTGAGCTGTGCTCTAATATCATTGGTTAAATTTGTAAATTTTGCCCATTTCCATTACCAACTGCCATATTCTTCTTGGGTTTGGCATAAGCATGATTTTATGATAGATCATAACACAGCAGATTTGTATAATACCTGTACTTCAAACTTAATTCAGAATTGTTTTATGATGTCAGGCAATAAAGCCATTGTGATAAATAATAAAAAGTAGAGAGAGAGAGGAATTAAGATAAATAATCAAGAAATAATCAAGAGAATAAAAATATGTTTTCATTTGGAAATTGATGGTGCTTTATGTGTTAAAAGGTAAAAGGAGCAATGGAAAGTAATACCTTACATTCACCGTGATAAAATAGCGGAGAAAATTGAAGGGAAATAGACTTCTCTGAGTGCTTCAATAAAGTATAGCAGGTAGACTGTACGAAGCCTATCCACACTTTCAGTTATTGCCCGCAAATGGTCAAGTATGTATTTATATCAGAATCATAATTTTACTGTTCTGCAATAAAAGAAAGTAATACTAATATACATAATACAAATGAATTTCACAGACACTGTGCTTAGAAGATTTACGCAAAAGAACACGTGTCTTTTGATTGCATTTGTATTGTTTTCAAAAATAGACAAAACTGATGATGATACAAGTCAGAATTTTAGTTAACTTTGGAGGGTGATGGGCACTGTACCTAGCAGAATGGTGTGGAATGGAGCCTTCTGGGCTTGTAGAAATTTTTTTTTAATTTTTATCTATTAGTGAATAGATATGGTTACTCATTATGTAAATGGTTGTGTAGAAATTCATTAAGATGTACACAGAGTTGTCCACTTTATTCTACATAAGTTGTATTCCAGTTTTTTTAAGGATACAGTTATAGATTGAATCAACTCTTATATTTGGAATACGTTTTCTGCTTTGAGTATTCTCAGTACTGATGTAGTTTTTCAATTTGATGGTTACCATAACCTGTATGAATGTTTTATAACTACTTAGAATCATGTGTGTGTGTGTGTGTGTGTGTGTATTAAAATAGGAAAACAAGTAAACATCTATTTATTGCCAAGAAATTTGTATTTATTTAACTTAATCACCATAGCTACCCTGTAAAGATTTTGATAAATTAAGTAGGCTACCCAGAACTCATGAGATTAAAAAGCAAACCTAGTCACACCTAAGTGGTTCAGTGGGTTAAGAGTCTGACTCTTGGTTATGGCTCAGGTCATGATCTCAACGGTTCGTGAGTTTGAACCCCACATCAGGCTCTGCGCTGCTTGGGATTGTCCCTCTTCCCTCTCTCTCTGTCCCTACCCTGCTTTCAACATCTCTTTTTCAAAATAAATAAACTTAAAAAAATTTAATAATAAAAAAATAAAAAGCAAACCTAGAAAAACAATGTAAAATAATCTAAACCCCAAATCCACAGTTCCCAACACTGCTGCCTCTCTATATGGATGGTGTCAGCCAAATTGTTTTTTTTTTAATGTTTATTTATTTTTGAGAGAAAAATACAGAGCACAAGTAGGGAAGGGATAGAGAGAGAAGGAGACACACAATCTGAAGCAGGTTCCAGTCTCTGAGCTGTCAGCACAAAGCCCGATGTAGGGCTGGAACTCACAAGCTGTGAGATCATGATCCGAGCTGAAGTCGGACACTCAACCAACTGAGCCACCTAGGAACCCCTGACAAATTGTTTAATAATATTCTCAGTCTATGCATAGAGAGAGATTGTTTCCTCACAGATGGAAATAATATGGGATTTTGGAAGTTCACGTATTTACTTATTTGTTTTTCTTCATTTTCAAAAAAGGATTTGAGGCAAAGAAGGATTTCAAGAGAGTTGGTTTGGGATGGTTATCCCCCTGGTAGTATGGGAAGGATAAGAACATTCTTTTTTTTTTTTTTTGTCAATATTATTAATGTCTCTCATTAGACACATTTAACTTCTTGCTAAAACTATTAAATAATCTTTCAGCCTGGTGGGCATAGAAGCTTTAGGCCATGAGAGTCTGCATTCATTTTTAGGGAAGACTGTTGACATTTCAGTGTGTACTTATTTTAGTTGAGTCAGAAGAAGAAAAGGGAAAAGAAGTTTACTCAAATATTTGATAGAAATCTTGATTAAAGTATAAGACATACTAGGGGATGTTAGGCAAGTGGGAACAGAATAAAGCAAGGTTCCTCTGACAGAAACCTCTCCCCTTTTGGACCTAAAATATTTTAACTTTATAACTTCTGCTTGCTGGGCCTCATTCCACTTTCTTAAGTCACCCAAAACAAGCCACATTATTACTCCTCAAGAGAGCTTTTTATTTTTCCTTGGAGCCATTGTAAAACAGGGTGGCCTGAATCATCAGGCTGAATGATGCAGAGTCCTCATTCACTGGTGCTTGTAGAGCAGTAGCTAGAGGATGCTTCTGTAGTGATTGCCCAGCAGAGATTCAAGCAACTTGTTTACTTTGCGTAAAACAAAATAAACTGGCAAGACCTTATATGGGATACATTAAGAAGGCAAAAATTTCGTATTTGGTACTCGAATCCTGTTCTTCAAGAATGATTCTTGTGTAAAAATTATGCTCCCTGGGTTGAAATATATAGCATTACAGAGCTTCATTCATGCATTTTATAGCGTTATTCATACAGAGCCCTTCCTTTCTTAAGGATACTGAAATTTGCTCTCCTTAGTTTTTTTTTTTTTCTTTGAGAGTTGCATATGATTCAGCAACAGCACAATTAACCTTGGAACATTGTGTGTGCTGTCTTCTGTTACACAGAACATCCTTCCAATAATGAGCACTCATTATCTGTACTTCCTACCTTTCTTTTAGTATGAAGCATATATATATTAATATTATGTTCATATAGTTTGTACATGCTAGACACATGGGAGGGAGGGATCGTATGAAAGACTTGGTGCCAATATGTCATAATAAAAGTTACAAGAACATTCATTATGATGATGAGATGTCCCAAAATAAATGCACTGATTAAATATGAAGGTGACATCAATGAACTCACCTTTTCCCCCCCACAATGCTACTATGAATATGGAAGGTGGGAGTTTCTGAGAGTCTAAGTCCTCATTAAAATATGGCAAAATCTAAGGCTATTTTCTCTTTGTTATCATTAGCCTTATTCAGGATGTATATTTTTTAGTTACATTTGTGATAGTTAGGTTTGGGATATCCATTTTGAAATTCCCATGAGGTTCAGACAGTATGGCATCAGTAAAACCTCGTACAGTTTTGCAAGTCACATTACCCCAAGATTTTACAAGGTTTCATACAGAGGAAAAGGAGATGCTGGTATTAACAACAAAATGGGAATTGGTTTAGGGTTCTAATACACAGTGACATAAGAACATTATATAAAAGCCATATAGGGCAGTATAAGCATGAAGTATAACAAAGCACATGGCACTAGTAATAGCAGTAATACCATTAAAATGATACTTTTTGATACTGAGTTTTAGATAATCCTGGCTACTATTATAATTACCACTGAATTTGGGAAAGTTATATTTGCTTGGCAAAAGAAATAAAATAAGTCATAAGTATATGTGCATGCAATTAATTTGAAACATTCTACCTCCCTCTTATAAATAAGTTGATATGGTATCAAAGAAAATAAAAATCAGGAAACAAATAGCATGGCATCACTTAGCTCACATAGCTACAGCTGCTCATTGAAATTACAAATTATTTTATGCTGAATATTCTCACAGTTTGTATGCATGTGTTGGTATCTCAAGCACAAGGTATCAACACTGACCTTATTTATTCTCTGTCAAAATTCAGAATCTGTATTCTGTCACATGAGATGTAAACATTGTTAACACAGACAGCGTTATTCCAAACAACAGCAAAACTATTTCAGGGAGAACAATAAAAGAAGGTTCTTTCTCCTTTAAACATTATTCCAGGAAATGAGTGATCAAAAAGGGGCACTGGGCAGCTTGGATGTGGGCTGCATATTGCTTTCAGGTCTGTTCCTCTCTGCCTTTTGTGGGAGCCCCCTCTCCAGCCAGACCACAAGCCAGCTTGCTGGAAAGGTCGTGCCCGCAGCCACTTCAGCAGGTTTCTTTTCTCTGGAGATAGAGAATTTGGGGAAAAGGCTTCTTTAACCCACCTTCAAAATGTGTTCAGTGGGATTCTGAGATATTGGTTACTATTTACTCCATCATTCCACACAACCCATGTCCAGGATTAAGTTGCAGTAAGGAAGAAAAAAGAATGGCCTATCCAGTGTAAGAAGAACTTTCTATTCGTTTATCACCTTTGCCTTCTTAACTGTGAACCTACAGTGGAAAACACAGTTGAATATGAATGGAAGCACTAAAATGTTTTCAGTGAAGGAGAGGAGTATGTCTGCTATTTCTTTTATCCTAATATATTTCTTTTGAAAGTATTTATATTGAAGCATGAGTGCTTGCATGTGTTTTATGGAGCTCTGCAAGGAGGCCATGCCACTGTGATAGCAGTGACCGTGGTCTTTTTATCAGCTCAGACTATCCTCTCAGAGCATTTCTCTCAGGTGCTTTTGGATCCGTGCCGTCTATTTTATTCATACTTCCCTGGTTCAAGGATTTCAGAGTCTTGACACAAGAAACATAGGAGATAAACAGATCCCTCTCAGAGAAAGTAACACTTACACAGCCTGGTGGCTTTCAGGGCAGTTTTGCTCTCCACCTGAACCCGAGGAGACTTTAAAGAATATACTGAAGAAAAACAGGACCTTTAGAAGTGTTACTTTTGTTGAATGTGGAAAACTCTACATTAAAGGTCATTGAAAGTAAGAAACAGGTCTGGGGAAGGTATCTTCTCATTAAAAGACAACATATTTTAAAAAGGAAAAAAAAGATGTTTCTAGGGACATACATCCAAAAGAATAAGGTTCTTCTCTGTCAATGATTTAACTGTAACAGCATCTACAATAGAGGCCAGCATGCTTTTTCAGTAACTGGTCAGTTAGTGGATGTCTTAGGTTTGTGGGCCAGACACACAGTTGGAACTCCTCAGGACTGATATCCTTGCTGGAAAGCAGCCACAGATAATATGCAAATGAGTGTGTGTGGTTGTGTCCCAGTAAACCCTTGTGTGTGAAAACAAAATTATATTTCATTTAGTTTTCACATATGAAATAACTTTTTTCAACTAGTTAAAAATGAAAAAAAAAAACATTCTTACTCATGTGCAAGGAGTAATAATAGGCCAGATTTGTCCATTGGCCCAGAGTTTGCTAATTCCTGGTTTTCAATAACAATTCAAAAAGAATATCAGAAAGAAAAGATAGATAATAAAATTGAAAATAATGAGATATTTTGAAACTAAGTTTAAACTGTCCTCAATTAGATGGTGTAGTCTTGAGAATTTCCCGGAGGGTCTTTGATGTAGTATTTGATACTTTCAAAGTATTAACTTTTCTAGGTTTGGCAAAGACTTATTTGAGATATTTTCAGTATTTAAACTTTTCTACATTAAAGCCAGCATATTTACAACACAATGAATGGAATACTTAATATATTTCTGGCATTGTGCTTGCAGTGGACACAGAGAAATAAGGACATGACCCTTGCCTCAAAAAAGCTTTTGCAAACTGCATAATTGTACATCATATCTCTACTTAGAACTATTCAGTGGCTTCCAGTTGTCTCAAATCTAAAGTCCTTGATATGACTTATATTCCAGTCTTAGCCCTGTCCTCTGCCCTCTACTTTGTTACCAAATCCAAATTAGGCTGCCCATTGCCTGAGAGATCATTATTCAAGAGATGGGTTTTGATTGGGAAGGAATTTGAACTGTATTTGGGAGGCCATTAACCTGGGGGAGAAGATGGGCTCTTATCCAAAAGCCAAACTCTGAGATTCTGCCTGGCCCAAGGGTTTTTACAGGAATTTAGGGTAGTTAATGGGCAAAGGTACTGCAGTGACCTGATCACTTCTTTGTTGTGTGCAGACTTAATGATTCTCGCTATAAAAATTATCTCAGTACTAGGGGCTGTGCGAGGGGGTCTTTTCTTGTTTCATGATGAGCCAGGGTAATTCTGTTCTTTCTGCAGAGGGCAAGGTCTACAGATAAACAAAGCAAGGTCAGTGAAGTCACTTGTGTGACCTAAAAAAGAAAAATATCTTGCTAAAAAATTGCTAGGCTAATCAGAAAACCACAGTAACTTCAAACTGACTTGTTGGCTTCTGTGGCCTGGGAAAGTTCTGGTCCTTCACTCCTCAAGGCCATGGTCTGCAAATTTTAAGGAAAGTAAATTAGTTCTGTTGCAGCTCAAGGGCCTCAGGTCAGCAAGTAAGGAGTGTGTTAACCTGAAGCAACTTAACCCTTAAGACAAGCTGGAGTGCTGCTACATCTTCAGACAAAACTTAGGCCACTACTCATGTCTCAGTCTATCAAAATCTTCTTTCAACTTATCAAGCACAGTAGTCTCATTTCTACCAGGAAATCTGTCAGTGTGCTTCCTACTAACTGCAGTGTTATCATCTGGCTAGCAACAATCTTGAAGTCATAGTTTCAGTCTTCAAGAGTTTTTCTGTAACCTCTAGATAAGATTGTCTCATTTCTATATGTTTCTATGAAACATACTCATATTTCTATGTACATTCTCATACAGTTGTCATTTGTAGATTTAATATATGTCTTCTCAAACTCCCTTATAGAACACAAACCTTGTCTGTCTCACTTAGGATTCAACCTTGAAGCAAGGCCCAATATAAGATAGGGAACACAAGAGGTGCCCAACTTTACTTGTTCAATTTAAATCAATTAATGACAATCTCTTGGTTTAATGGAACATACGAATAAACAAAACATAATCCTATAAATAAGATATGAACTGTGCATTCTTGAAACATCTGTAACACTGTAACCAGTCTTTAAATCATCTTGATGTAGGAGTGTTCATGGAATTGATGAGGCTTGGTGAAGAATCAGTGTTACCTACTGATATTACTGCATTAAATAATGGTGTCATAAGAATAATCATTTCAAATTATAAAATATTTTAAAATACTGAAATTTGTACATTCTTAATTTCCTTCTGTCCAACATTCCAGATGCCACTATCAAGTTATATATCCATTTTTAAGCTTTTATTGTATATCATTGCAGACATGTTCTCATGCATTTATGAAACTATTTTTAATGGCTATATTAAAGGTTGATAACAATTACCCCTTTTCTTTAAGATGATACCCTTTAGGAGATAGAGAATTTTTTTTAGTAAATTAACCACTTTGGTGTTACTTTAATATTTAACTTGAAATGGTTCTAACCTGATGACCAACTAGCTTGGAGAAACTCAGTGTGCAAAAGAATTACATTTATATGAATTGCAAAATTGGTTTAAAAAAAAAAGACTGAGATGGCATGCTTGTTTTGTTTCAGACATACTGGCCTTTAAAAATCTAAAATCATTCTTTTGGAAACTTCTTTAGAGCGAGTAGAATTTTGAATATATTTATAGTGACTGTAAATAGTGGTCTATAGAGTTCATTTTGTTTTCTTCATATCTGTAGGTTAGGAAAATGATTAGCATAGTTGTCATGCCTTACTGTAATTTAATAATATAAAAAACTAATCATGTTGATATTATGCAGATTTTTTTCATTTTAAGCCATTTATTTGATAATTAACTTGTAGGTTTTTGTTGTTTTTGCTTGCTTGTTTGTTTTATTATTTACTTTTGGATCCAAAAAGAAAAAAAATCCAAACTAATAATTTAAATATGAATGCTTATAAACCCACAGAGAGCATGTGTACATAAGTGTAGTTTTCGTTGGCAATTAAAAATATTTTTTAAAATGATACCAATGAAGTCACTGTCATTTAACATAGGATGATTTTAAATTGAAGAAATTTGTATCAGCAAGTTTTCATTAAAAATATTCAGTAGTTGTAAAGAAAGTGAGGAAATTGAAGCCATTTTATTTACTTATAAAACCTCTAAAGTAGAAAGACTTACAAAATGCCATCTCAGAATCCCCCTCAAGGCAATATTCCTGGCAACTAATAATAATAAATAGGATTCTATTTGTTTTCTCTGATAAGTGATTAAATAGATGTCCATTTCTTACCGGTTTATTTAAGAATATTTTAATTTCATAGTTCTCATTAATGTTCTGTAACAGTAGTCTATTAAACTCTTAAAATTTGCAAAACTAACATTTATGGTTGGATGACTTTCAAAAATTTATAATAGTAACAAATGTACTAACATATGAATATAAATCACAGTGAAGTGGAATGTAAGTATACCAGAGGGAGGCACTTAGTTAAGGAGCAATTCTCACTAAATGTCCAGACCTCACATTTCAATATGCTTTATTTGTTTTCTATTTATGGTTGTAACACATTATATGAAGCAAACTATATTACGCTGATATTTCAGAATTTGATGAGCCCCAAATATCACTAGACATAATAGACTTCTGGGTTCATTTAAAAAAATTATTTTAACCATTTCCCTGATGAGAATACTGAAGCACCATGTATTAGTAATTTTCCCAGGCATAAAAAGTGGATTCAGTGAACTATGGTAGCTAAGCTAGCGTGGCTTTCTTCAAGACCTCATATCCTCTTTGTAGTATCAGGTCCTGATCTTTGGGCACAGGGCTGGGCATGTAATAGAGTCTTAGGTAATCATGATATGCCATACTCCTGGCAACAATGATTGCGCCAAGAGGTGGACATATCACTCAAGCATGGGTGATGAGTGTCTTTCCTTCAGGTCAATATATGGATACTAGGAGAGGGGTTTCCATAACCTGGGATTCCACAATAGCAATTCCCATTTCCAGTTTTTGACCATCTGGAGACACATTGAAGAGAAGAGAATTAGACCAACACTCAGAGAGAAACAGAGAATTAAAGAAAATAAATATAGAATGAAAGAGATACATTTTTCCTAGATGTTTGGAGTCCTCAGATTACTGTCTCTGAGGTGGATTTACTTCTGCTTTCTTTTGATTTGTGTAAGCTATCACTATGGCATTACTGGTTAATTGAGCCAGAGAATTCCTTAAGATTCAAATGAGATTTGAAATGCACATTGTCCTAATTCTTAAGTCTATGCTATTTAAAAATTTTATATTATTTTTTTACTATTTTTAGAGCAGTTTTAGACTGACAGCAAAACTGAATAGACATTACAGAGGTTTATCTGTAGGGTTAGATAATACTCCTGCTCCCCCATACACAGTCTCCCGCCATTTATCAACATCTATGCCCTTCTTATACATTATAGTGATGTACATTTTTTATTAAAAATTTTTTTTCAACCATAAGCAGAAGCCAGTTTACTTCAGATTGGCCTTGTTCTTTTTCAGATATTGCCCTCCATGTGATATTTGTGTCTCAACTCTGGAAAACAAAGAGAAATTTGGATGCATCACATATTTCATTAAAGCTTGCTGTGGCTATCAGAGCAGAGTAAATAGTCTGATATTGAAAAATAAGAGGCATAAAGCTGAAGACATTCTTGAGATTCCTTTGTAGCCAAGGAAGGATGAATAAATTATAAAGGAGATATAAAAGCTTGAAAAATTAATGGAGGTATAAGTGATCAAGCTAGCTGTGATCTGATGTGGAATTATTTATTCTGATCAGATCAGAAGAGCAGGCACTATTTATAGCACCAAAAGGTATCTGGCAACATTTCTTTATGGTAATACCATTTCAAAACATCCAAGTTTGTAGCATGTTTTACAACTGTATGTAAGGGCATAAATTAATTATAACATGACTTTCTTATCTGCCCTACATTTCTGCATGGTTTTCTCCCCACTACATTTATAATCTTGTGATGTTACAGAAAATGTCAGTGAAAAATTCCCAGTGAAAACAAGTAAAAAGAAAATGTGTAGATCTTCAGTGTTTGTTAATTCAGACAAAGCCTGATACTAGTCTTTATATCTTCCATAGAACACTCAGGTGGGTGAGATCATGCATTGGCATGAGAGCTTTCCCCATTGCTGCATCCAGCAACAAATGAGTCAAAAAAATGAGTGTTGAGTTTTTACTTGAACAAACCCAAATGTCACTGCCATTGTGATGTTGGGATAGAGAAAGTACTGGTGATTAGAAAACATGGAAAACCTGTGGGGAGTGTGGATATGCCTACAGGTGTGTGTGATATGTATAATTTTCTACAACATTCTTTCTTGCTTTGAAAATAACAAGTTTAGTGTATCAATATATTTGAATGGTATTTGAACCAATCCAGGTTCATATCAAAATGTGAGTTAGGAATCTACCCCAATAGCCACCTGGCTGGTGGTAAGTAAAGAACATGAGATTGAATGGTAGAGCCCTGAGTATCCGGTCCAGAGTGCATAAAATGAAAAATCGAGGGCCAAAGATAGATTCAGAGCAAAGAAATCTTGAAATTTGGCAGTAATATTAAACAAGGTTCCAAGTGGTCTAGAATTGGGGAGTACATACATAAGGAAAGTCAGCAGATTGTGGGTTAGAATACAGATAATCAAGCACACTTTATTTGTGTCATAGCAGAATCAAAAGCCTGGTTATATACATCACGTTCAGGAAATGGAAAAGATGGTTAAGTTTTACATGGCGAAGGGAATGTGTGGTACTTGAAGTCTGTCTACAATGGAATCGATAGACCACATTTCTGTTAATTAACTATGGCAGTAGAAAAAGAAATTGATCAGCTTCATCATCGTGACTTATTTCTTAAATTTTACTGTATTCTCAACACTGCCTCCGGAAAGAAAAGGAAGACCATGGAGTGCACAAGTGTTTCCCTGCCCAAACATTCTATCAGTTTTGATCATACTTTGATGTTGAAAATAAATTAAGTTCAATCCATTTGTTTCTCTCATCTATCTCTTGATTTCTCACTATTCCATTTCTGAGCTGTCTTGAATGATAATTAATTTTTACTGTGTCTTCCCATAGACTTGGGAGAGAATGTCTTCATGCATAAAATTTCTGCAGTGTTTTTTCAGTGTCAACATCGTTGCATCTCAGCACTCTTTCAGTACTTGAATCTTTGGAGGAAGTCTTTACAGAATAGGCAATGAGCATCAACCAGGTAGAAGTCTGGGTTATTGTCACTTCTTTAGGATAGACAGAAAGAGCTCTTTTAGGTCCCTTGGTAAGCTCAGGTGAGGAGTCTTTTTCCCTTTCCTTAGCCCCAAAGTCTCAGAGAATGTATGGATGATACAAAAACCATCTAAGAGGAAGTTCAACCAATTTAAAGAATAATTCACTTTAATTCAATCAGGAGAGCAGGTTTTCTGACAGGTTTAATGAAGACAGCACTGCTTTTTTCCTCAGCTAAATTTTAAACAGTACATGTTCTAATACCCATGTACACTCTGGTGATAGTAGAAAATTAAAGGAGGGAATGAAATACAATAGGTAACCACTTTATCTGTTTATCTGGATCAAATGAAATAATGTGTGAAGTCTCTTTACAGTCTCCTAATGATGTTGGTGTCATTAACCCTCAGATGACTCAGTTTCTTACTCAGTCAAATGGGGATAAAAGGCTTTTACAGAGTCTCATCTCTACTATATTAGCGACGTAAGAGATGAAATATCAGTTGTCCACTACACGTTCAGGTTCTTGGCTGACACCCTCTTGTAATAATATGTATGCCTCCTGTATTAGTGGAACATACCGAGGAAAACAGTAACTACTTGAAATGGCCCAAGCCATCACATTAAATACCATTTCCAGCAGAAGACAAAACATGATGGTGGGAGTAGGGGCAGCCAATTATGAAAGGCTGTCAGAAGAAGCACAGTAAACAAAGGCGTGGTTGTTACACAGATTTAAGTTGGTACCTTCTCCATTGCTAAGAGTTTCTTTAAAAAAAAATGTTTCTTGTAGAGTCATCCTTCTTTTCCTGGTACAGAGAAGACACACTTACACATGGATATTTCTCTTATAAATATGAAAGTCTCTTCATTAACTTTTACTTGGTTTTTAGGATTCTCTTCTGTCTGCAGTTTCTTAAAAAAGAGTTATTTCAAGATACTCCTTACACCAAAGAGGCATATTTTGGGATGGCAAATTCTGCTCTTCAAAACATTGGATTTGGGGATTTAAGGATTTCTACTTCTAGTCTTATAACTTCTATTTACCTGCATCTCAAAGGAAGTATGCATGCAAAGACTGCATGTCAAAGGGCAATGCAGACAGAGTAAACTTGCAACAGAGAGAGTGGCAGGATCTAAGGAAAGATAAGTCAGGAATTCTGACTTTATCAACGTAAAGAATCTAGACTCTGTCCAGTAGGTCCATCAGTGATGACCTTAAAGCAAGGATCTGACATAATAGATTTGCTTTTTATAAAGACTTCCTGAAAAAGAAGATAACTTATCTCAGGTGTCCGTTGGGAGAAACTCTATAGCTTGCATCATACACTAGAGGGTCACCTGTACAAAAGTGGTAGCACAAGATGGAAAAACTTACCTGTAGGAAGAAGGATGGAGATTAAAATGGAGGCCTTTGTTTCAGTTCTGAGTTCATTATCCTCTGAAAACAAGAGCCAAGGAAAACAAGAGTGTCAGCATTGTGCCTCTAAGGACAGAGAGGAAAGTCCGCCAAGGCAAATCTGGAGGTGGGCTTTGAAGTGACTTTCTAAAGTAGGTTTTCTCAAAGTGTGGCCCTGGACCAACAATTTAATATCAACTGGGTATTTTTTAGAAATGTAAATTCTTGAAACCCACCCTAGGACATCTGAATCATAAAATCTGGAGGTGGTCCTGGAAACCTGTTTTAACAAGTTCCTGAGGTCATTTTGAGGTTTGAGAAGCACTGGAACTAAAACAATGGCTCTCACCTAGGGGTAATTTTACTCTTTAAGGGACATTTGACAATGTCTGGAAATGATTCTTTTTAAAAAATTTTTTAGTGTTAATTCATTTTTGAGAGACAGAAAGAGTGCAAGTGGAGGGTGGGCAGAGATAGAGGGAGACACAATCTGAAGCATGCTCCGAGCTGTCAGAACACAGCCCGATATTGAGCTCTAACTTATGAATGGTGAGATCAAGACCTGAGCCAAAGTCAGATGCCCAACTGACTGAGCCACCCAGGCACCCCAGGGAAATGGTTCTTTATTGACATTTGTCTCTCATTCTTACTGATTCTCTCTCTCTCTCTCTCTCTCTCTCTATCTATCTATCTCACACACACACACACACACACACACACATCTGTATGTATACATATCATTTTATAATTTATCATTCCACTTTTACCAAAGAAAATATCAAGGCACAATAAAGTTATCTTTCTAAAATGTTTATTTGAACCTAGATTTTTTTTCCTGGATTTGGTGATCTCTCTCCTTCTCTTTTCTTATCCTTCTCTCCCTCTTAAAATTGAACTGTTAATTTTAATATGTGTGTGCATATGTGTGTGTTTTATGATACAAAGATGAATAGTATGAGAATCTTGTCTGCAAGGATTTCATTGCGTCTTGGGGTAAACATCACCTTTGTTGATTTTGTGTGTACAACTGCTGTAGTAAATATTATCTAGGTTTATTTAGGTTTTTGGGTGAGGAGGAAGTGAGGGAATCCACGAAGTCTTCCCAAACAGTGATACATTTCAAAGTGCCCCCAACAGGCTGGGAAACAATCATTAACAGTAGAAAGAGGCACACAACTTGGGTTTTTTATTATCTTGTTCTTAAATCTTAAAATCCTCCCAAAACCCATCAAGATGGATTTTTAAAATGTACAAGTTAAGAAGCAAAAACTCAGAGAGATGAAGTATCCAAGGTCACAAAGCCAGTGAATGGTAGAGTTGAGACTGGGTTTCTCAGATATCTGACTCAATGGTCGTTCAAACAGGCAATAAAATTTCCCAAGACTGATGGCTTAGAATGCTATTCCATAGGTTCAAGTTTGAGGAACTGTGCATAGGAAGAGGTGGTAGAGATGGAATGGGAAGGAAGGAGGTAGAAAGAAATGGGGTTGAAAAGGATGTCTGGGTCCAGATACAAATATTGGAATATTAGTCCATTAAAGGAGAATAACAAAGACTAGTGCCATGTTTGATCTCCTGTAAAGCTCTCTTGCCTCCAAGATTCCTCCATCTACAATGAACAGAGGAATCCTTTTAGTTACAGGGTTTCTCATTCTACCCTCTAATTAAAACATTTCTGTGAATTCCCCTGATAGAATGGAGTATAAACCTATTTGACATTTAATTCCCTTCAAATATAAGGACTCAACCTAGTACCTCATCTGTTCCTCACGTGCCATGAAGAGTAATGCTCCAGAGGCCATCTAACACTTATGATCGCTTTTTCAACTACTGCATTCCCTAGTACAGTGGTTCTAAAACTGTTTGATAGACTACTAAATGTTTTTATTGTCTCTCATTTTTGTGTGTGTGAATCAAAATCTAGTAGGGTCTAATGAAGCAGATTATTAGAAAAATGAATTAAAAAGACCCAAGATATATTGTTTTTGCATTACTAAGTTTAATACAGTACTCTGTGAAGGCATCTATAAATGTTTCTTAACTTTTGTACTTATCATGAATTGGTAATAGAGGACTAGTACAAATTTCTTTACCAAACTTGATTAGCATACATAGCATTGAAGTATCCATAGTCTAAACCACCTGAATGAGAGCCCTTGGAGTTAGGAGCTCAGACACTTTGGGTTTTATAATGGCTCTAGCTTCTATTTTGCTAGCCCCACTGTATGGAATTCAGTATTTAAATCTAAAATATGTTTATTGAACATAAACTCTCTTCATATCTAGAGAAAGAAGTGAATGATAGACTTTGCTTCCAGGTTCATTTAAGGGCACAAAATATACAAAGTATACACATTCCTAATAATAGAGTATATTAAGAAGGATGAATAAAATTCTTTTGGAATATAGACATTGATGGATTGCATGAAGGGCAAATGGATCAGAAAGTGCTTCCAGATAAAATGTTTTTTGACAAAGTACGGACCCAGTGTTTTGAATATCAATTCTAGTCCCACTTAATGCCCTTATAAAGCACATAGCTTAACTTAAGTCCTCAATAAAAATAAATTATTGCACTGAATTGCTCATTTAAAAATGTTTAATTTTATGTTACATGAATTTCATCTCAACAACAACAACAAGAGAATATAGAATTAAAAGAAATCCATACAGGCTTTACCTGAAGAGTGAAAGTCAAATGGTGGCAAGCATTTTTTCTAAATAAGTGATTTAGATAAAAATATTGTTAAAGATTCATAGTTCTTCCTCTAATACATTCACTATTCCATCATCCAAGACAATTATTTCACATTCTCTCTTCTTCGTTCAACCTTCAATCTTCACTTTCAGTTTATGACCTGGGTTTCTATTTCCCTGAGAAAATTCAAGCACTTTGAGGATAACTTCCACAAATGGCCAACTCCTCACCTCCTAATCCTGTGCATCTGTGTCAGTAAACCCCTATGTTTTTTTTTCTTCCTATTACTGTAAATAAAATCCTCATTGTCCTGAGGTCAACCCTTATGTACCAATTCCCGTCTCCTCTTCCTATTTATGTACATAAATATATCACTCCAGCAGTTGACATACCATTCTTTCCATCATCTACCCCCCTCCTTGGTTAGGTAAATCTCAATGCCATACAGAGGAGCTATAATTTATTCAATCTAAAATGACAAGTAATATCTCCATATCCTCATCTCCCTCCACATCCTCATCTCCCTCCACTATCACACTATCTTCTCTCTTTATATTTAAAACCATTAAATGTTTTCGACTCCTGCTCTTCCATTCATCTCTCAAACCCACTTCAATTAAGCATTCACCCCCACAATTCAATTGAGAAACCTCTTACAATAAACCTCATAATGTCAATTCTAATAATCAGTTTTAAGTTTTAATTTTTTATTTCATTTATCATCACCAACCAATCACTTCTTTTTTCTAAATATGTTTTTTTGTTGACTATATAGAACTCCTTTGGGCTTTCCTTTTATTTAGTTGTTGCTTTTCTATATCTTTTGTGGGTTCTCCTCATCTTCCAAATACCTAAATATTGTAATGTCAAGGATTGAAACATTGGGTCTCTTTTCCATCTATAATGACTCTTCAAGTTCCATATATACTGTCAAGGCTTAAAAAAAAAACCCTTAAATCTACTGACAGCTTACAACTTTATACCTCCAGTTTGGCCATTTCACTTTTTCTCTACATCTCCACTGAGACTGCTAATAGATATTTCCAACACAATGTATTAAATAACCCATTTTTGGATTTTGTTCCTCCAAAAATAATCCTGCTCCATGCCACGCCGCATCTATAAATGGCAATTTTACCTTTTAAGATAATTGAACTCTTACAACTTGAAAACATTGCTGGTATCTTTTTATCCTTCACACAAGACATCTAATCCATCAACAACTTTTGTTTGTTGTATTATCAAAATATATTCAACATTTTAGCTCTTATTTTTTCCTTTATTACTATCTTCCTTCTCCAAGCCACTGGCAGTGGTATCTAGCTCACTACAGTCATCATCTAGCTGGTTTCGCTGCCTCTACCCAATGGGATGGGTTTTATTTTAACTCTCACTATCATCATTATGACTCTGCTAAAAAATATTGTCCCTCCTATTTCTCAAAATCCATGTTATTCACTGCCTGTAGTCAAATATGACAAAATCAGTTTTTTGATAATCTGTTTTCACAGAAAGTCTTCATTCAGCAGGATTGTCCTCAAATTGTGAAACTTGTAAGAGTACCAAAATGGAGAATACCAAAAGGTGCTTTACCAGAGTGCAGAAGGATTTGAACCTATGAACCTATGACACGTAAGAGGCCACTAACCAACAGGCTACAGTTCGACTGGACTTATGGAGGAAGTCCCCAGAGCAAAATAATAGAAAGTAATATAGTAAATTCTAAAAAGCAAAACTATTTAGGATATTTATTTAATAGCAAAAATATTTGCCAAATGAGAGGAATTATGAATTTCTCTTTATATTGATCTATGGCTCCTTTTTCATAGACAAGTGTAAAAATGTGAATTGTTATTGCCTCAATAGATAGTGGATACCAAAATACTGAAGATATTCAGTAGATAGTGGATTCCCAACCACTGGAGATGATCTCAAACATTAGACTGCAGGATGTTTCACCTGAGATTTAGTGTTAATATTGGATCAGACAACCTACTCATTTCCTTCTACCTGACAATCAAACATTAATGCTTACTCATGGTTACTATATAAGCAAATCCTATGTCTCATACTTGCTTTCAAGAATCTAACAGTGTGGTAGCTAGATAAAAAAAAAAAAGACATCATGTGGCATCTGGGTGGCTCAGTCAGTTAAAAGTCTGACTCTTGATTTCAACTCATGTCATGATCTTAGGGTTCATGGGATTGAGTCCCACATCAGGCTCTGTGCTGACAGTGAGAAGCCTGCATGGGATTCTCTGTCTGCCTCTCCCCTGTTTATGCACATTCATTCTCTCTCTTTCTCTCTCTCTCTCTCTCTCTCTCTCAAAATAAATATTTTTTAAAACACATAATAATATAATAAAATATTGTGATCATGTATTAGTTTTCTACTTCTACCATAACAAATTACAGCATCCTTATAAGCATAAACCAAGCAAATTTATTATCTTAAACTCAATAGGTCAGAAGTCTGACACAGCTCTCACGTGGTTAGAATCAAAGTAATGAAGGGGTTGCATTTCTTTCTGGAGGCTCTAGGGGAGAATGTGATAATACTAACATAGTGAAAATAATGCTTCTTTTTACCTCACAGAAAAACTCTAGGGATATTGGCAGCAAATACATATGGAGCTTTAATAAAGCTAGCACTATATTGTTTGTTTTATAGACTACAATAACACCTTCAATGTAATTTAATAAATTCTTAATATTTCCAATGACTGGTACAGAATAATCAGCCAGCTACAATCTCTGCCCTCAATTGGTTTATGTAGCAGAGGGAAATACAAACAATTAAATGAAAACCATTACACAGTAGAGTAAAGCCTGTACTAGAAGTAAGATGCTAGGGGAACACAGATCAGGAAAACATAATGAAGACTGGGATATGTTTCAAAAGAAAACAATATTTGGTAAGAGAAAGAGAAATGATATTCCAGATAGAGAGAGGAGGATCTTAGAAGTGTGAAAGGTGACAGTTTATTGTGTTTCTTCAACTGGAAATGGATGCCTAGTGTAGAAACTATATGATAGGGAAAGGGGCATACAAGGGCATGGTGGGGAATAAATAAAGTTTAAACTAGTGTTAGGATTAAAGTTTATATTTTGGCAAATATATGCAGCTTCTAGGCAATCATATTTATCAACTAACATATGGCCTGCTTTTCTTGTCCCCAGTTCTGGGCTGCCGAAGTCACTTAGCTAAGTACCAACACCATAAGGTATAATTAAACACACTATAAAAGGACTTAAGATGTTCCTTTTGCCTCTGAGCAACATAGAACTTATAGTTAAATCAGGTAGACTTAATGGTATCCATTCATTCCTTCTTCAGATAGTCAGGGATGTTAAAATCACAGACACTATGTTTCTTACTCCCCTTTAGATGCGTTATACTAAATAACCACCATAAAGGTATCTGTGAAAAAAGTGATGGGCATGCACATAGCACAGAGCTTGGCTCATAGTGGGCCTGATTGTTTATAGAACATGAAAGAAAGGATTAATGATTTGCCCATTTTTAGTTGTAGAATGGAAATAAGAAAATATTAGGAATCTAGCAGACATGGGTTCAAATCAGAGTGCTAGATCAACCATTTATTTCTGTATGACCTTGAGCAATTCTGGCATTCCTTTTTAGTCTCAATTTTCTCATTTTTATTTTTATGTATTTTTTAATGTTTATTTATTTTTGAGAGAGCATGAGCAGGAGAGGGGCAGAGAGAGAGGGAGACACAAAATCCGAAGCAGGCTCAAGGATCTGAGCGGTCAGCACAGTGCCCGTTGCGGGGCTTGAACCCACAAGCCTTGAGATCATGACCTGAGCCAAAGTTGGAGGCTTAACCAACTGAGTTACCCAGGTGCCCCTCAGTTTTCTCATTTTTAAATGGGGATGATTGTATTGATTTTGCAGAATTGGTTTGAGATTTATAGTTTAGATATATACATGATAAAATATACTGTTCCATTTAATTCATTCCAATTCAACTGTCAATATGTGGCAGATTTTTAAAAACTAATCATTTAGCAAATTTAAATTTATTTCCTCTCAATTCTTTTCAGTTCAATCATCAGCAGTATCAAACTTAATCATTTAAATGGATGATAGGCAAGGCTTTATAAGAGGTTATTGCCATCTTTTCAGATGCTTGCTTTCATGATGATGGATTATCACTGCATAGAGGTTAAAATGAATGATGGAAGAAAGTTGGCTCCCTGTGGGAGTTTCCAGGAAACTGTAAGAATATACACAGGGCTGAATTCATTCAATACTAAAAATACATTAATACCTGTTAATATATCTTTTTCTTTCCCCATTTGATGGACCATTTATTTTATACAGGTTTTCATTTACTCATTAAAGTGGTATGCACCATTAGCTTGGACTCTAAGTAGATAGCAACAAAATAAGCTACCTGCCGACCATCTCTGGAGTCCTCCCACACATTCCCAGAATTCAGTTAGCATAATTTCATATTCTGCATGTGGTCTTTGGATTTTGCACAAGCTTTATTATTGTCTTTTATTCAATTCTAATGGTCTCTGTTGACAATCATGATGAAAGGAACTCTTGGTGATAGTTTTTTTTTGGGGGGGGTGTTTCTCCTCTCCAACTTGTGCTTATTTGGCTTCTAAACATTCTATTATTATCCTTTGTATTTGAAATCATAAAATATTCCATGAAAGTTTCAATGAAGAAAGATATTTTTATAATAGATTTGTGAAACTTGTTTTATTTACTTTTAAAAATTTATTTATGTATTTTGAGAAAGAGAGAGCATGGGCAGGGGAAGGGCAGAGAGGGAGAGGGAGAGAGAGAATCCCAAGCAGATTCCACGCTGTCAACGCATAGCCACATGTGGGGCTCGATCTGTGAAGGCTGTGACAGCAAATTTTATTCAGCACTACTGCAATAGGAGAAAAGAGACCCCCATATAGACTGGGCTGGATTTTGAATATAACAAGGACAGTAGGAATGTACAGCCAAGGAGCAGGAGTGTTGGTCGATGAAAAATTACAAAAAGAAAATAATAAGTCTGGGGGAATTTTGGCTGAACTGACCTAACAGGATTCCTGCTGAAGGCAGGTCAAGGTGATCAGATACCAAGGCTGGAAAGTGAGGAATCTGAATTCTGATCAGATATCAGGGTGGGGATTTGGGGGTATTCTTCCTAAAATGACTTAACAGGGTTCTTGCTAAAACTGGACTTTACAAGGAAATGAACAGATGGGCCTAGGAGAAGGTTCATGAGTCTGATTAAAATTTGGTCAAAGAATTCTTGTCATTACAAAGAGATAAATGTTAGAGTAAGTATAAAATACAAGTAAGATATAACAATTGTATATTGCTACTTGTATTACTATTATTTTTGAGTGCTATGTGTCAATCACCTACACGAAAAATGCTTTACTGAAACGTTTTATTCTGCAGCCAGTTCTCTATATTCAGTAGAATTATCTTCCCAATTTTACAGTTAAGAAACCGTGTCAAAGTGGGAAATCACTTGCCTAATTCCACACAGCTACTAAGACCAAGAAAAGTTTAGGGGCACCTAGAGGGCTCATTCGGTTAAGCATCCGACTCTTGATTTTTGGCTCAGGTAATGATGTCACAGTTCGTGGGATCGAGCCCTGCTCGGGATTCTCTTTCTTCTCTCTCTCTGCCCCTCCCCTTGCTTGATCGCTTGCTTGCTCTCTCTGTCTCAAAATAAATAAATATTAAAAAAAGAGTAAGAACAGTCTGACTTAAGACTTCATAGTTTTATCTCTGCCTACTGGATTGGATAATTAAGATTGTTCTAGGAAAGATGATCACCTGTTTCTTGGATTTTCCTCTAAGTTGAAACCTTTCCTGACAGGTGGCAACCAAATGGACTGAGGTAGAGGGAGTATAAGTTTGGGGCATATAAGGTAGGTCGTTGACTCTAGAATACTCTTCCCATGACTGGCTCATCCTGCAGCGAGGTTTGGTGGACAGCTGGAGTAATGGCATGAAAAAAAGCCCAGGGGAAGCAATGAGGGGAAGGGGAAGACACAGGCACTATGACTTTCAGTGGTCATTTCTCAGAAATCTATTTTTTTTAATGTTTTATTATTTTTGAGAGAGAGAGAGACAGCGTGAGCAGGGGAGGGTCAGAGAGAGAGGGAGACACAGAATCTGAAGACAGGCTCTAGGCTCTGAGCTAGCTGTCAGCAGAGAGCCTGATGTGGAGCTTGAACCCACAAACCTGAGATCATGACCTGAGCCTAAGCCGGACGCTCAATCGACTGAGCCACCCAGGTGCCCCTCAGAAATCTATTTTGAGCTTAGTTCTATGTTATTCTTCTCTTTGTTAAAGCCCTTGACAATTTGGGATGAATCTTCATATATATGACCTGATTTAATCCCTGCAACAAAGTTCTAAGGAAAGTAAAGGCCTTCTCCAATTATTAATGAGAAAATGATGCTCAGAGAATTAAACCTCATTGTCCACAGACATGATAAGGAAACTTTCATTTATCCAGCACATATTTAATTTAGTACCAACGAAGTGCTGAGCATTATGTTAAGATTTTGAAAGAGTTTCCTAATAACCGAGAACATAAAGTCTCATTAGAATCATAGGAATATTGTTAAGATTCTTTCATAATTAACTTAGTTATGCTGCTGTTTTTTCCAAACTATGTATAACAGTTGTCATTTTAGTTAAATTGTGACTTTACTGCCATCTTCCCCCTAAGGACTTCATACAGGGTGAAGGCTTCTGAGCTTTAGAGAGAAAATACGATGGCATTAGCTGAGCATTTCCTTATAATTGTTTCAGAGACAATCTGACTTTGAAAGTTTGGGACCTTGTAGAGATGTATACATACTTTAAAATGTGTTGTAACTACTACAGTAAACTCTGGTAGTTCCCTTTAGGCTCTTTGCGGTCCCAGTTTTGTAGCAACTACATTAATGTCAGTATCTAGAATTTCTCACGTGTAAGTGATTCTTAATAGTAATAGTGGCCAAATGCAAATCATGGGCTTCATGGCATGAAACCTTTTAAGTCAAAAGAAGTATAGGTTTTTGGGTCTGAATTTCATCATCTGAAAATGGGAGTCAAGGATCAGCTAAATAACTTATCAAAGAACTCCTAGGTAATCAGTGGAGACATTGACTATGTCATCTTTCTTCACTTTTCTACTACTTTTAAATAGTCATTTTTCCTACTCCTGCTAGGTGCTTTATATTCTGAGCTTCCCCTTCTTTCTTTAAAAAAATAAAATAAAATTTTATTTTCTGTCTTTTGTTCTCTCTCCAGGACTACATTCATCCAGCTTCCTGTTGGTTTGATTTCTTGGAGAGCCCTGGCAGAAGATCAGATGGAGGTAGGAGGATGATGTAATATAATTTAAAATTTGTCTGTTTTTTGTCCTGGATCTCTGGAAAACAGCTTCTAAAATCTTGGACTATCATAGGAGTATCTTTGGTATTCATGGTGGGCCATTGGGAACACTCCTGAGTTTATGTTAATAAAGAAACTCATAGTGAGCCCCTAGATAAGTAGACATCTACATAGTCATGATGGATTATGGCCATCTTTGAGACAAATGATATCAATCCAGCCTCCTGATCTCCATGGAGGCTAGGAGGATTGAAGGTTGGATTCAGTCATGTGGCCACTGATTCAGTGAATTATGCCTGTGTGTTGAAAAATTGATGAAAACACTGAACATTTGAAGTTTGGGTAAGCTTCCTGGTTGGTGAGCACATCAGTGTGCCTGGACGGTGAAGAGTCCTAACGCTTCAAGGAAAAGGTATAGTAGTTCCATCTGTAAGACTGCCAGACCTCTCACTGTACATCTGTTTTTTTTGTTTTGTTTTTTTTGTTTTTTTGTTTTTTGCTCGTCCTTATTTGTATCCTTATCATAAAACGGTTATCATAAGTAGTGTGCTTCCCAACTCAGTCTTTCTAGAGTGTTACCAAATCTAAGGGGTAGTGGTGCCCCCTGCATTTGTAGTCCGCTAATCTCATGTGTGGGTGACCTGGGAACACCAGAACTTGTGGTTGGGGCCTGATGTGACATTTTTATTGAGGATGGTGTTTTCAACCTGTGGATTCTTCTCTAACTCTGGGAGGCAACTGTTAAAATTGCATTGAAGTATGGCAGATACTCAAGTATAGGTCTGTGCTCAAATATGCATACATCCTTGCATTGTTTTTGCATTTCTTTCCCTAATTTGTGTGTGCTTTTGCATTTAAGGCCAGTATCTATGACTTTTGTGGATTCTCTGAAAGCCAATAGAGCTTCTTTGACCAACATTATGAGTTTAATTATAACCCCTAAAATTATGTTGGAGCTCTAATCCCCAGTACCTCAGAATGAAGCTGTTTCTGCATAAAGGGCCTTTAAATATGTGATTAGGTTGAAATGAGGCCATGAGGTTGGGCCCTAATTCATTCTGAATGGTACCCTCATAAAAGGAAATTTGGACACACAAAGAGACACTAGGAATGCTCACACATGCCTGTAAGACACATGAGCACGAGGCAAGAAGGCAACCATCTGCAAGCCAAAGAGAGAGGGCTCATAAGACACCAGAGCTGCCAACGCCTTAATCAGGGACTTGTAGCCTCTAAAACTATGAGAACATTAATTTTTATTGTGTAAATCATCTAGTCTATGGTATTTAGTTATGGAAGTCCTGGCAAATTCATACAATCGTATGTGCAGGTAAGTGGGAAATACTTAAGAATGTGTTTATTTATGGTTGGCTTCTAACTTAATGACTAGCACACTTGTTGAAAGCCCATTTCTTTTGTCCTTGAGACAGCACACAGATTTTAGAGCATAACTTATACCCCATACTTCCCTACAGATTCATCCTGAAGCTAGAATGTTGCCTGAAATTTTCCCCTTGCTTGACTTCTCCCCACTCTCTCCCTGCTTTCTCCTGGGAGCATTTTGTTAGTAAATCACTTAGGTGCAAATCCTAGTTTCATAATTTGACTTCTGGGTAATCTCTTTTAGGAGAAGGTATTTATTCTGCTGTTTCCCTTTCTATGGGATCACCATAGGTTGGCTGGTGCCTTGATCAATATTACTCACCTTCTCAAGGTAGTCAGGCTGCCATAAGTCTCCACTTCTAGGTTTATTAACCTCTCCTTCTAGCCTGCCTTCTTGACCAAGCAGTGGCAGCAGCTCTGTTGACAAGAGTCTAGAGTGCAGCTATATTTCCTGAGGTTTCCTGACACTGAGCTCACATTATATCAATAGAAAATTGGAAATATTATGAAGCATACGAAAATCTTGGTATTTGTAATAATTTAGTCTGATTACAAAGTCTTACTATTTTGTTGTTGTTATGTTTATGTCTTAGTTAAGAGGAACAGTGATAAAGTAGATAAGCATATGGATTCTAGAGCTTTGCCATAAAATGGAATTTAGCCAGGGGTGTCTAAGGTACTTTAGCACTCTGTATATCAATATCTCCACCTATAAAATGTGAATGATAATACCTATTTCATAGGGTTTTTTTCTTAAGTTAATATGTCCAAAATGGGACTGGTAGGTACTCAAATTATAACTTCTTTTGTTATTATCTATTGAATAGAATATTCAAGTATTTTTAGTATTTTAATAAAGCATTTTAGAGTATTAAAGTATTTTTAGAGTATTCTTGAAGGTAGAGATAAGAAAAAGTCTTTCCTCCTTGTATACCTCTTTCCGTGTCAAGCATGTGAAAGTTTACCACCCCCAACTCCACTGCTTCCAGAGCAGAGTCGTCTAGCAATTGATCCAGTAGACGCTTGCTACTTAAAATATATTTTTGGGTAAGACATTGGTCTAGGCACTAGGAATATATTAGTAAACAAGGCAAAGTGTAAGCCATTCATAATACATATGATATAAGTAAACAATGGAAAGGTTCCAAGACCACCACTTTTTCTTTTGAGAAAGTTACTAGGCTAGGAATTGTTGATTCCCTTTATATGGGAAGTCAACCATGACCTCCAGGTATTAGTGGCATTTGAGAAAGGCCTTGACATAAGAGGAAAATCCAGTCATGAAAGGGACAGGATAAAGGACTTTGTAGGTAGAGAAAACAGCAATTGCTATGGTCCTGACATAGGGAAAAAAACATATATCAGGAAAAAAAATAATGAAGTAACAAAAAGATATGAAAGAAGTAAACTTGAGAGCTCCCTGACCCACATAGAAGAGGTTTCTCGATTTGTTCCTTATATACAAATAAAGCAATTGAGTTTATATTAAAACAACAGCATGTAATAGTCATCTTAGCATCAAACTTTTTGAAATTTTCCTGCAGTGCTCTCTATGCAAAATGAGCTGATCAGACTACCAAGTGAGAGAGCTACCCACATAACCTAAAAACAGATTCACTTACGCATATCTAGAATTTCAGATATTTGGATGCATTTGTTTAGAATAATTCTGAGTTCTCAGTAAGACCAGACAAGCCCAGAGAAGACAGAAAGAAAAGTAAAATGTCAAATATCTGTTCACATTTGCCCTGAAATAACTTCTAGGCAGTAACTTTGAAATTTGTAGCTGCTCATTCAATCCACATTCCTTCTTAGATCTGTGTTCTTCTCCAGTTTTGTAGAGATGAATTTAAAATTTTCCCAGATAAGATTTGGCACTGAACTTCTAAATGTTCATCAAAGATAACATTGAAAAATTCAATTATGCGCCCCATTTTTTTTCTCCAAAAGGAAGAAAACCTTGCCATAATCAGTCGAGCTATTTTTAAATTGCAGGAGGGCAGAAATGAAGGTACAAATTAATGAGCTGATGTCATATTAATGTAGTCTTTTTGATCTTGTAATCATGAGCTCTTTACAAATCATGTTTGGTTTCAAGATTGTGATTCAAGACTCCTGGTTGCAGACATATAATTTAAATACCATTAAAGGAAGCTCCAGATGTTTCAGTGGAAACATTTCTTATATTTAAGAATGAAACCACAGAAGATGATCTTGTCTAACTAGCTGTGTGCCCATGGACAATTTGCTTTCTCTCTCACGGCCTTAGATGCTTTATTTGGATTGGTTTCTTTCCACAGTTCTTTGAGTTTTGACATTGTATGAAAAGTGTCTATGATTGATAAATACAGAAAAATAAGTCATAAAACAAGTCTCAGAATAAGGCCAGGTGATAGACCTAGTAGTAGTATGTAAAAACAACCAGGGGCACCTGGGTGACTCAATTGCTTAAGCGTCCAACTTTGGCTCAGGTCATGATCTCATGATCTCACAGGGTTCGAGCCCCGTGTTGGGGTCTGTGCTGACAGCTTAGAGCCTAGAGCCTGCTTTGGATTCTGTGTCTTCCACTCTCTCTGCCCCTTCCCCACTCGTGCTCTGTCTCTTTCAAAAATAAATAAACATTAAAAATTTTTAAAAACAAAAAATAAAGTCTAGATTACACATGTTTTTAGGGATGGGGTGGTATCTGTCATTATACCTCAGCATCCTTATTGCTTACATACTGACATGTCCACAGAGTCCAAACTTAGAAATGTAGGTCACGCTGCTTTGTGATGAGGGTAGATCTGAAGCAGGACCTTATGGCAGCTCTTTCTAAATCTTCAGGATCCCTTGACTAGGTAGGAGAGCTTTTACAATAAATATTTTTGCTAACTGTAGAAAAAAAAAGGGGAAACAAGGAAAGGAAAACAACCCAACAACAAAAAAACTTGACATTTAAAAGTGATTTGAAAACAAAACAAAAATCTGAATTATAAAAAAGCCAGATCAAAATGACTGTGCAGTCAGTAACAATTCCTAAGAGGAAAGGCAAAATAATATTTTCAGTTTTGCAAAAATGAATGTTTTTGTTGTTCTCTGAATATTCTTCATTAGGTAGAAGCTATTTATTTATTGAAGGTCAGGAATTTTAGCTTATATGCGAGAACAATTGGATAAAACATTTAGTGTGATTTCTTCAAGGACCACTCAAGGAACTGTTCCTTCTTTGTGGTTTAAACACTTTCAGTGGTGGTTTTTTTGACAGATGTGTGGTTATGAATATTTATAGTGTTGCCAAACATGAAAAATAAAATGTTTTGTTCCAGCCCTACAATGAAATGTGTATGATGTGTTTGGAAGAAATAGGGAGAAATGGTAAACAATTATTTATCTTTGAAACTCAATCTCTGGTCTGGATTGGCATATAAGACCATTGAATGGTTTCATAGGGAATAGGTTTATTAATTCCTTTTTTAACTTACACCACGTTAGTTATCCTTGGTAAAAGTCATTTCCAGTAATGAATTCTACTGCTTCACAACTCTTAAAATTTTTAGATGTTCTCTTAATTATAAACAGAGTTCTTAGATGTCCAAAAAGCTGAACAAAGCACAAGTAGCTTACTGTAAAATATAAAATATTAGATAAGACCTTAAGCCAGGTCAGATTCCCTACATCTTTCAATTCTGATGTTGTCTTTCATATATTTTTCACCGTTTTATTGAGCAGGAGGCCATATAATTTTCAACAGCCTCAGTCACAAACCCATTAGATGACCAACCCTTAATATTAGTTATAATCTGATCATACACATACACATGTTCACCTTATAGGGGCAGCATTTTTCCTCAGGCTCTAACTTCTGGGAAATCAAGGCTGAGTTGTAGGCAATGCTTTTCAAAGACATATAATTTCCTATGAGGAAGCAGGGACATGGCTAATGATGGAAAGAAGGAAGAAGAGCCTACCCAAGTTTGTGTAATAAAGATGGTCCACTAAGTGCATATGATTATTAGATCTCATGAATTAGTCTCTGGGCAAGAGGAGGAGTGGGGAAGAATGAATATACCAGCATTTATCTGTCATCAGCTAGTGATCCGCCCATAGGACATTAACTCCAGTCCCTGCTTCTGGGTTTTGTATGTATGAGAGTACAGTGGGGATTCCCTGTGCCCCACATATTGACATCAACAAAAGAAGTGTCAGGATAGGGAGTGACAGGCAAGAGGGGCCAGCACATGGGTTGCATTTGTATGAATCGAGTTGAAGCCTACATAGTACTGCCTCCAAAAGCAGTAGCCACAAAAAGAGATGGGCTGGTGTTAAGTGAATGAGTTGTTCAATTATTTGCAGTGAATTGTGGCATTTTATTTTTTTTAATGTTTATTTTTGAGAGAAAGAAAGAGACAGAGACAGGGAGAGAGACAGACAGAGACAGAGACAGAGGATCTGAAGCAGGCTCCATGCTGATAGCAGTGATCCTGATGGTGAGCTTGAACTCAAAACCAAGAGATCATAAACTGAGCCTAAGTTGAATGCTGAACCAACTGAACCACCCAGGTGCCCCATAATGAACTGCAGCATTTTAAAATCCACATAAGGAGAAAAGTACATGATGTGTGTTTTATTTCTAATACTATTGTCTTTGAAAGTATTCAAATACAGCAATCATGTTTCAACTGTGGATTTTTAGGTCACATACATAAACTCTTTATGTTTCTGCAATACCAAGAATCCTGGATCAGGCATGCATAAGCAATTGCAAGTTAAAGTTTTTATGTTCTCATTGGCATGGCCATGCTTTCTCACTAATACCACCTTTGCATTTGTGAACTTTTGGGTTTTTCGTCTCCCTTCTACATCTTTTGCCTACTGCTCCCCATGAGCAACATTTGATAATGCCACAACAATCATGTATATATGTGTTAGTGTCATATGATTGTTTGGCTCTTAAACATCACCACTGAATAATGTGTCCCACTTTGCAATTGTAAAATATTACTTACAGTTGAATACATGTCAAATTAGCTTTTGTTAGCTACTCAGTTAATATAATGTATAACTTCTGTTTCAGATGACATGTAAATATATGTACTATCAAAAATTAAAATGGCTTGAGAAGTGGAGTGAGGGGATTGAGATGAACAGAATTTGAGTCATAAAATATGAAGGCAAAAAAATTAACATGCAAAATTCATGCCTTCTTTTTTCCTCCTTTTCTTTCTTTTCCTCCTCTTGTTTATTTTTTCTCCTTCACCATTTTTTTCTTATCTAAAGGTGAATTATATTCCTAATTCTTTAATCACTCTTTAAATATACTCTGGTGACAAATAAAAAGGTTTCATTAGTAAATATGTAATGAAATAACTTTGGACCATAAAAACAAAACTTCTGAATAGCCCCCAGGCCTTTATGCCGTTCACTCTGAATTTATGATATAAAACTGTCCTGGGAATAACCTTGATACAAAATATGCATTTCACAACTTAATTAAAGTCTTGACAGCATCAAGTTACCACATATTTGGACATGTTAACCAAGCTAAAGCAAAGAACAATGTTTACCTGAATTTATCCAAATGAATTCTCTTAAAGAAACTATTAAAATAAGTTATTGTATGAATTTCAGTAGTGAAGTTTGGTCACCCAGCGGGAAATTATTTTACTGATCTAGGATAAGTTGGAGAATGCTTATAACGTTATTAATTAATGATTTTCACCATTGGCGTAATTATTTTCTTTAGAGTAAGATTTGGTGGGAAAGAAAGAAAAGGGAGGAAACCCGCCCTTATCTGGAATGAAAATCAAGAGATTCACAACATCCTCAGTTGCTCCTAAAGCCTTAGCAAGGAGTTGCATTGTGACGGAGATCCAGGCAGAGGACCTCTTACACATGTGTGCATTGCTTCAGTATAATCCCTTCATTACTGGAACAATATCCAAGTTCTTCTAATAGTATTAGTCCTAATCATCTTAAACCATACTCTTTTGCTGCTGTTACTCCATAAGTAGTTGGAATATATCTAAATTTTCCTTATATTAGAACCAAATACATATGTACTCTGTGTTTTGCCTTCCAGGTTACTTTTATGTTGCTTTAAGAAAATGTAAATAGAAGCTTTGATGGAGTTCAGAATACCCTATTGGAAAATACGGCACCTTTGTATATTGAATATTTTAAACTGAAGGAGTTTGAGAAAATGGCAGAAGTAGGAGAGTCACTTTGATCTTTCTACCCGTTTATCATGAGATAGGTCATAAAACCCTCCCAGGAAGGGTGCCCTCACTATACCCAGAGGAAAGATGCGTCCTTATCCTCCAAGACAAAGATCTTCTTTCTTCCAGAAAAATCCTAACAGGCCTTGCTAAGTTTCCCCCATTTTACTGTGATCACCTCATACTCTGTACATCTGTACATATTTTATTCCTCCAAGACAGCCTACTGTAAAAATATTCAAGTCTGTTTCTTCTATTCTCTATTTGCTTATGAAGGCTCTCATGTCACATAAACTTAAATACATTTGTATTCTTATCTTTGGTTAATCTTTTTTTATCAGTTTAATTTTTAGAGCCAGCCAGGAGCCCTAAGAAAGTTTACCTTTACCTTCCCTACTGCATCAATAAAGCAATGTTTTTTGTGAACCCCGTGGCTGGTTGTATAAAAAATATTTTACAGTCAGATGTCAGTGATATGACCATCATGCATGAACCTTAATATAATGTCTTATGGTCACAGTTTTCTGAAGCCAGGAGTTTTAGAATGACTTTTATCAGACCAGAGAGCCTAGCCAGGAAATCTTGCCCTCAGTCTATGGGGGGGAAGTCTGAAATTCATGAAACTTAAAAGTTTAACTTGCTCTAGGTTTTAAATTCCCCAAACTGTGTTTATTCCTACCCAGTGATGTCATTTACCCCCTACTAAGATATGACAAAAGATAAATCATCTATTTCTTTTGACAAAATACTAAACTGAATTTTTAGGAACAATCTCTCCCTTGACATTTTACAAATGATTCAACTCAGAATATTTAAAAAAAATGGAAAATATATTATTGTGATTATTCCAAACCTGGAGGATTTTTGAGTAATTTTAATATTCATATACTTCTCCTACCTTTAATTTTGACATATATTTTCTCTCACTTCAAATGTTTTTCTCCTTTTTTCTCTCTAGATTTTCAGAAATTAAATTTTTATTGCTTTAATGCACATGTCAACAAATGAAGATATTTCACTCAACTTCCTTTTGAAAATAAGAATATGTCTGTTTTTAAGTTATTCTATCAAAGATTTAGACTCAATAGAATTACTTTTTGAGGCTTATCAATCCCTTAAGATAAACTTTTGCAAATACCAACTTGGGGTGTTTAAATATTGTGGGGAGATGGACGCACGGGAGACACATTCTTTAAGGGTTATATTTTTCCTTTTCTAAATGAATAGGAGTGCATTAATACTTTAGGGAACTAGGGAAATTATTGTTACTTTCTTAAAAGCAAGTTCCATAACAAAATATATGTGCATAAGTCATTTGGTGAGGGAGGTGGGTGCAAGGAGAGAAACAGAAGGTAAAAGGAAGAGAGAGACAGAGAAACTCTTCTCTCCCAGCCAAAGGAGATATTCCTAATATCTTAAGAAATGGTGACAAATAGGAAAGCACTGGTTTCCATAGTTGCCACTTTCAGTTGGATATAAGGCATCCTGTTTGTTTATTTTATATATAACAGAAGGCAAAATTTAGATCTCAGAAGAGGAATCAATGAAAATTCTATTTATGAGGTTGGGTTTTTTTTTTTTTTTTTTTTTTTTTTTTTTTTTTTTTTTTTTTTTACCTCTGTGGGTAATCCAGTATTCTATAAAAATTAAGATTCTGAGTGCATGGGTAGCTCAGTCATTTAAGCATCTGACTTTTGATTTTGGCTCAAGTCATGATCTCATGGCTTGTGGGATTGAGCTCCATGTCAGGCACTGAACTCACAGCACGGAACTTCCTTGGGATTCTCTGTCGCCCTTGTCTCTCTCACCCTTCCCTGCTTGTGCACACGCGAGCTCTCTCTCTCTCGCTTTCTCTCTCACTCTCTCTCTCAATAAACATTTTTACAAAAAGGAAATTAACATTCTGAATTGTATTAGAATTAAGGCCAGATAATGTTGCTTGCTTTTGAATTTTAAATCTGCACATGGCTGCCTCAATTTATTACTAAACTTTAGTTTATAGAAGAGCAGATGGTTCCTTGTGCTCCAGATGAAATACTGTCAACTACTTATTTGATCATGTGTATTGGGTTTTTGATTTAAATAATTGAGCTTTTGCAGTCATTGCTTCTGATATCTGACCTGCTTATTGGAGCTTTTCTGATTATGGGGACCATTGTTGGCTCTTGACCAAGACCTAGTTATACCAGCTCTTTAAATATCCATGAATGGAAAGTTAAAAGAAAATCTTCATACTGTTTCAGAATATAGAGTTTCCATCTTGTGTCTCAAATAATCAAGCAGATAACACTGTGCTTGATTTAATAAACCATTATCCACGAAGAAGGGAACATGGATTAATTGGCTTTCTTATTTCCTTCTATAGTAGGTTATTTGCACAAAAGCCCAATCAGTGTCCTCTCTGTATTCCTTCCATTCTGATCTGTGATGCTGGAGCTTCTCCTATCAAGAGGTGGAGTGTGTTTCTTCACCCCTTGAGTCTGTTCTGGTCTAATTACTGGTTTAAAGCAACACAATATAGTATTAGGGACATTTTGATAATTTTAAGCCCAGGGGGTTATGCCAGCAAAGACTAGCAGAGCCAGCTACTTGAAATTGAAATTTTCAGGAAACCTACATAAAATCAATATAGATGAGCACAGTCTAAAATGAAGACTAAATAAATTATTTTAAGCTGTTACACTCTTCTGCTGCTTGCTATATAACAAGAGTTAACTGATAAAACTTCTGTTTTATTTTCTACTGAGCATTTGTTTCTCTATATGGCTCAGAAGTTCAAAACCTAGCAGACCTTCATTGTTTGTTTAACTTCATAAATTTCCTTAGACCTTGTGTGCCTCCACTCATCCATTCAGTCAAGAGATACCTAACTAGGTTTCTGCTATATGCTGGTCACCTCAAAGGCACTTTGCATAGAGTGTTGACCAAGGTAAAAGCCTATCATGTATGGTACTTCATTCTAGGAAGACAGTAATGTGTCTCTTAGGATTGCTTTGAGGCATAAATTAGGTGATGAATATATAACATATAACACATGAATGCAGTTACATCAACTCCTACCGCTCCCCTATCACTTTCAGGTGGAAATAATTGATTTTACTAAGAATCATTTCCCTAAGAATCATTTCCCTAAGGAATGATCTCTGATACAGCTTTACAGTAAACTTTGCTCGTTAGGTGAAAAGAGCAATCAGATTGAGTGACTCTACCATTATCATCTATGGTTTAATGTCTCTAAATTATGTTTGCTTTTTGATAAAATAGAGCTAATACTTCAAAAATGTTTTTATTAGTGTAAGTCATGTACCTTGTTCTCATTTATTTGTCTTAACATTATATATCTACTTTCAATCTCTGAATCTCTGTAATCACTATCACTTCTATTTAATATTCTAAGAAACTGAATCAAGAACAAAAAATCTTGGTTAAGTTGTTTTTGATACCTTTTTGGTCAAGATACCTAAAGGCATGTGACATGGAACCTCTTTCTCTAGAGCTGTAGTTGGTTCTATGAAGACAGTTACTGAGCCATTCCCCATGTGAATTTGATGGATTGCTTAGCTGAACAGAGAATACCCAGGAACTTTAGGTCATTAGCCATTTTAAAGAGGGAAGAATATGGCTTCCCTAGTCGAGGGGTTTTGCCTCCCACAGAATTTGTACACCATTATAGAAGTAGGCCTCATTGTTCAGGGAAGTGTGTGCGAGTTACTTTCTACCTGAATCTATAATTCCCCTGATGAAATGCGAAATGTGTTCCATTAACAGAAATGATTCCCCAAAAGTGAAGAACCATTACCTTTGTCCAAGCCAGTCATCATATGTATCTACTAAGAGTGCAGTTGTATAAAGAGTGAATGAATATGTTCTGTTCTGTGGAAGTATTCTAAAGGAAAAAAAATATGTATCATATACACATTTCATATAAACCAGTTGTTTTTTTTTTTCATCCTTGGGACTATTGATATTTGGGGATGGATGATTATTCATTGTGAGGGGTTGTCCTGTGCATTGCTAGACATTTTAAAGGACCCCAACACCACTAATCTTTACCCACTAGATGCCACTAACACCCCTGCCACCAATTCTAACAATCAAAAATGTCTCCATATATATATATATAAGTAAAATATGTATATAAATATATGTAATGTGTGTATATATATATAATTTATAATACATATCAAAGTGTCTAAAACATAATTCCACAACAAAATTATTATAAAAATATTTTATTCTGCCTAAACCAAAAATACCAATGAGGAACATTTGGGTAGAGCTGGAAAGGCAGATACAAGTGAAGGAGCATGCAATTTAAGGAAAATATTACGAACAATGCACAAAAACACTGATGTCCATTTTGGAAGTGAACTGTATTTCCTTGATTCTAATATTCACAATTTTTTTCTATTTTTATTGAGTAAAGAACTCTAAGATATGTCTTACACCTGATATGCTTGTTTAACCTTGCTTCTTTTCATTCCCTTTGCTTCTAATCTGTGACTAGACCATTTGCTACTAGAACTAGTCATACAACTCAGGAGTTAAAGTGATTGCCTTTCACCTGGAATATGAAAAGACCCTGTAATAGTGAAATTATAGGTAGGCAGAGGCTTAAATGGTGAGATTTTTCTGTTGTTTTTTTTTTTGTGTGTGTGTTTATTATTTATTTATTATTTATTATTATTATTATTATTATTTTGAGACAGAGAGAGAGACAGAGCAAAAGCAGGAGGGGACGGGCAGAGAGAGAGGGAGACACAGAATCCTGAAGCAGGCTCCAGGCTCTGAGCTGTCAGCACAGAGCCTGATGCAAGGCTCGAACCCACGAATGGTGAGATCATAACCTCAGCCAAAGTCAGTCGCTTAACCCACTGAGCCACCCTGGCGCCCCCCCAACTTTTTAAATTTTTTTTTAATGTTTAAAGATTTTTCTGTTCTTAATAATATATGTTTCTCTGAGTCTAAGTGACTCTGAAAGAGCAGGTGTCAATAAAGGGGCTAAGGAAGGCGTGAGAAAGAATTGGCCAAAGGGAAGTAATGATGAATTTGATATCAGACAGGGTGAGTTGGTAAATTAAGCCATATACAAGAGACTATGCACCGTTGGCCCCAGCCTTCATCCCACATCCCACATCCGGAAATAGGATGAATGTAGTTGTTGAAAATGTAGTGGGAATGTGATGCTATTTCCTGTCCCTAACCTTTTTGTTAATTGCTTGTAAAATGGCACAAAGGAACACTTACATGATTAAGACTTGAGTAGCTGATATCAAATAAATCAAATGAACCTGAAGTTTTATACTTTCATATATATATATATACACACACCTATATGTTCATATGTATTTATATATACATTTGTAAATATTTACATATATTCATATATTCATATATACTCATATATATTCATATATATTTATAGGTGCATATATACTTACATATATAGTGTCTCATCTCTATATACATACATAATCTATACATATGTACATATATATTCTTTGTTACACATAGTACCATATAAAATGGCACTGTGTAAATCAATGTCTAAAATGTATATCAAAAGAAAACTTTATATTTGTACTTTAATAACTTACACAGAGGAAATATTTTTAGGGATAACAATTCAAAGTTCAATTGGATTTCTCAAAACTGAGAGAAAGAAATTATTTTCTCTAGTAGACTAAAATCCTCTTGAAGTCAAGACTTCTTTTTAAGTCCTGGTTTATTGTCTTCAAACGTGTATGCTTTTCAAAGGTTTGCTGATGTTGTTGAGCTCGTAGAATTCCTCAGTTTAGATATGCCCCATTTAGGATGTCAACCACAGCTATTCAGATACTCATATTATTTAAACTCCTTGATTCTCAGTTTGCCTTTCCTTCTATGAATTGGTGATAATTTCTCAAAATTTCATTATGAGGATTAAATTAAATAAGAAATTCATGAAGAACATTTGGTGAAACATCCATTTCAGTGTAGGTACAAGATAGATGTTTTTCCATATCTCCTTTACCCTCATTGAACTGGGAAGCATAAATCAATGTCCAATGACGTACAGGGATAGAGAATACTGCATTTTCACATAAGCAAGTTTCTGGTAACTTATTATAACTTAGGGACAATTTTTTTGGTGGAAACACATTTCAAATTATAATTTGACTTCTTATAGCCTGGGAACACTAAACACATCATAAACCACACACACACACACACACACCCCACAAATATTTACAAAGACAGATGCACAAGAAGATTACAACTGCATTTCCCCAGGGGACTCACCTGACCTGGAAAGGTTTCTGTAAGTTTCTAAAATAAAATAAAATATGTGAATTTCTTCCTGAAGGTGTTAGAGAAAACATTTTCCAAAATGCCTCACTGTAGGAAATAGAATCTAGTTCTTTGGTGCTTTCAGAGTACACACCATATTGTGGTAAGGCCACTTTAGTAGAGACACAGACTTACTGCTCACTTATGTAGAGAACTCATTTCATAAAGCAAGGTCCAGGACACAGCTAGAAGAAACCAATCCTAATTTTTGGTCAGCTTTTGCCTTATACTTCTGCATTTCTTTTTTCTCATCTTATTCCTCTAGTTTTTTTAATCCATTAATTGAGCACCTGATTATTATGGTAAATATTTCTATGATAATGAACTAAAATTGGCTTTGTTGTACCTACACAATACGATCTCTGACTACTTTGATGTAAATATATTTCTATGTTTATGACAAAACATGCCCCCTTTTCATTGTGGTTCCTCTGCATGTCTGTCTCAAATAGTAGTTTATCAATTTCTGCTACATTTGGGGAATATACTCAGATTGCTTTTTGGCCATTTTGTCCTTAGAATGTCTAAGTGTAGCAATTGAATATCCAAACAATAAACATTAGTTTTAGCTTTATATTAGTTTTGTTGCATATGTTTTTATTGATACCACACAGTAACCACAAGAGGTAGCTATTATTAGCACCATTTCAGAGTTGTAGAGCAGGAAAAATTAGACTTAAAGAAGCCAAGTAAACTACCCAAATTCACAAACTTGGTAAGAGAAGGTGTGCCTGACTCCAGTGTTTCCAATCCTTCTACAATTCCAAACTATGAAGCAAAAGAGCAGAACAAAAATCGGTGGATAGAACATACAACTGAATTTAGAAACTAAAACTTTGCTGGCTCTTAATTCTAGGTTCCATTAAGAATGATGAGGAAGAAATGGCTTTAAATTCCCATCAAGTTTAAAATCTATATGTACAGCTGCATGGCAACAGCAATCTTCATTTTAATTTACTTTTATTTAGGTCTATCTCAAAGGGTTTTGACATGAAGATAAATTCTCTAAAATTAAGCTGTGGCAAAGTATTGAAATATAAATGAAGACACATTGGAAAAGAAATGGAAGCACAAAATTGATTTGTGCAGTTCAGTCTTTGGGTTCCCTTCATTAATTGTTCTGTCTACTCTTGTTTTTCATGGTATGTCCCACATAGAAAGCTTTTCAGAATGTGCCTTGACAAAGATGGTGCTTCTGATACAGACCTATTCAATACATAATAATGTGTCTCAAAATCAAACCTGGAGGAAGAGAATTGCAGAGGGATGAGCAAGTCTAATAAAGGTATTCTCTGCCTGATAGGGGAAGAGCATGGAGATAAAGTCAGGGGCATTCAGCATCAGGACAGTGAATTAATATGAGAGACAGATTTTTTTTTTCTGTGATCTTAAACACAGTATTGTGTGTCCAATACAGGCAAGAAAAGCCATAAACGTGAACGAAATGCTAGTGAAAAATGTAAACCTGGAATGAGGGAGACACCAACGAGGTGGTCTGATAAATTTTTTGGAAACTGCCAGTTTAATCAGGTTTCTCAAGTTTACATTTCTTTGGTGGAATACCACTGACAGCATGCAATTGAGTCCCTTTCAACATTGTTGACAGTGTATTTATGATCCTGCTATTGTCTACCTGTCCAGATTCAGTTCTAACACAATCCTCCTTACACTTTATGCTGTAGCAAAACAGATCTGCCTAAAGTTTCCCAAATACATTTTACTTTTCTGATGTTGTCATTTTTGCATATGCTGCATTGTCTGCCTTAAATTTATGACACCTGCCTGCCCTGTCTCTGCCTTCCGGGGTTACTCAAAGTTTCTTCTGCTGTGAAATCTTTCTGAGACTCATTCAGTCAGATATGAAGACTTCTATTCAGTGCTCCTAAGACATCTTGTATTAAATTTCCCCTTTAGCAGAAATGACTGTATCTGACTACGATATAGACTATGTTTGGTCTACACCTGCCATATTTCTACCAAGAAGGCATTGTACTCTCTTGAAATAAATCTTTTTCTACTTCCTCAGATTATAGTTTAGTGTCAGCCAATGCTATTTCAACACTTTCCTTCCTTTTCCCGTGAAAGATATCACTCATCTCTCTTGGCAGGTGTCTTTTGGGACAGGAGACATGGCTTCTTAATCCTTCACATTTAGCACTTAAAACTGGACTCGATATCCAGTTAAGGATAAAACTGCAATTTTAATATTAACATATATGCAATATTTACCATGGCATTAGATTATTATAGGTAGAGCTATTTGCTATACTGAGCCTAGAAAAACACTAAACACATCTTTGTTTGATTAAATTCGTTGGTTGATGGGCTTATTGTTTAGTCACTCTCTGATCAGTATGTCTTTCCTGAAGTTCTTTTTTTTACTTCTGTTTTTCTGACTTCTTCTATAAGCACACTGATTCCTAGATAGTTGTGTTCTAAAGGCTCTCTCCATCACCTGCAAAATGGAAATTTGTAAACATGTTGTAGATGTGAGATTACATTGTTTATATTACTTGACTTTCTGGCTATATAGACTTTCTTCCAAAACCAGTGGGAAGACCACAGAGTTGCCAGAACATCATAGCAATGAACAACCTTCTAAGACAATGGGAATATGTTCAACTAACAGACTGTCTCATTTCTCTGTGTAGTATATGCATGCAAACTAATTTAATAGTTGAGTACATTCTTAGTAATCTTTTTCCATTTCAGTCCCATTCAGTCCCATTTCTAAATACATGTTCTACCTAGACAGCCTTAAGATGATGTCTCTAAATTTGTGTATTTTAGAATATTCATTTGTTTGTAAACCTGCGTATGTGGCCTATAAAAAAGGGCTCCTCTGCTTATGGACAATTTTGACATGGGATTGGAATGCATTGCTTATCCCTAAGACCACATGTTATTTCCTATTTCCACTCTGGGGATATATTTGTCAATGACGTCATGTCTATCCTATTTTATGGTGACTAACAACCACCAAATAGCTAAGAACTTCATTTGTGCTCAAATAATGACCAACAGTAAAAGCCCTTCAGAGAAATGATTTTGAGAATAATACAGGTCCATCACTTGTACTATCAGTGAAGCAATGATTCCTGTAATTCCATGTGGTGTTTTAAAGACTAAGAAAAAATGTTGCATTTACTTCAGATGAGGTATAAAATCTCCTGGAGGCTGCACCTTGCACAAAGTGTAGATTTTTTTTGTTTTTTTCTTAAAAAGAGAGAGGATATTTTAAAAATCAGATGTAATAAGACAACCTATCTTTAATGAGTAAAATAACTGGATAAATATCCAAACTGTGATTCCAAATAGTTTATATTTTTAAGTAATAATTGTATATAATTATTTTATAAATAAAGAAGATATAATGTGGAGACTTCTCATATAAATGTCTGAAAATGTGAACTTTGTATTGAATTTCATGTGTACTTAGGAAAAAAATCATAAGTTCTTTGAAAAACAAGATTACTTTTGGCCCATTATGATTATGTTTTCCATTGTCATGTTCTCAGAAACTGTTTAAATATGCAGTAGTTAGGAGGTACAGTCTGTTTCCTGGAGAAAATATAATTATTAGACAATAATGCAAAGACACAAAATTCAGAATGTGGTGCACAAAGGTTCTTCTCTCTTCGGATCCCCAGTGGGACCATCTGGACACCAGTTTATCCAATACTTAGAAATTTGCTTCTACCAGGGGTGCCTCCCATGTTTCTTCCCAGTTCTTTCCTATTCCATCCAACATACACTTGCTTCTTGGTTTTCCTACTTTATCCCACTGTCATGGGTTATATTCAGTCACTTGCTACCCATCTTTAGAGTTGATGTTTATATAGGTACTTCAGTGTCCTTCATTTCAATATTATTTCTTTATAAGAAAACATTTTTTTGCTAATATCTAGCCTGTCTTATGGCATGAGTATTATATAAGTATTTCTTTAATTCAAGCTGTGTATGATCCCAAAATTGTGGTGAGGGAAGAGGGGAGAAAGGGATAGAGAAAAATACAAAAGAACCCTAACTTTCTCCACTATAAAGTTTAATAATAGCACTGATCACAGTGCAACTCATCTATTATGATTGAGAGGCTATAGGACATTTTTTCTCCCTTATGTAATCATAGTATATTATTTTTTTATGATTACAATATATTACTACTTCAGCTACTTGAGAATATAGTAATGTTAAGGAGTTACCCAAACAATGCCATCTCCTCTTTGATAAAACCAGCAATTTATAAGTACATTGTGTCCAAAAGGAATCTCCCCAAACTACTGACACAGTAGTTAGGCTCTGATTGAATGCCATCATTTGGGACCAGAGAAGAGAACATATTTGATTCCTGGATTGTTGTTTTCCCCCTACTCTTGTGGCTGTCCATTGGTCAAGAATAAAGAAGGTGGATATTTACAATCTTGGAGGTCTGAAACAATATATTTTCTGTAACAAAATAAATAATTGCATTTTGATTTATTTCAGCAAAGAGTCATTGAGACAAACTAGACAAGCAATTAAGTAAAGACCAAAAATAATATCTTTACAAGTTGTTTATTATAAATGAAAATCTAAAGAAAAAACAATAAAGCATGTATTTATCACATTACTTTTTTTTAAGAGGAGGGTAGAAGATATTGAGTGATTCACACGATCTTCATGGGTAAGGAAAGTCATGTTGAACCCAAGGTTACAAATTCATTGTAACATTTGGAGGTATTTGTTAATACACATAATGGGAATTTTACACGTAAGGGGAATAATAAGGTTCCAGAGTACAGATACGAGAAACATCAACTTCTATTGTGGGAATTTTAAATTGCTAGAAAGTGAAGTACCAAATGAACAGCATGTAGAGTATTAGGAAATAAGCAATGAAAAAAAAAAGTATGATGAGAGAGGAGGAGGGAAAGAGAAAAGAGAGAAGGAGAAAGAGAGAGAATGGAAATTAGGTAGAAGAGCATTATGAATTTTGTACTTTATCCTTTATATGCTGCTGTTGTTGATGATGATGATGGTGAAGATTGTTTGCTGTAGAACCATTAGTCAAAAAGAATTCTTCATGGAGAAACAATAATGGAGCTGCTGTGACTGATGTTAGGGTGAGGACTGTTAAACCTCTCATCTAAAATTTGGTCAGCTTTTTCAGAACCAGTGTCACCACCTCACTGTTCCAGAAGTACCTCCTAAGATATGCTTAACTTCTGTAGGGCACAGTTGAAGACATACTCTACAGAGTGAAACCATGTTCAGATTTCTCTTTTCATTGGGGAAAATGTATTAAAGAAGGAAATGGGAGAATTTAGAGGAATGTAAAACCCAGTTATTTTGTTAAAGTAACCCCAAGGAGAATTATTGATGATCTAAACAATAAAACCACTGGTGGCAAGGGTGGAAAGGAAAAGGTAGATCATAAGCAACATGCATGAGATTTGTCATTTTTAGCTAATGTTGGTTAACTTTTTGCAGTGGTGGACAAGCAATACATAGAAGAATCCAGGCTATCTTTAAGGCTCCTGACTTGAGGTGAATAGTAGTGTAAATTAGCTGCTTGCCCTATGAGAGCTTGCCCTGTAATAGCCATTTGCTATTTTTCTGCCAAGAAAAATAAAAATCCATTTTACTGAATACAACCAGATTTTTATTTTTATTTTATTTTATTTTATTTTATTTTATTTTATTTTATTTTTTGGAATACATAGAAATGTTTCTTCCTTTTGAGGAGAAACTTTTCACTATGAACTCTAAAAGATTGCCAGGAGGCACTTGTGTATTTAATGTTCCTTCAGTTCAAATATACTTAATCATAATTAAAGTCAGTTGAATGGCTTTTAAAAGAAGTTAGTTGTTACTGTGATTGGCAGTTTTCTGTGCCTTTGACAACATCTAATGAAATATGCCTGCATGGTGTACAACACTGACATATGCTAAAATTTATTTTCTGTGATCTCTAACTAATGTAATGTGATTATGTTGAATCTTCAGTTTTTAGGAAGGCGTGTTATTACTTCCCATTATCTAAATAAGAATGATAAATGTTCACGATTTTCATTAAATATAAACAATGTTGGAATTAGTATTCTTCAACTACTTTTCTTTTAAATGGGAGTGAGAATTGTTTTGCAGGAGGAAATATACCAAGACAAGTAATTCATCATATTTTTCCTCAAAAGAAGTATTAAGGAATTATATAACAGATGTTTCAAATTTATAATGAGGAGAAAGGAGAGGGTGAGAAACTGATATTGCAGACATTATTTATGGGGCACAAGCCTGGAGCTTGCTGGTCACCACTAGATGACAGCCTTGAATGTTTTGTAGTCATGAGCTGTCTGGTTGTCCTCTGGTGGATGGGGAATTAGGACTTAGGATAATTCACCATATTTTTCAGCATTCCAAAAAAATAATAAATATATTTGAAAGAAACTTTCATCATAGCTAAAATTCAACTGAACATACATACCCAGCCTCTCTTATATTAGGTTTGAGTTTCAAAGATGAATAGTCATTAATTATGGAAACAATGAAAAAGCTTTCCTCACACATCTAACATAAAAATTGACCTAGGCTTTTTGTATGCTTCATTCTGATTAGGCTTGGGATAAGACAATTTAAAGGAAAAGATGGGTAACAAGTTGTTATGTGCTTTTTTTTTTTTCATAAGAAGCACTGGTATATTCATTGATTTATTGACTGATTTATATATTAAGCCACTTTCAGCAGCCAAAACAAAACAAAAAACTTAAAAGTCTTCTATATCAGTGGGAAGGATTTGACCTCCTACCCCCAAATGTAGAACAATGGTCATCATCACAACTGAAGAAGGAAGGTATCTAGTGGGTAAAGTCTAAGGATGCTACTAAACATTTCACAATGCATAGAATATCCTCATGGAACAAATAATTATCCAACCAAAATGTTAATGGAGCCATGACAGAGAAACATGATTCTATCTGCCTCAATTTTCTACTTTAGAGAAGATATTATGATATCAGTGAAAAATACAGACTTTGAGTGAGGCATATATATCAGCTTTGGTAAGTTTTAAATTGTCTTGTTGCCTTGGTCTTGTGTGTATGTGTGTGTATGTGAGAGAGCAAGAGAGAGAGATAGAAAGAGAGAATATTTACTATATTGATGGGTAGTTTTGTGAAATTAAAATAAAAAATATGTAAAACATTTAGAAGGGTACTTAACACATGCTTTAGGTATTTTTCCTCCATATTTTATTTCAATTATTCCATTTTAAGAAGGTCCTCCTTGTTCTTCAGTATGTTGGTCACAATGCACCATGCACTTATTTTATAGAAATTTATCAAATTAGACTTTTATACTTATTTGTGGAATTCTATATTTTATATAACTCTCCCCCTTAAGTTATAAACTCCAATATTATAGAGGCCATGCTTATTTTTATCACTATTTTGTGGCAAGTATATAACACAGTTGCTATTCAATTGCAGGAACATAATAAATATTTGCTAATTCAAGTGTCAATAAATTAATGAATTGATAAATTATAGATATCATAGAGTGTTGAAAGGGGAAAAGTGAGGGAGAAGGACCATAGAAAGATCAATCAGTAACGTCTTTTAAACATTTAGGTTTTATAATAATAACTCTGGCCTGGGAAAAGGAAGATTTTAATTCTAGGTCCAGTTCAGATCTGTAATATATTATGACTCAAGGCAAGTTTCATAGCCTCCAACCCTTAATTTTCCTATATAAAGTATGCAGAGTAAGCCCTGATTTTTTTTGATCAAAGAATAGATAAGAAAAAATAGTTTCTGTTCCACAAGTAAGGAGCTTATAAGTTGCCACTCTATCCTAAGACAAGTGGAAGGCTGAACAGACTAAAAAGTCAAGTCTACTAGGACATGAAAGAGATGCAGACATGGCAAATTATGGCCCCCAACACTGGAAACAGCTAATACTGGGAGTCAAGGTTTATCAGAGTAGAAACTCAAAAGCAGAAACCTCTAGGGCACCAGTGTGAAGGTAAGAAAACCTGAACCATAATTCACCAATTGCTGGAGACTCCTTGTGGCTAAGTCTGAGAGTTAAAAACTCCAGGAGTGCCCATTCACAGAGGGAGCCTAGCCTGCTGGCATATTATCAGAGCTTAACTGACCTGGAGAAAGGGGAAATATACAACTCCAGCCCAATCTAGCCACCTTCTCCCACTTAAGGGCTGGGGAGAGAGGAGAAAAAACTGAGAAGCATTGATGATGTTCACAGTCCAGAGACATAATCTCACTAAAAGACTGAGACAAAATTCACAGGATTGTGGAACACTTCCTTTCTCACCACATTGTACCATTACATTACTAAACGTCTATTTACAGCAGTTCCTTTTACCTGTATATTATGTCTTTCTGTCAAGAAAAATTTTCAGAATATACTAAAAATAAAAAAAAAAAACACAAAATACAATTTGAAGAGACAGGGCAAGTATCAGAATATGACAAGGCAGGGATGTTGTAATTACCAGACTATGATTAATATGCTAAGGGCTCAATGGATAAGTAGACAGAATGCAAGAACAGATGGATAATGTAATCACAGAGACAGAAATCCTTAGAAAGAACCAGAAAGAAATGCGAGAGGTCAAAAACTCTCTAAGAGAGATGCTTTGATGTGCTTATTGTTAGACTGGATAGAGCTGAGGAAAGAATCTCTGAGCTTGAGAAAATGACAATATAAATTTCTATAACAAGACAAAAAATAAACAACAATAGAATATTTGCGAATAGTGAAACAACCACAAAAGTGTAACATGCATGTAATAGGAATATATCAGAATGGAAAAAGAGAGAGAGAAAGTAACAGAAGAAATATTTGAAGCAATAGTGGGAGAAATTATCCCCAAATTAATGTCAGACACCAAACCACAGATCCAAGAAATTCAGAGAACACTCACGCAGGATAAACGCCTCCCTCACCACCACCCCCAATCAGATATCCGAGTATATCATTTTCACATTTTAAAACATCAAAAGTAAAGAAAAAATCATGTACTTTACAGAGGAGTAAAATACAGTAACTACAGAAGAGCAAAGAGAAGAATTATACCTGACTTCTCAAAAATCATGCAGGCAAAAATAGAATACATAAAAGTATTTCATGTGTTGAGAGAGAGAAAAGAAAACAACCTAGATTTTTTTACTCTTTGAAATTGGTCTTAAAAGTAGAAGAAAAATTAAAAAAAAAACTTTCTCAAACAAAAATTGAGAGAATTTGTTGCTAGTAGACATGTCTTACAAGAAATGTTAACAGATAAGTAATTTAGAGAGAAGGAAAATATTGTAGATTAGAAGCTCACATCTCCATAAAGAAATTATGGTCATGAAATTTTTATTTTTCTTATTAATTGATCTACAGATAGCAATTTGTTCAATATAATAGCAACAATGTATTCTATTATATATGCTACATATATCATCTTATATATGCTAATATACTTAGATATAAGCAAAATAAATGACAGCAGTGATAGATGGGATAGGAAGGAAAAATTAGGATTGTTTTGTTAATATAAGGCACTCATACATTTGAAGTGGTATAGTGTTATCTGAAAGTAGAGTTAGACTCTATGTAAATGTATGTTGCAAACTCTCAGACAACCACTAAGGAGAGTAAAATAAAATAAAAAAGCATAATTTATATGTTAAGAAAGAAAAGAAAATGGTATAAAATATTAATACTCAATTAAAAACCATGGGGAAAAGATTGAAGATGAAAATAGGAAGAAATAACCAACATGGAAAATAAATAGAACATAACAACTGTGGTTATTAATATATTAATATGGATATTAATCTATATCAGTATATCAAGTATACCAATATCACTGAATTAATAACTGTATCAGTAATTAACGTAAATGTCATTGGCTTAATTTTTTTAATGTTTATTTATTTTTGAGAGGCAGAGAGACAGAGTATGAGGAGGGGAGGGGCAGAGAGACAGGGAGACACAGAATCAAAAGCAGGTTCCAGGCTCTGAGTGTCAGCACAGAGCCCGACGCAGGACTTGAACCCACAAACTGTGAAATCATGACCTGAGCCGAAGTCAGACACTTAACATACTGAGCCACCCAGGTGCCTCATAAAGATCAATGGTTTAAGTACATCTATTAAAGGAAGGTAGCAATTGTCAGAGTGGATCAAAAAACAAGACCCAGCTATATGTTGTGTACAAGAAACCCACTTTAAATATAAACACACATATAGGTTAGAAGTAAATGGAGGAAAATATAGTTAACACTAGTCATCAGAAAGCAAGAATAGCCACATTAATTTCAGATAGAGCAGACCTCAGAGCAAGGAAAGTTAACAAAGTTAAAGAAGAGAGTAACATAATGATACATGGAGCAATTCTCCAAAAAGACACAACAACTTTTAATGTGTGTGTCCCTAAAAACAGAATGTCATTCTCTTTGAAGGAAAAACTGATAAAACTGTAATGAAAAATAAATGAATCCACTGTCCTAGTTGGAAACTATTAGAGCAGATAGAAAATCAGTAAGGACATAGTTGAGCTCAACAGTGCCATCAGTCGACTAGCTATAACTGACATCTGCAGACTGCTCCATCCAACTGAATACACATCCTTCTCAGGCTCACATGGAACATTCTCCAAGATAGAACACATTCTGAGTCATGAAACATACCTTAAGAGACTTAAGAAATAGAAATCATACATCATTGGCTCTCAGACCAAAGTAAAATTAAATCACAAATCAATAACAGAAAATTAGAAAACATGCAGATACATAGAGATTAAATGCATACTTGTAAATAACATATGGATTAAGATGTCTCAAGAGAAATTTTAAAAAATATTTTGTACTCATGAAAGTGGAAATAGAACTTAGCAAAATTTGTAGGATTAAGTGAAGGCAGTGCTTAGAGGGAAATTTATAGTATTGAATACATATATTAAAAAATGTAAAATCAGTAATCTGTTTCTACCTCAGGAAACTAGGGGGAAAAAAGAGCAAATTATAGTCAAAACAAGTGGAAGAAAAGCAATGATAAGAATTAGAACAGATATCAATGAAATCGAAGAAAGGCAATCAATACAAAAAAAATCAGTGAAACAAAAAGCTGGTTCTTTGGAAAGATTAATAAAATGATATATCTCTAGCTAGGTTAAATAAGAAAAAAAAGATATAAATTACTAATATCAGAAATGAAAGAGGGGCTGTCACTACAAATTTTATGAACATTAAAAGGATAGTAAAAGAGGGGGGATCTGGGGGGCTTAGTTAAGCATCTGACTCTTGGTTTCAGCTCAGGTCACAATCTCACAGTTTTGGGGATCAGACAAAACTTTGGGCTCCATGCTCTGGTAGAGCCTGCTTGGTATTCTCTCTCTCCCTCCCTCCCTCTCCTCCTCCCCTCAAAATGAATAAATAAAAAAATTTTTTAAAGGATAATACAGAAATACTGTGAACAACTCTAGGGCCACAGATTTGTTAACCCAGATGAAATGGGCCAATTTTAAAAGACACAATTTGCTAAAACTTACACAAGAAAATATAGAATAGGCCTGCACATTACACATAGATTGTCTAGCAGAAGTGACAAAAAATAGAATGTCTAGCACAAGTGGCTTCACAAGATTTCCTGCGTGCCGTAACAAACAAGGCAAATGGCCCATGTGGATCATATTTGTTTATATAGTAGAGCGCTTATGAATTCCTTTCTTTCCCCAGTAGTTCTTATTCATGATATTTACATGACACTGGCTAGGTCATAAAAGTAATGGTAATGAACATCAGAATATTCAGTATTATTTTAGCCTTCTGAGAGTCTTATAATGTAAAACCAAACATGGTTATCATGTTTTTAAAAATGTATCACTTGGAATAATTATCCCAAGAAACATCCTATGGAAACACTTTTCCTCAGTGTTGAGAAATAGTAACAAAATATTTCCCTCAGCATGTAGAGTGATCTGTGCCTGATGGCAGTTGCCAATACTACCTTTGAGATTTCTGTGCTGTTAACGTGTCCAGATCTCTCTTCTCAATGCTTTTTGTTGCTATATACCTTTATTCACATCTGTTCCTTTTTTTTTTCTTTTTCCCTTTCTTCTTATTTTTTTTCCTTTACAGCCACATGTCACACAGATTTGCAAAGAAAATTCTGCTCCATTCATGCAAAAATGGGATTCTGAGGACAATGTCTACCCAGCTAAAATCTCTGAAATCAGGAAGCCATGGATGTTAGCAATGGAATCGGGGACTCAAACTAGTCCCTGTATTCTAAAACCTCATCAAAACAAACAGACAAACACACAATTAGCACAGTCTCTAAAAGATTTTCTTTTAAATATTGGGGTAAGAAGAATATGTCAATACAGTAAAGTAATTGATAATGTCTTGCAGATCAGAGCACATAATGCTTTTAAAGATATAGAGAACAAGTAAAAGAGAGAAGTTGCTTTGGGAAATGCAGAAGAGAGTTAAGTGGGAAGATGGCATGCCTGAAATGTTACTGCAATGTCACCTTATATGAGAACAAAGCATCTTGAGGTAATGGAGTCCTCATCTTGAGACTACACCCCAAGTTTTAGGGAAGACAGAGCTGTGATGTGGATGGATAAAACAGGTGTAAAAAGAAGTGCCTGGTGTTCCTTTTTACTACAAAGATGAAGTTATTGTAGAGAGAGCTAGGGCTTTATAATACTGAATTTGGGAGAAGAATCAAGATTCCTCATCTCAGATGCAATCTCTGTTTGATTTCATCAATTGAAAGTGTGTCAGTGACTCTAGATCTCAGAGCCAGGGAAAGTGGGGATCCACAATCAGAAACTCTTTCTGGCAAAAATGTATCTTGACTTCTGATTTTATTACTCCAACAATTACTGTGGTAAATAGAATAACATGCTCACAATCTTTTGCAGATCTTATATCAAGAGGTGGAATTTATTTCCCCGTGCCTTGAATATGAGCTGGTCTTAGGACTTGGGTTGACCAAGAGAATGTCATAGAAGCTTTGTCACTTGACTTTGAAAACCAGATCTGAAGATGCCTTGCATCTGGAGCTTTCTCTCTCTTGAAACCATGACCAATCATGCTGTGTATAAGCCTGGGATGAAAGACCATGTGCAGAGGGAGGCCTGTTAATCACAGCCATTCAGCTGTCCCAGCTGACATCTCAGATATGTTGACTAAGGTAATCTCAGATCATCTTACTCTAACTAAGCTGGCTAGATATACATAAATGAGCCCTAGTGAGACCAACAAGAGAACTGTCCTGTCAACTTACAGAACCACACACACACACACACACACGTACGCACACATCCTAAATTGTTGTTACTTTAACACGATTAGTTGTGAGATGCATTTTACATAGATAAAATAGATAACGTTGAAAATTAACCTAACAAATTAAATAATTTAAGATGAGGAAAAGATAGAGGTGTATTCTAAAATGATAGTTTGAAGGTAAAAATACTGATGGTCCCTGCTTTTATAAGTTTCTTTCCTGATACAGTAGAAAAAAGGGAAAGATGTATACCATCAAAATGCAACTTAGGACAAGATTTTGACAGAAAGGCTTGGATTAAAAACAAAATGTACAATCACACTATACATGCATATTCATATGCTTGTCACAACATAAATGTATATAGGTAGCTATTTTCTAACATATATAAATATAGGGTGTTTTGACAGATGTGACAGGTATGTATACATATATATCTATTGCTATCTGTGTTTTTAAAACTAGTGTGATGGATGCTTATTTGCTGCATTTCATTATTTTTTAGTCATGGTATACCCGAAGAACAACTGCATCTCATTTTTAAAATAAGCAAATCATTTTGCTTTCCTGTTAACCTCTGACAGTGCAAAGTAAAATGATTCATTAAATACATACTTTATGATTATTTATGAGATGCTAACTAGATGTGTGATGTGCTAATTATTAAGAAAGTGCACATTTGGAACATCCCCACGTGTCTCTCTAATTCCCCCATTTGCCCCCAGGTGTAGTTGCTCTCCCTCTGGAAGAACACTAGGGTGTTGTACTATTTTTTCACTGCACTAAAGATGTTCAAGAATAAAATTCAAAAAGCCGTTATACATTTTTGTTAAAGTAGATGCTAAAAAGGATAAGGAATTTTTAAAAATAAAACACTGTGCAGTATGACAGGGAATTAAATGTTCACAATATTTTTTAGATGAAAAATGTTTGTAAGCTCTTTTTTTTTATTTTGTACAATGCAAAGAGTATGGCCATGAGGTTATAAAAAGAGAAAAGAAGAACATCAAAAAGACAGGAATATGATGTATCAACATATACCTGAAACAGCAATTATTTTTTAATTTATCTTTCTCTTCACTTTATTTTTCCAGATAGATATTTTTAATTAAAAATATTACGAGTTTGTGAGTTGAGAAAATATATAAAATATGTTTTAAAAAAGCTTTGCACAAAAAATATACATTGCTTTATTACTGGTAATAACAACACTACAGATAATATTCATCATTTGCAATGTATATGGGATTTTGCTAAAATCTATATTATCTCACATGGTTATCTGAATCCTTTGAGTTTGGTGACATGCTTCGATGACTTAGCCCATTCACCTGCATCCACCCTTGACCCTTTGCAGTCATTTACATATTTGATCTAATCATGCCATTTCCCTATCTTTGCTTAAAATGATTGGATTTCTTCCCATTATTCTCAGAATTAAGGTAAAAGCCATAAAAGTAGCCTCCAGAATTATGTTTGGTCTACCTTCTACATAGCTCTGCAGTCTCACCTTTGGCAGTGTCCTTTCTTACTTTCTGCATTACAGCCATCCTGGCTTTCTTCAGTCTGAGAATTCCTAAATGTTCTGCTTCTTCAGAGAATGCTTCCATCTGTTTCCCTCCACTGGAGTTAGCTTTTTCCATCCGTCTAACTAATGTCTTTTCATCCTTTAGATCTCCTAGATTTTCCTGGCTTTATAAGATTCCTGTTGTATACATGCTCATAGCGCCCAACAATTCCATTTTTAAATTTAAAATGTGTTGCTCTGATTACTTACTTAATGTCTGTCTGTGATATTGGCAGTAAACTTGATGAAGCCAGGACATTGTTTGCTTTTATTCTTTTTTCCTCAGTGTTTAAGAAAATATTTGTAAAGTGATAGAGAGTGAACAAATATTTGTTGAACAAGTGCATAAAATAAGTCAAAGAATGGGTTAAACAGTGAATTTTTTTTATAGTTGAAGAGTAGCATATTTGAAGAAAGTGGCATAAGTCTTCTTACTCTTGTCTTTTCACAAAATAGAATGTCAGTAGCATCTAATGGGAACAGATGTCTCTAGTTGATATCAGTACCGTTTTTGAGGTGTTTTTTTAAGAAGGAAGATTTATGTAAAACATTAAGAAAGTGAGAGTTGTGGTAGAAGTGTGGGTGGTAAATAGAGATTTAAGAAAAGGAATGGTCAATAACACATTTTATGGATTTTTTTCCTTAAAGTTCAGGCCAACCAGAATTTAGGTTTCTCTAGGTAATGAAATATAAAACAAAGGAAGTTTGGGATTAAAATTTGTGGCAGTGAACTGACAGCAGATTCCATTGAGAAAAACAATATTTTGGAATCAAGAATTTATTATTTTCTCTGGATAATAAATATGAGACATTGTCCAAATGGTTAACACAAAGTAGATGTCCTACTAAGATTGTACCAGAGAAATAAAAAACCATGGTCATGAATAGGACATGAAGCACCATTGTTCCCTGTTTCTTGGATTCTCAGAATATTTTGATGAAGCCTTTTAGGGTTAATCACTTACTTCACCATCTTTGACTGTATTTACAAGCTTCTCTGTTTCATTGATTTGATTGGTCACTAACCAGTGGTTTGACTGAATCAACCCATTGTCTGATAGTATTAACCTGTCAGTCTGGTAAATTATCAAATTACTTAGAATATGTATTTCTCTAGCAGAATATATCATGGTCAAAAAGAGGCTAGAGAAATCTAAGATAGAAAAAAACACTATTAAAAACATTCATCACGGGCTGTAAATGGTAACAAAATCTAGGAATTTTTTTTCCCTTCAAGTCTGCTTAATTTCCTCTTCATCTTTGCCATTGATGGTCTTAGACATGTTGCTTTGATGCTTTTTCACTCAAAGTACAAGTCAGCTGAAAAATAACAAAAGAATGACTGTCAGCTTTACCTGAGAGAAAATGGGCTCACCATGAGTAGTGCCTAGGAGAAAAGAAAATGAGGTGTAAAATAATAATTCAGTGTTTGAAACATGTAAGCCAATGGAGATAATGTAATTATTTCAAAAATAGAAAACAATACTAGGAGTAAAGTCTCATAGATAGAAAAGTATTTATAGAAGTGAATATCTGAAGATGCTTTGACTGACTCTCATGGGAGTATTTGATGAGCATGAAAGATTGACAGTTATAATTAGGCATGGACTCTGGAAGAAAATGGCATGTTGCTAGAAACAGATACATTTACATAGAGATGGGAAGAATCAAGATTTGATAAACTTCATTGATCTTGGATTGACAAACAGATGGGTTGATAGTAACTCCCAGGTGGATTTTGAAAACAAGAATTCTGAGGTTAAATTGCTGAGTCACGTCCACTATTTTCTATCCATGTTGCCTTGGGCAATTTTCAATTTCCTCATCTGTAAAACAGAGATAATAGTATAGTCTTCTTAACTCATAGAGTTCTTGAAAAGGGTATATTAGTTAATGCTTGTAAATTAAGTATCATAAATACTTAGGATTATCAGAGTTTGTGTCTATTGTAGAAATTATTAAGTCTTATCCATACACTACTGGCCCTTGCTCTTCTGGAACACAGTGATGTACAAGGAATCTCTATCAAGGTCTTTCTCTATCCCAGGGAGATGACTGGCTCTGAGGAGCAGTCTACAGCTGATGACTTGATAGGATTCATGATTAAATACCCCATTTTGCCTCTCCCTTGAGTCAGATACTCAAAAGGCCTCTCAGAGGTCCCCAGTGGACCTGAACTCCAGTCTGCTACAGAAATTGACTTCTCATTAACACACCCTGTATTGGCCTCCTGCCCTTCTCTGTGTGACTTTTACTTTCCTTTTCTAGGCCTTCTTGAGATAATTTCCCAAGTATACTACTGTTCTCAAATACTTAGGGTCTGATTTTAGGGAACCCAAAATAAGACACTGGTTAATAAATTTAAGCTCTCATTATCACCTATTAGAATAAACTTAATTCCTGCCAAATTATATTCTATATAGATACCTAGAAAATTTATGGCTCAGAAAACAGCCTGATTTTTTTTTCTTCCTCTCTTTCAGGGCTTATGGAGAGATATTATTTTAAGCATTTTTAATTCTTTCTTAATGTTCTGGATTACCATTATCATTCTCTACTGAACTTTGTGATATGTCTCAGAAGTAAATCAATTATATATATATACTGACTTTATATTTTCCAGGGAATTTATCCTTAAACCCTCTTTTTGTTTTTATCTTATTCTAAAATTTCATGAAAAAAGACTCTGGACTGTTATAAAGGGTTACTGGTCATTTAGCGATACTTACTGTACTTTTCCTTTCTGTGTGATCCTCCACAGGACTTAGTAGACATGAAAAGTTACCAAAACCATGCAGATAGATAAGAGTCACTTGAAAGACTCACTTAATGGACCACTCTAGAGGTGCAGTTAAAGCACATGCAATCATGAGTATGTAATGACCAGAAGTCAAGATATTTATGTGATGGCTTGTCTAAATAAATAGGTACATAATCTAAAATGTTAAGTAAAAACACTTTGGAAGTCTAGGAGGGATAAGTAACTCTGATTAGGAGCTACTGAAGGACGAACAAAAAAAAAAAAGAGTGTTAAAGATTGAATAGAAATTTGTCCAGAAAGTAAGATTGAGAAGTGAGATCAAAAAAGAGTTAGTAGCATATACAAAGACTTGGGATTTTTAAAGTTTATGTAGAAGTACAGTAAAGCTAGAACACAAGCACATGTGTTGAAATAAAAAGAGATCAGCCTGGAGAAATGGGTAAGTTTGTGCTAAATTCATGCTAACTCAATATATCTCAAACATTAATACACATTAAACACTTAGAGAGATATATGTACATTGTAGCATTATTCATAATAGCCAAGGCATGGCAACAGTGGATTGTTCATTTTTGGATGAATGGATTAAACAAAAACTATGACACACACAGAGTGATATTATTCAGCTATGAGAAAGAAGAAAATCCTACCATTTGTGACAGCATAGATAAAACTTTGAGGGCATTGTGTGAAGTGAAGTAAGTCAGAAAAAGAAACACAAATACTTTATGATCTCACTTATATGAGGAATCTAAAAGAGTGGAAGTCAGAAACAGAAAATTGGTGGTTATCAGGGGATGGTGGGTAGGAAGTAGAAGGAAATGAAGAGATGTTGGTCAGAGGTAGGAATTTCCAGTTATAAGATGAGTAAATTTTGGGAATCTAATGTACAGCATGGTGACTATAGTTAACTGTATTGAGTACTTGAAATTTGCTAAAAGAGTACATCTTACATGTTCTCACCCATGAACAACTAGCACATCAAACAAATACTGTGTGAGATGATGGATATGTTAATTGACCTTATTGCAGTAATGATTTTTTAATATCTACATGAATCAAATCATCGTGTTATATACCTTAAACTACTACAATGTTAATATGTCATTTATATCTCCGTAAAGGTGGAAAATTTTTAAAAAGTAGGGATTATTAAAACACAGGTTACTGGGCGCTAACCTCAGAGATTCTAATTCAGTAAATTGAGAATTTATGTTTTTAACGAATCCATGATTGATGCTAATGCTCTTTTGGTCCAAGAACAACACTTTGAGAATCACTGTGCTAAGGCAGTATTTTGCACTTTTTCCTGAAGGTATTGATACTGACAGATGTTAATTTTAATCATGCTCTTCAGAAGCATATAGATTATTTCCAATACCACTTTTACCATATCTTCAAAGTTTTGAAGATATGATTTTGACATGTCTTTTCACATGACAGCTAAGTCCACTTTTATCCAGATAAATTTAGCTCATTCCATGAAATATTCTTAGAGCCCGTGGCTATCAAAACACTTATTACCCTGAGGATGCCCTAATTTGTTTTAAAATATGACTAAATATAGTACAAGAAACATAGCTTGCTATTTTGCATGTGATATGGCCAGGGAAATTGTGAGGAGGTGAAGTTTGCCTTTAGACAGATCATATATTCTTACTGATGTTGCCTAAATGAGTATTACCTGATTTAGCAAGTACAAACCACTATTTAACATTGTGCATGTTTCCACCAAAACCCTGGGGATTTCCTTCTGCAGGAGACTACTTGATGGCAATTAGGAGGTGAACAAGTGGCTTTTATATTTATGATAACAAATAGCTTTGTTTATTTCTGTATTTCCAACATCTACAGAAATGCTTGGCACATAGAAGGTGCCCAAGAAATATTTGCTAAGTGGATTATTGAATGAATGTTGGGCCTTATCTTACATCTTTGCAAATTTCAGCAGGGTATTTAAACAATGTATCAAAATTAGATTCCCACCCTCCCCCTACTAATGTTGCTGTAAGGAATAGCTTCCTTGAAAGCCTAGTTTATATGAAGTACATACAAAGATTTCCATCTCTATCTTTCTTGAAGGATAATTTGAGAATTATAAAAATAATAGAATTTGGCAGCAATCTTAAGCATTCTTTTAAATAGTGAAATGTTAATGATTTAGGTCAATAGTCTGACATCTCCATAACTTTCTCGTTGGTCCTGAATATAGATCCTAAGTAAAAGGAATATGGTGAGAATAGAAAAGTAAAGAACAGACATTATATGGGTTTTTCTTGTGGTAGGCACATTTTTAAAAACTATTTAGTATTTCTCACATAATGTATGAAGAAGGTATTTCTATTTCCATAACATTAATAAAGAAACTGAGGCTGAGAAACATTAGGTAGATTAGTCACAGATTTGTAGCTATGAAGTGGAGGATCTGAGTGGAAAGAACAAGGAAATGGAAGATGTATTGTTGTCATCTGTCTCAACTAGTATGGATAGATTCTTGGTGTATTAGATTATGGATGTCTATAAAAATAAGCAGATGAAAATAAGAATATTCAATGAATGAGTCTCTTAGTGGAAGACCTACCTTTATTAAAAATATGAGTAGAGACGATTGTTAAAATTTGGAGAACAATATTTTTTAAGCTTTATTAGAGGTTTGGTAGTCCACTAGAGACTCATAAAAAGATGAGTACAATTAGTTCAAGCAGAGGAATTGAGAAACCCTACCAAAAAGGATTCAATGTTTTAAATGTGAAGTAAAAACCAGAAAAGCACCTGGAAGTGTTAGAAGTTGGAGGGTGGGCGAAGAATATCCATTAGAATTCTTAGAATTCTGAATATGTATTATATACAGTATATATAATATACATGTAATTAATTGTAATGTATATGTGTAAATAGTAATTCTGAACTGAATAGTTAATGACAACATTGGTGATTTTAAATGGAGTAGTGAAGATTTCATTCAGAATTCAAAGAGGCAAAGAATATTTAAAGTAAAAATTATGAGAAGTTTGGAGCGTTGGAGAACAGATTATAAATTCCAAGTCTATCTGGCAGGTGTTTCCGAAAGAGAAAAATGGAGGGAAAAGTGTAGAAACAACATTTAAGAGGAGATTTAAATTTGTGTTTCCAAACTGAAAAAAAGGCATTGGTTCGTAGCTTAAAGAGGCTAACTAAATGCAATGCAGCATAAAACTAAGAGTATATCATATTCTAGTGAAAGTACAGATTACTTAAGATCTGTCTGAAAATCTATAGAAAATGAGGGATAGATTATGATAGAGTCATGTTAAGTAGACTGACAACAAACTTCTCCTCAATAAATGCCAGAAGGTAATAGAGTAATAGCTTTACAGCTGGGGAAAAATAAGATACAGATTAGCTAATTTACTTTGCCCTTCATTTTGAAAGATAAATGAATTTTCAGAGTTATGTGTAAGAGATCCATCCAGAAATCCACCCTAAAAGAATGTTAAATGATGCACTTGAACAGGTATAAAGGGAATCTGGACGGAAGTCAGAGAAGTTACGAAAAAGCTGAGCAGAGCTAAATACACCAATGTTTCTTATATTGAAGAAGAGGCTAAACTAAAGCTCTGGATAATAGTAACAAGCCAGAGATTTCCTGGTGCTGAAAATATGCTGCATGTGTGTTTTATCTTGGTCAGCATAGAAATGGCTCAGTTTATGGGAAAGATTTCTAAATAAGGGTATTTTTTAAAATGTAAGTTTTTCTCTAAAGGATAGAAATTCAAATGTTTATTTTTAGAATCTATAAAAATAAAGAAAAGTACTAAATTTTTAAATCAACATAAAATATATAGGAGTAAAAAAGTTAAGACGAAGCATAATATTTCCAGTGTTATGTATGTTAAGTCCAAATATGAAAGCAATTATGAATGTAATTAGAATATATCACTAATTAGAGCCAGAAATTATCTGAATGTTTTTTTTTAAATATCCAAATGATTTATGTTGATAAGAGACACTATACTGCTAATACTATACTATACACAAGAACATTACAATGAAGGGCTGGAAAAATGATATCTGTGCAAACACTAAATGAATGTAGCTCTGGTGGCAACAGTAATATCATAAAGGTTGAATTTTAGAAAAAAAATGGTAGAGATAAAAGATGTAAAACTTCTTTGCTCACCAACAGAAGTTTATAATTAAATCATTGTATATTTAGAAATATTATTAAGCTATAAAAATGAATAAAACATCAACGTGGGTAATCACCCCCATATAATGCTATGCATAAAAAGTTGCATAATGCTTTGTACAGTATTATATAAAGTTAAAAGCAATCAAAATACCAGTAATATGTTTGTACGTGCTTGGGAAGGATAAACAACAAATTGAGTACAGTGGTTACCCTGCAGACAGAGACTCTGACAAAAGTGTATTTGCAAAAGATTCTAAAACGTGCTTATAAAATCTTAGAAGTAAATAAAAATAAGTCTAATAATGCATATAGAAATAAATAAAATCGATTTTCAGATTTGACACTTTGTGTGCATATGTGTGTGCCTGTGCATGTGGGAGTGTGTGTGCATGTGTGTTTGTGTGTGTGTGCATGTGTGGTGAATGGGGTAAAGGCAGATTTGCTATTTGGATATTTAGTGGATGTCACGCCTGAGACTAGGACACCAACCCATAATTAGCAATCCAGGCCACTAGGCAGAAGAATGAGGAAATCAATATGCAAAACTCCTTTCTTTAGAGGTTTCAACTCTCAGAGGCAATGACCTGAGCTTTGCTGAGCTTGTTCAGCCCTTTGCTAACCCTCCTTCTGCTCTGATTATTCTCTTCAGCTCATTCCCATCAGTCACCCTCCTCACGGAGCTCCCCGGCAATCACACAAACCCGGTTTGCATCTGTCAGGCTCTGCCTGAAAAAGTCTGAATTCATGCAAATGTCACTTCTCAGCCTGTGAAACCAGAGAGGGACTTTTCATTCAACAGATGGGCCACAGGCAAATAGTAAGAGAAGTGGCCCTCATGTTTTCCTGGGTCAGTAAAAGGCAATTTTAGTAATTTACTCTTACCTCCAAAAGATTTTCTTCTTTTTAAGTGTTCAGTTTGAGATTGGTTCTTACTAATTTAACTCTTTTATAAATAGAACAATGGCAGCCTTATTCAGATGATGACATTAGGAGAGAGGCAAGGTGATATGTTAGAAAAAGCTCAGACTTTGCCTTCAAATCTGCCTTTAAAACCTCCATCAGCCGCTTGATGCTGTGTGTTTGGGAGATGGCTTACCTTCCAAGCAGAAGACTCTTCCAACTTTACTGGTCCTGCCCGGACGCTCTGCTTAGATACATCTTGCTCCAGACATCCTGTCATTCTCTGCTTTCCAGTTTATAATCTCTTTTATACTGTTTCTTGCCATAGTGTCTTTGCACAAGCTAGATCATCTCCTGGCATGAGTCCCATCCAATACCCCACTTCACTTCATGAAGTTAATCTCTACTCTTTCTTCAGATTACACTCGCTCATCTCTTTTTCAGAGGTGTCTTTATGAACAAAGTAATCTTCCTCTCAACATATCCATCTAATAATGTTAGAAAATTACTTTTATTTCTGTGATTATTCTATTAAAGTTTGTCTCTACCAAAGAATGATGTAAAGCAGTGTGTATAGGGAGCATACTAATTTTATGCTTCCAGCACCTCCTTGCCCTCCAGAACAAGTTTCTCATTCACAACTCCACTGTCACTTGAAGCGCCAGTGTGCTGCATGGTTCCTGCCCCTCCTCCCAGGCTGCGGGTATGGAGGTAATAAAGGACCAAGAGTTAATTTCTGTTTCCAGGTCACAAAATGACCTGAGAGATAAACAATTGCTTTAATGCTTTTACTATGAAAATCCCTGTTTTTTTAAGTAAACTTTCAAACAATTTAGGATAGTTTTAAATCCATACAAAAGTTGCAAAGATAACACAGAGTTCCCATCCACCCTGTATCCAGTTTTTCTTTATTATCTTACAATGGTATGGTGTATTTGTCACTGCTAATGAACCAGTACTGATATGTTATTGTTAATTAAAATTCCTGCTTTGTTAACATTTCCCTAGTTTTTACCTAATGTCCTTTTTCTTCCAGGATCCCATCCAAGTTACCACATTATAATTAGTTACCATGTGTCCTCAGTATCTACTAGGCTGTGACAGTTTCTCAGTTTTTGATTTTTTATAATATAAATAGTATTGAGTGCTGGTTAGGTATTTTGTAAAATGTCCTTCAATATGGGTTTTTCTGATGGTCTTTCTCATAATTAGACTGGAATTAGGGGTTTTTAGCAAGGAAAACCTTAAAAATGAAGTGCATTTTTTTCATATCAGTGGCACATACTGTCAGCATCACTTATAACTATTGATGTTGACATTGATTATCTGGCTAGGGTTTCCTCTTCTGTCAAGTTACTCTCTTTTTTCCCCCTTCCATATAGTATTTTTTAGAAGAATGTCAGGGGTACCTGGATGACTCAGTTGGTTAAGTGTCTGACTTCAGCTTAGGTCATGATCTCATGATTTGTGAGTTCAAGATCCACGTTGGGCTCTGTGCTGACACCTGAGAGCCTGGAGCCTGCTTTGGATTCTGTGCTCCCTCTCTGTCTCTGACCCTCCTCTGCTCGCACTCTGTCTCTCTCAAAAATAAATAAAAACATTTAACAAAATTTAGAAGGAAGTCACTATGTGCCAACCATACTTAAGAGGTGGGGAGTTAAGCTTCATTTACTTGAGGACTGAAGATATAAATTATTTGGAACTCTTCTGCATGGATGATTTGTCTCTTCTTCCTCATTTATTTATTCAGTCTTTTGTTTGTATTAGTATGGACTCATGAATATTCATTTGTTTTCACCATGAAAGGCTGTGGTTAACTTTTACTAAGCTATCTAGGCCCAAAGAGCTAACAGGGACATCCTCATGTGTACTCAAGACTGATGCTCCAAATATCTTCCTAGTCCACAGTATTAATAGCACTTCAATTCTGTTCAAGATAAATTCATTCCATAGCATGCTGGAAACTATCAAGATATACTTGCCTGACTTCCTAAAATATTTATAATTCACCCCCCATATTAGAAAAATTTGTATCCACCTCTTTCCCTTTACTGTGAATTTCTATTTCTGCATAATAAATTATCCCAAAACATACTGGTACAGGTCAACCTTTTGTTACACTCCTGGATTTTGTAGGTCTGGAATTTCAGGCACAGTAGAGGTGATTTGATTCTGCTTCCCTGAATCTGGGATCTCAACCTGAAGATCAAAGCCTGCACAGGTGAAGGTAACTTCATGCCTACAGGTTGGAATTATGTGAAGCCTTATTCACCTGTATATCTAACAATTCATGCTAATTGCTGGCTGGGAACTTAGCTGAGTTTGTCATCCTGTATAACTTTATGTAGCTTCTTCATGTACCCTGTGATTCTTCATAATGGTGCCTGGATTACAAAGATGAGCTCATCAGAGAGAGACAGGTAGAAGTGATGTCACCTTTCATAACCAACCTAAGTTGTTGTATGGTGTCACTTATTTTCATAATACTCTGCTAGTTGAGGCAGTAACAGACATAGACCCAAGTTCTAAAGGAGAGAACACAGATTTCACTTCTTATTGGGCATGGAAATGTTCTGTAGAAGCACGTGGGATTACTGAATAGCTTTGTAGCCATTTTAGGAAAATAAAATCTGCCACTCCCACTTAGGATCATTTACTGGGACCACTTGGGATTGATAACCAGGTACTGTAAGTCTAAATTTATAGTAGCTATTGGCCTAAGTGTCTCCATTTGCTTAACTTGAGTTGAACAACTATTCTCTAAACTTGGCCCATTTTGTTTGATCCACGCCTACACTCTACTAATCATGGCCTGTTTAAGTCCTCATTCACTTTTCTTCTCTATTGTCCCATTTCCTTGAAGCCCCAGAGAATTTCTTACCTAAGGGCATCAATATAGTAAAAGAAAAGAGGCATTTACCGATCATTTTTAAACATGGTCAGAAAGAAATGGGCAGATAGACCTTGCAAATAGTTTTTAGTTGGAAAAATACAAGCAATGAATGGGAAACAAATATCTCTGACTGACCAGTGGAGCACAATAGGTATGTCATATTGGAGAATGATAAAGAGAACTTAGCTGACCTTCACTCAGAGAATCCTACTGTGAGCAAATTAACTTATTGGCAAGAAAAATAACAAATCTTCACTTTGCAATATTAATGTCTGTGTGAAATACAGTTGGAGTGAGAGTGTGAAAATAGATAACCCAGGATAGTAAATTAATACCAGAAAGGGGTTAGAATAAAAATAATCAGTTTCCCTAAAATCTCTAACTTAGTGTCTGTAATTTATTTCATATGGCTAGAGAATTAACAACTAAACTGCTTATATAAATCATAGAAGAATAATAGCCTTTGTAAATGGAAAATATTTAGCTTTATGAATATTTATCTTGCCTAACAAATTCCAATTTCTTTGCTCTCCACCAAAACTGAAATCACATGAAGAACCATATACTTCGGTAGTGATGTTTGATGCTGTCAATATCTGAATTAAAACCAGTTTTACTTTTAAGAATTTCCAAATGCTGAATCTGCACACTGCTTGAATTAGTACACATATAAGAAGTGGAAATGAGCAGTAATGCTCAGTGCATATAACTTGAAGATTGTCCTTTTTGGTTTAGCGTCACCTTCCTTGCCTGGGACAACTTTATTAGAGTGCTCTATAGCCTAAAAATTCTACATTGAAGTACACACACTGTATGTATTTTTGCTTGTATTATATACACCCTCTGTGTGCATATATGTATTTACATATATATGAATAGTACACCCATGTGTTTCTGTGTGTGTATGTGAGAGAGAGACAGCACAAGAGGTGAGAAAAAGCAACTGTTAAAAAAGTAAGAGAATTTTTAGGTGATTTTGTTTTGTTTTGTTGTATAGTTGTTAAATATCATTCACAACATATCTATATGGACAACAAATTATTTAAGATTTTTATTTTCAGAATATAATATATTCTTTATTGACTTATGTGGATAAATAATCCCCTTTAATAAAATGTAATATCAAACCCCTTATAAATGAGGATAACATATCATTATCATAGATATATGAGAAATGTCAACTTTTGGTTATCATGTTATTGCGCAAATTTTAAAGTTAATTTTCATATAATTGCTTTAATTCATTGGTGGTATATTCTCTTAGATTTTTAAACAAAAAAAGTATTTTATTATGAAAATTCGGAGATCAGCCATCTGGTATGCTTTATTTTGTAGCATTCTAAAACCTTATTATTATCCAATTAAATAGAATTATTTTTTCTCAATGAAATTAAAATTTTAACAGTTTTAAACCTATAAAGTCTTTGTTTTATAGTCATTGATTGTTTTTAACCTATTCAAATGAAAATATCTCAAGTTTTCTCAAATATATAAAAACAATAATATTTTGCAGTAGTAGTGTATTTTAATTACTATATTTAAAACATCTGTATCTATTAATATATATGCATGCCATCTTTTTGAAGGGTTTGTGTAAGAAATGTTTAGTTAAGACTGAAAATACTGACTTAGGACTGACAATGCATTGCATTTGATATATGTATGGGTATAGAATATTTTAAAAATATTTAACCCTGCAATGCTTTTATAAAAAGTAAATGGAACTTCTGGAAAGTTCAGTCTGCTGAACATTTTACATCCTCTAGGGATCATGTTAACTTGACATATTTTAAAAGTTTAGTCCTATGACAGTGCCACAACATGAGCAATTTTATTGAAATGGAAAGCAAAGAACAAAAATATTCAATAATTATTTTATTGATGTGAAAGGAATGAATTATTCATGATTTCAAAGTATCTGTGAATAATTCTAATTACCTGCTTTTAAAGGATATGAGACCCACTGAAAATACATTAACAATTTTGATTGAACACCTGCTATCTAGTAGTATACGGGAGGCATCAGAACTAAAATCCACTGTGTGTGTGTGTGTGTGTGTGTGTATGTTTGTGTGTGTTTCTGATTTTCTAGGTGATCATTATATACTGTGCTTTGTTGGCCTCTGATATAATGCTTTGATAGTTGTAAAAATAGATCATTCAAGGTGATAAAGCCAAATTATTCCTAACTCAAATGCATTATGCATTTCCTAGCAATTTCTATTCATTTGTAACTATGAAACACGTTTTGAAAGATTATAAATGCTTGCTGAGAAGGTTTCCTGGGATAAGGACTTGCTTATATATCTCTGCATTCTCTTCAGTGACTAGTGGATGGAAGTAGTGTTATGTCTGCCCCTAACCAGCGATTTGAACCTAGGTTTTTCTTTTTCTTTCTTTCTTTTTTTTTTTTTGGACTCAGTACCCCCAACACCGTCTGTTCCTGTAGTTCTGCTGCTATTATACTAGTGGTATTACTGTCCACCTGGTTAGTTGGCCAAGCCACTTAGCTCATGAATTTTGTGTGTCAAATTTGCCTTATCAGAGAAGGAAACATCTACTCAGGCAGGAGTTCTGAGGAATTCTATTGACTTTATCATTTTAAAAATTGCTATACTTTCTTCATATCTCTCTGTTACTTGCTTGTTTCATTGGCATCTTCAGTGGAATTTCACTGAAATTGCAGCCAATCATTTTAATTATGTTTTTCATCTGTCACCTCTTTTTTGCAGTTTTTTCCATGTCATAATCAACATGGTAGATTAAGTACAGTAGGTGCTTTTAATACTATACTCCATTTTGGATCCTGTACATTGTATAGCACTGGCTTGAGGAAAGGATCTTAATATGACATTGTACACAATTTCTCTCTACTGGTCTTTTTTCTCTGCCTTACTGCTCAACATTCTTTCTGTTGAATTCTATGATGACATGTTATTGAATACCTTTTCATTTTCCCAAAGTACCATACTTCCTTTCTTCTAGGTCCTTAAATTTGTGATCTCTTTTATGTAAATGCCTCTCACTCTCCCTTACTTGGAGGTCAAGCCTTATCATTCAACACTTGACTTACATGGATAGTCCTTGAGTGTCTTCATGGATTGCTGAAGACTGGATTACATGTCCATTTTCTATGTTCCTCCATGTTTTTTAACTGACTCCTATTTATAGCATTTATTTCTCTGTACTGCTACACTTGACTCTTTGCCTTTCTCCCCATGAAGACTACAAATGCTATTTGGTAGGATTTGAGCCCTGCATGTAGCTCTGCACTGAGCATGGAGCTTGCTTAAGGTTCTCTCTTGCTCTCTCACTCTCTCTCTCTCTCCCCCTCTCCCCCTCTCCCCCACTCATGCTCTCAATCTTTCTAAAAAATAAAAAAGTAGATAAAATTTTAGAATATTTTATATGCATATATATAACTGTTGAAATAATTAGAGGTAATAATAACACAGAAAAAACCTTTAGAAATACTTCAAAAACATCCAGGTACAAATGAAAAAGGTAACAAATTATTTATCACATCCCATATTAATATTTTCTGCTTCTATAAGCCAATTAAATAAAGAATTGGCAAATTTTGATAAGCTATTGGATTCTGTTAATGTATTTGGTGATTCAGTAATTTCACTGATTTGTCTACTCAAGTTCAACAATGTAGATCTATCTAGCTGTAGTACATATTTTTTGCGAATACTGAACAATATATGCATAAATTACTATTTGCTTGGCAAAAATAGGCCCACAGTTAGTTATACCCTCTCATTATACATAGAACTTAGGGCTTCTCTCAAAATTACTGGAATAAAATAACCTCAGTTTGGACCATATATTTGTGTGACCGTGTGTAAATAATTTAAACTTTTGATATCATTGTCCATCTCTTAAAATGAAAGACTCTAAGGGAGTATTTAAGAGTATTTAACATTTTTATACTGATATTAATGAAGTTTATATAAATTTGTGAGTATATAATACTAAATTTCAGAAAATCTAGATATATGCATACATAGAAAAAGTAATATTACAAAATGATAATGTTATTTTACAGTGATGAGCATAAGGACAATTATTTTTCTTATTCTTTACATCTTCAGTGTGGAATTTTTAGAAAATATTGTACTTATGATTGAGAAAGAATATTTTAATTAAATTAAAAATTAAAGATTTTCAATTAAGATTTGAGAGCTTGAGAAAATGATAAGAAAAATGTATTGTTGTATGATTCTGATAGTCATAAAAATTAATATAAACACAATTCTTAAGAAGTATTATGAAAATATCTTAACCCATCTTATTATAACCATTGTAATTTCTTGGAATTATTAGCTATCTCATGGATGACTTGGCCCCGAAGTTAAAACTCTTAGTCTTCAGGCTTCTAAACAGTTAGTAATGAGTATCAAGAAGGTTAGGGGAAGTCAAGGAGATCTTTTAAAGAGTGTAATTAAAAACCCAGTTAATGAGCATATTTATATTACATGAACAGGTCAAGAAAAAGATGCTATTGCCACTATTTTGTTTTCATTCTATCTCTTTGATGCAGAAAAAAATAATATGTGGAAAAGATGTTATTTATCACCCTAAGTCTCTAGAATACAGTTACTCTGCACCTTGGGGGAGAAAAGATGGACAAGGTTTAATAATTATGCACAAATTGCTGGAGTTTTCTTTGTTAATAATTTTTACAGTAAAATATCTTGTTTATGGAATAAAATTCTCAGTATAACACAGACTTTTCATTTTATTTTAAATGCTAGTATTAAATATTGCAAATTTAAAAAAATGACCAGTAGAAATTTTATGTGCGTCACACACATGGTTTCAAATTTTCTTTTTTTTTTTTTAACTTTTTAACATTTACTTATTATTGAGAAACATAGAGAGACAGAGCATGAGCAGGGTAGGGGCAGAGAAAAGGGGAAGCACAGAATCTGAAGCGGGCTCCAGGCTCTGAGTTGTCAGCATAGAACCTGACGTGGGGCTTGAACCCACAAACTGTGAGATCATGACCTGAGCTGAAGTCGGACGCTTAACCAACTGAGCCACCCAGTGCCCTGGTTTCAAATTTTCTAATAGTCACATTTTAAAAATGTGACTTTTTTAAAGTCACACATAAGACACATTAGAATGTCACACATTAGACATAAAGTCACACATTAGACACATTAGAATGTCACAAAGACATTGTAATAGTCACATTTTAAAAATGTGACATTTAAAAATTTTAATACAATATTTTATTGAGTCCAATATATTAAAATGTAATTTTGGCATGTAATCAATGTATGGTTATTGGGATATTTTATATTTATGGAAGTATTTTGTACTAAGTCTTTGAAATTCAGTATGCATTTTACATGTTTAACTTACCTCACTTTGGATTAGTCACAGTTTATATATATAATAGGCACATCTGACTCATGACTACCATATTTGATCATATGTAATGATAAAGTAACTCTCAATCACGTGTCCATCACTGAGGTTTACAATATTATAATTATTTATATAAAACTATGTGGAAAGAGATAAGGCTAAATGTTAACACAATATATATAAAGATGAAGCCCTCAACCACCTGCCTCTGGCAGAAACAAGTTCCACTTTTATCTTACCTTCCCTGGAGTCAACCAGAACATTGGCATTCATGTATTCTCTCCTTCATTTTTATAGTCATGGTTTTTGTTTGCTTATTTGTTTTGTATTTTAGGTACATTGATGTTGTTATCTTTGTGGCTTTTCCAATAAGAATGATTTCAACTTGAAGAAATGGAAAGCTTCAATCTAATTGGCTATATCAGTAAGGGAATGCTGACCTAAAACAGTTGCTCACATAACTTGAAGTCATAAGATATGGCAAGTTTAAGTAGGTTCATTTAGCAGCTCACTTTATGATTGAGGCTACAGTATGTTTCCTCTTCTTTGAAGTCTAAAATGGTGACTCAAGGCTGAAGTGTTGTTGGTTACAATATGAGCCCAAAACATGGCACTTGGTAGCAGCTGAGCCTACAGCATTCTCTGCTACAGTTGAAAAAGGTAGCCTCCTAGAACTTCACTTAGTAAGGAGCAAGAATTCTTCCAGAACACTTCAGCACACCATATCTCCAGTCTCTTTCACATTGATTTGTTAACATTTTTTTTTCCTGAACATATCACTGCCAAGGAGAAACATCATACCCTTAGCCTAATGAAGCCCTTTATGAAGCTGAGCCAGTCATTAAAACTCCATCACTGCCATTAATTGGGAGAGTGACAACCATAATACCGAGTAGTTAACCATAGTCACCAACACTGTATTTGTCATGAGAGTCTGCCTTTCTACTTGCCCACCATCCCCACCAAAACAGTGCTCTTACCCATTTTCTAGTTATTAAAAACAACAAAAATAAGCATTGTTTTCAGCTCTCAGAAAAGAAACTACACTAATTCTTTGTGAATCTATTCTATAATTTTGAAGTAATCAGTATTATAGATAATAATAGCAGGTTAACGCTCTATCCCATGTGATAAGATAAAAAAAACAAACCACCATTTCAATAACTGATTCTTAGCTGAACATTCATTCTTTTTTACAATTTATCTTTTGAATCCATTTGTCTGTATCTATGCACCTCTATTGTCCTGCCTTTGTTCGTGCTATTTTTACCCCTAGTATCCATCTCTGTTATGTTTTATCATAATTCTACAAGTATTTTAAGACCCGGGTAAAACGGTGGCTCCCCTATGAAGCTTTTTCACTTTTAAACAATGACATCTTCCTCACAGAACTCATCATTAATATCTTTTTTATGGTTCTTAACTGTAATTTCAGGCAGAATGAAAAGTTGGGCATTTGAACATTTTTTTTTCTAGCTACACAAAACACCTCTTTTTCTGCATTGCTGCCTGTGGATTATTGATTTTTCTGTCCCCCATGTTTACTAGAACATGGTAAAATTCTATCAATTATATTCTGAATAAATAAGGTCCAGCATGAACATCAATGGAAATATTTGTTCTTTTTATCTCTAGTAAATGAGAAGTGGTCAAGTTAAAGTATGGCAACTAAACATGACCTGAGAGTTATAATTGCATTTGTATTTGGTGATGTTCCTTATGGATTATTTTCAAGAATCATTGAAAGTTATTACATTATTAAAAATGTGTAGATCTGGTGGTATAAATTATTCATATCCAATATCAAGAAGGCCTGTGCTCTTTTTCTAAACTGGTCATATTCAGTGGATGATTGTGTTTAATTTGAGAACCATTGGTAGAGTCCTGATAAACTTCGAAATTGGGATTTATACCCTGTTACAATGGCAACCAATGAGTTTGGTAACTCAAGTAGGGAATAATGCACTACTACCACCCATGTTTAACCTGACAAGCTTTCAAAGTTGCAGGAAAGAAGCAGGAAATGGTGTTATAAATACTTTGTTGTCTGAGATTTCAAAACATCCTCTGCAAATCCAATTTACATACAACATTCCATTATTTCATTAATGAAGATTTTGATGGGGAAAATTGGTTTTTGTTTGTTATTGTATTTGTTTTTTTTGCAAGGGCAGTACATAGTCTAATCTTATTCTCTGGTCACAGAAGTTACAAAATGCAACATTTAAATAATAGCACCTTGTAGTGCTGTTAGACCATCCAGTTATCATTACATAAAATATAATGATCTTCCTTTACCTTGGTATTTTTCCTTTACTCTCTTTCTTTACCTTGGTATTTTCCAAGTCACTTCTAGTTGGCTGTAACCTGCAATTTCACCATTTCAGATCTTTCTCTGTCTTTGCCTGTCTTTCTCTCTCATCTTGCCTAAGTTCTAAAATGTAGAAAATTCCTCCCCAGTTTTCTTCATGGGCTAATGTCTATTGGCAGTTTTTATGAGAATATATTTCCAACCATAAAGCCAAGGAGATAATGTTTACTTAATACCATAAACAAAAGCAGTCAATTAAGAAATAAGAAAGAAGAAGAAAGAAATTAAGGAAGAAGAAGAAGAAGGGAAAAGAGGAAGAAGAGAAGGATGTGGAAGCAGGAGGGGAAGGAGGATAAGGAGAAGAAGAAGAAGAAAAAAGAAAGTGGAAAGGATTTGTTTTTGTTTTTAGCAGAGAATATATGTCTGCTGACGTAACTCGTCCTCTTATCTAAACTACCACCCTCGTATTACATTGGACAAAAGTTAAATGAAATAGTTTTCTTTTCACAACATTTTGATGAAGAAAAATCTGTTTTTTTCCCTAAAACTAATTTGCATTTTTTTTCTTCCACTGGCTTCTAAATATTAGAAATACTAAAGGAGAAAAAATCTTTTGAGATAGGTCCCACTCTTAATCAGCCAAATCTTGGCAGTTGATTGAAATTAACTTTTTTCATGATCAGTTTGATGTGGCATGCAACTGCTTCATCTAAGACTTTTATTACACTTAATACTGTGTGCTCCTTTACCTTGAGACACCATTTATGGAATACCTATCATTTGCTAAATAATAGGGTGACTAAGATTTCTGGAGGACCTCATAGGATAGTGGAGGAACAGATATGCAAATATGTCAATCATATTAAAGACAGTAAATGCCATGGCAGAGGACTGAATAGGGCTCATTGGGAGTCCAGATAATGGAAGTCACAGTTCTTTCCTTAATACCACTTAAGAACTTGTGGGGGAGATGGGGATTAGACACATGAAAGCACAATCAGCCTCTGCATCTTTTGTGCTGAGATTATACTGTGATGCCATTATTTCTTTGTATCTTCATCCACAGGCTTGTGGCTAATTTATATGCTTGCTTGAAAGGCAGCAAGATCTTGTGCATGCATGCAGCGGATAAAAGCCTGGTCTTGCCAAAAACAAAACAAACAAACCAAATAAAATTTTAAAAAGAAAGAAAGAAATGAAGAGAAAAAAAACCTGAGCCCTACAGTGGGCACAAAAAGCTTAGTTCTGCAAGAGTGTTAAACCCTATTTTATTTCTCTGCCACTGAATTTAAAATGAGCTTCGAGAAGGACTGTAAGTGTTGAGAGGAGGGAAGCAATTTCAAGTGACAGAGTTCAAAGGAGGTGGTTATGCATTTCTAAATGGGTACTGAATCTCCTTTAGAGATATTTTGCACTTAGAAATAAAGAGTTCAGTCAAGACCGTCACCTAACTTTCTGGAGAAAATGCCCTATGCAAATGGACCATATCTTTTACTGAAAGCCCCAGTCATAGTAATTCTAGGCTTCATTCATTTGACATTCCACAAATATTTATTGAATGCCTATAGTGTGCTAGGAGCTAGGGAAACAAAGTATAATATTTCAAAAGGATCTCTGTGCACTTTAAACTCCAAAAGGGTATTTCTTACTAAATAAATTTCACTATAGGAAAAAAAAAAGAAAACAAAAATCCCTATACAGTCCTAAATGTGCCTTGCTGATTACCCTGCCTCACCCATTTCTTCCCACAAAATATACAATCACGGCTTTTGCCTGTGCTTTGCCTGTCGCTCCTTCTGCTTCCTGACTCACCCTGGTGCTTTTCTATGTGGCCTTCTCTTATTGGGAATTCTCATAACAAACTACTTTTAATGACCATTATCTCCTGATCTATTGGCTTCCCCAGACCTTAATAAAACCAGAGTCCTGGGTACGTTTTAAAATAACATCTGTGGACAAAGTCTCATGCAGGATAGAGAGAGTAAATAAATGAACAGATAATGTTATAAGGTTATAAATGCTCTGAAGAAAATAAAACAGAATTCTGTGAGAGCAGTTGGTTGATAAGGCAAATTTAGAGCAGTCAGGGGAGCTTTGTGGGAGGAGGTGGCTTTTGAAAGGACATCAGAATAGTAAAAGGCTCTCAGCAATGAGAATGCTATGGAATGGTAGGGGTTCTTAATGTGAACCTAGACATTTGATCTACCACTCTCTGTGTGCAAGATAATCAGATTTAATTTTATTTGTAGGTGCTTTGCAGTAATGATTCCATTTTTACCCACATGCGTGCCCTTTGTCCCATTTTGCCACATGTTAGATTCCTAAAATCTGAGATTGACTGAGGAATTTAGATTTATTATGACTGATTATGAGCTAAAAGTCATGTTTGACTGGAAAAGAGGTTTAATATATTTATTTGCCATAGAAAAATTAAAAATCGGCATGAGCCATCAAATCAAAAATTTATCGAAGAGGTGATGCAATTGCCTTGATATGGAATTCTGCCTGATTATCATTTTTGTTCTCTTCAAATAAAATGAAATAAAAGAGAAATGTGATTCTTTTTGTCTTTTAACTTGAACAAAACCATCTGATGAATTTCATCCTGATCATCTTAAAAAGGAGAAAAATAGAGGTTGGCATCACTGACCAAGGCAGCAAGGCAGCAGCTTTACCTAATAAAACACCTTTTCGTATAGATGGGATTAACCCTCTCTTTTACTAGCCTGGCTTCTTGCTTCTGTCAAGAGACTTGAGTTCATCACAGAGAATTTAGAACTGGTATTAGTAGAGTCTTTTTAACTCATACTGGGAATGGCAGCATTTCACAGGAGAAACAGAACATAATTACTCACTATGAAATGCTTTGGCTCATGATTAAAATAAAGACTTTACCCAGAAAACTTAGAAAATGTAAGCAAACATAGCACAAATTGCCAAGTTGTTGTAAGGAAAAAGCTGGTTCATCCCTGAAATCCAGGCAGTACAGTGACTTGCTCTATGATACCACATTTGGTCAGGAACTTCTGAGCACTGTGTTTTAAAAACTTTCATGATGATAATTCATCAGTCATAACAGGTGAAACCTGGGACAAGTGGAGAGAACATAAAAATCCATCAAAAAGGTAAACTCGTGATCAAAATGAAGTATATTCATACAGTGGCATGCTGCTCAACACTAAAAAGCAAACATAGAAAACCATAACTTGTCTAACAAACTATGGATGGGTTTAAAAATCTTTATGCTGAGTGAAAGAAGCCAAGCCCAAACCATCCCACTTACAAGAATTATTAACTAATCCATGATGTCAAAATATAAACCAGTTGTTTCCCTATAGCTGAGCTCACATGAGGGATGAATTTTGCAGAGACATGAGGAGATACTCTTGGTGATGGAAGCATTCTGCCTCTTGATTTGGGGAGAGGTTGTCCTGGAGTATAAAATCTATCAAATCCCCTCAAAGTAATGCACTTTAAATGAATGTGGTTTATTGTATTTAAATTATTTCTCAATAAAGGAATGAAGGAAACAAAAGAGATTAGGAAACCAAAGTTGAAAGAGGCACTTGTCTAAAGTTCATGCTACTACTAAATAAGTAGCAAGGAAGGTGACAGGATTCCTTTTTTGCTCCTTCAGGCTCTAAATCTTGGTCTCTTTCCATCCCATTAGATGTAAGAAAAACATAATTCTTGAAAAAGTATTCTTTATGCTTTCAGAATTGTAACCATTTCTTAGGTTAGCACTTATTATGTCATTAATTCAATATTCAGAAATATTCCAAGTTACTTATAGTGCTGTAACTCTTAAGTAGGAGTTATAAAAATAAGACTTTTATTTTGATAACTTTGATAAGGAGTCTGGAAGGTTTATGTGTGAATTTTTAGGAGAAGCTACTTGGAGACGGTCACATTATATAAATAAAATAAGTGTTTTACTTCATATTTTACTGCTAGAAATATGTTAAGTATGGTATATATTTTTAGGATATTTAAATAGGTGGTTTGAAATTCAATACATAGTTTTCCTGTTAGCTCAGTGGTGAATGTGAATATTCTTTGATCTCTTTGCAATACATGTGCACATGCAGAGATCCAAGGTGTCCTTCTAATCCTTCTCTTTTATTGAACAGATACAGAGCTGAGACCACACAATTTTTGGCAACATGTTTAAGGATATCAGTCAGGAAGAGCTCAATAATGTTTAAGCAACACATGAGCCAATGAATATGGAAAAATACTTTTGAAGTTTCCTTTAATCAATAAAAATTATTAATTAATTGTTGCCATATAAATGGGAGGTGTTTTTTGAGACAGGCTTTATGCTTTTAGTATTTCCTTCCAATTTGCATTTATATTATATAGATGAGACTGTTAATTTTATCAGTTTATACAATGAATCGATGCATGAAACTTTGGTTTCCTGGTAGACATTCTTGCAATTCTGAGCAACAGTGAATAGCTAAATAACATAGGGTTGATAAAAGCAGATAATAGTACCTGAAAGAGAGTTGTGAATGTAATCAAACTGAAAGGCATTATTGACAATCAAAGCAAACATTCACCCCAAGATGACCTGCTTGCTACAGTGTAAAATTCTCTCGTACTTTTTTATTCCATTCAAATGCAACAGAAGTTGGGATCAAAAAATAGGTGATTTTATATTTTGTTTTAGCATTAATAAAACCATCTGCTGAATTTAATCTTGATCATACAAATGCAAATTAAGGAATGGAGGTCTAGACTGCTGTGGGATGACAGGTTTGCCTAAAACTAGAACAACAATAATAATGAAAATGGTTTTCATGCAGGTGTGACTAACCAATGCATTAGCATCTGCTTTCTTCTGTTCAAAATTATGAGATCTTTAATATATACTCCCTCTCACACACTCTGGGATGCAAATAAAAGTTGACCTATTTCCATCAAAGTACACTTATTATTTACAATTAATAAAGGAAATTTTTAATACTGTGTTAAGGCCATGATATTAGAGAATTCTCTTCATTGCTCTATTGTAAAGACATTGAAGTAACATGGTTAATATCACTGTGTCACAGGCTAACTCAGTAGTAAAAATGCTGATTCTAAGAACAGTTATGTGCTGACATTGCTAGATATATGATAGAAATTAGCAGAGTGTTCTTTTCCCATTTCCAAGGTCTTCAATTTCATTAATGGTTAGGTTATGCAACTATTTATGTATATTGGGTTTAATATGTCTTTGATGGCAGTCATAGAATTAGCACCTTGAAGTAGTACATAGTGAAGTTAGTGTAAAAGAAATATAGCAGCATTGAGTTAATATATCTTTCTCTTCCCTTAGCCTAGAAGAACACTGCATTGTAGCTGAGGAGTCTAGGATACATCTAGATCTACTATCATGGCATAAATTAGGAATAAATGACAACTTAGTTTTGAAGGGAAGAGTGAACTCTGGAATTAGTTGAATTTCTGTTTAGATTTCAGGTCATATTCTCAGATGTAAATCATTACAGGGTTAGTGTAGGTAACTAAAATATCGGAGACTTTCTTTTCTTATGTATGCAATGCTAATCAATACTAATGGCAACTAGCTTTCTGAAGTGTTTTGAGGGCACAGTATTACTCATACCTATGAAATATATCTGTGATATAAATAGTTTTCTGATCCTTTATTTACTCCAAATAAATTTACTGTTTGTATTTAAAACCTCGGGGTGCCTGGGTGGCTCAATTGATTGGACACCCAACCCTTGGTTTCGGCTCAGGTCATGATCTCATGGTTTGTTGGTTTGGGCCCCACATCAGGCTCTGCACTAATGGTGTGGAGCCTGCTTAGGATTCACTCTCTCCCTCTCCATCTTTTCCTCTCCAGCTTGCTCTCTATCTCTATCTCAAAATAAATAAACATTAAAAAAAGCTTTATAGTTGCACCTATCATAAGTGTCACTAATGCCGATGATATATAATATTACTCTAATGCTTGGCAGTTCAAAATATATTTTCGGTTCTTTTAAACACCCCCACCCCAAATTTTGACATTACACTAATTTTAGGCCTGAGAATATCGAGAACTAGGGGCCATAGCCTGATTTACTTAAGGATAATTATTACTAAATGGTGAATTTTCATCTTACCAAGGAATTTCTCACTTCAAAGTGAGTGTGCGTCCACTAGAACATCATCTAACACCTCAGCTTTAGCCCAAAGTTTTACTGCTTTTTTGATTAACATCAGATCTGGGGCTCACATTCAAGTCTGACTGACACTTACCAGAATTGCAGCACTAGAGAGAAATTAAACACTAAGCTTACTTTCTATATCTATAAAATTGAGACCATATAGTACCTATGCCATATTCATGTTTTAAGTATCAAATTATCTAAAATATGTGCTATTGGCAGAAATTTCTCCAGGACCCTTGATGGCCACATATCTTACTCCTCTGAATTTAATTTAATTTAATTTAATTTAATTTAGTGTCCATTTGCCAAAATCAGCAAGAAACTTACTAGCAGTAATTTTGTAGCCCCTTCTACCCTCCCTATATTGTATCTGAAAACTGATTCAGTCATCATTCTTGACCATGCCCAAATACTTTACTACAAGATGCGTACCCTTCATAATGACAGCACTCCTTCTGCACTAGGAAAGTCACAGGAACTCCAGGTCTCCAAAATCAATGTGGTCAGTGTCCAAATTGCATACACATTTATGCAGCACCAATACCACCCAGACCTGCCCACTGTGAATCTGCGGTCCTGCAACCACACAAATACAAAACCTCATTCTCAGGGAATACTTCTCTCTTTTCAGTGTCTGAAGAACTCAGCCTCCATCCTTCTTTCTTCCTACTGTAACTTTTCTTTGGCTCCATTACTCAGGCCACAGAGACTCGTTTTCTTAAATGAGTCACAAAATGTTGGCTCATACTGTGATTAAAAATAATAATGTGTTCCCAATCATTAAAGGGCAGAAAATGTCACATTTTCACTTTTTTTTGAAAAATAATAAGCTCTCATATTACTAGGCTGGTATTTGGGCCAGGGAACAACTGACTGAAGCTGAGTAACGGCTTCCACTTCCCATTTGCCAAAACCCCACCCCTGTCCTCTGACACTGAGGCTGTAGTTCAGAGATCAGCATCTTCACTTCCCTATTGAATTTCTTAACATTCTTTCTGGCTTTTTTTAACTCACTTAATTCACCAGTCTACCCTCTCTGATCTGTTTGTGACTACTAAGATTTATAAAAATAAATCAATATTACACCACTTCATATTCCTTCATAACACTTATCCCAATAAGTAATTTTCCTATTTCAGTTACTACTATTAAAACTCCTACAATATCATAGCTTCCAAAGTACCTTATTTTACTTATTATTTGCTTCCAGAACGGTGACTGGGACATAGAAGATCATTAATAATTACTTGAATAAATGAATGAGATAAAACTCTAATTCTTCTCTGGAAGGAAGAAAACAAACTTTTGGTATCACTTTGGCTTTTTAGTCATAAAGAAATTAACATCAAATTTAAAATGAGATTATCTTACACACGCACACACACGCGCACACACAATCAGTAAATGGTCCTGCTTCACATGCTACATTGACACTAATTATTATGTTTATCAGGATTATAGAGTTCCCTATTTACACAATTAATATACATAAATCAAGTACATGTATAAAAACAATCAATTGTAAACTTGCCAAAAATAAGGGCAAAACATAAAATTAATAATGCAATGTAACCTATTGTTAGCTCTCAGAGAACGTAGGGCTAAAATAAAGAAGAAATGAGGTATTTCAGTTCATAGTTTCCAGTCACATCTAATCCCTATGTGTCTCTCATAGTGTGAGCACCTCACTTGGCTTGTGAAAATCCGTTTAATATTTAAAAATGTTAAAGTTTAGGGGCTCCTGGGTGGCTCATTCAGTTGAGTGTCCGGCTTTGGCTCAGGTCATGATCTCGCAGTTTGTGGGTTCGAGCCCCACATCGGGCTCTGTGCTGACTGCTCAGAGCCTGGAGCCTGCTTTGGATTCTGTGTCTCCCTCTTTCTCTGACCCTCCCCTGCTCATGCTGCCTCTCTCTCTCTCTCAAAAATAAATAAAAACATTAGAAAAAAATGTTTTAAAGGGTTAAAGTTTAAAAAGTAGACATTTTATAAAGCAACCAAAAATTCAAACCATTTATTTAATCTTGTAGTAGGAGTGGCAGAAGTTGTAATAGCAGTAGTTGTAGTAATGGTAGTGGTGCTGGTGGTGCTGGTGTTAAGCATAATCTCCTCCTCCTTTTTTATCGTCGTCGTCATTATCATCATGTTGAAATGAATTTCAAGGCCCAAGATGGAGCCACTCCTGTCCTGGGTGTCATGTCAGCAAACCAAAACTTTAAGAAAAGTTTCAGAGAAAATAAACATTACCATTACACACACATGGACATATAATCCCCCAAATTACCAAATACATATATGTATATGGGTATTTATAATTATCACCCGCCACTATGAAAAACGGAATGTAAATGCCATACTTATTTTCACTATCTATGGCTGCACACTGAGTTGCTATGGCAACATAGATTAATTAAAGGCCTTTCTATTACAAATCTTAACTTCTCAGAATGTAGAGGCTTCAGTCATCTTCCACCTGTACGTTTTATCTTGAAAAATAAAATCATATCATATTCAGAATTATTTGTACAGGCCTCCTTATCCTCACTTCCAAATAAAATATACTTTGATTTTAAGAAATGATTTTTCCTTGGTATCATCTTCTTTTTCAATGTATACAAAGGAAATAACCCATTAGGTTATTCCTTTTTTTTTTTTTCAGATAAGGAGGGGGAAAATTCCATACTCTTGTAATTAAATAAAAGGAGATGATGGTGGTTTACTTTTTATCAATTCATTTCCTATGGTTATTATTGCAACATTAAAGGAGCATAGAAATATTCCTTTATTTTCTTCTATGTAGCTATGATTATGTTAGTTTTAATTAAAGATGGAAGAGTTGAAAAACTCTAGTCAGGGAAATAGTATTTCTAATGTTAATAGTGCTACCATCTTTCTTAATGAATTTTAAATCTATGTAAAGATTATATTGGATTTTGAAATTGTTATAAAATGTATTTTCCTCTAGTGAATCATTCACAATGTCTCTCAGTGTACCATAGCCCCAGACACATCATTATACTCTAAACAATTATGGGAAAAATCTGCTTAACAATAAATTTTGGGGAGTGCCTACTTCTATAACCAACTGGAATAGGGCAATTTTATAATTAATATAAGCTTTAACATCAGTACCTTCCAAGAACATTTTAAAGTAACATGTTACTCACAGAAGTAGTTAGATTTGAATGTGCTGTCAATAGCAGTAATTCTCAGCCCGCATGCTAAATTAAGTGCAGAAGCACAAACTATTTCCTCGGTAGCAACCTTCATTGAACTCATGCACAAACGTTTTTCTTGGGATATATAAGCATTTTATAGTTTATTAAAAAATGAATATTATTTATTCCAGATTTTGACCCTGCAGCCTATTATCAGTGTCTATTCTAATAACCAAACAACTATTTATCCCTACTGTGTTGTTTTTAAAGCTACTATGTATTCAACATATTGGGCAACATAATATGGTCCTTGTGTTCAAAGAGCATGTGTTTTTCTTAGTTTGAGTCTCGCTGCAGGCAGAAAGTGAGATGTGGAGTTGGACATAGTTAATTCAGAGGTAATTAAAGAATGCAAAGTGAGAGGGTAGGAAAGTGACACAGAGACAAAAAAGAAAAAAAGGTCAAATTACTGAGCTGTTACTGCAGTGGGCTTCTGGAGAAGCCTCATTCAAGAAAGTAAAATGAACATTGAAATTGTCCTTACAAAGTATATGAAGATTCAGTACATTTCCTAGGATTCCTGTCCCCATTAGTTGAACATCTTCTGGTGGTAGGGTTGAGTGACTTCAGAGAAAACAGATGTAGAAATGCCTCAAAGGCAGAGACTCCTACAAAGGGGCAGGCTGGGCTGAGAACATGGAGCTGTCCGCTGCTAGTGTGCTGAAGTTGGCAAAGTGAGGAGATGCTACCTTGATTTTAGCACAAATGTTACATATCTCTTCTAAGATACCAAATAGAGCACAGTTTGTGTCAAACAGATTTATAAATAGAGTGATATTGTTTATTGATGAAGAGATCATACGCAGCCGAGCTGTGGTGGGAATTTCTAGGATTATGCACAAGATAAATCTGAGCCTGATCAAAAGTCTTCCTGCTTAAAAAAGTTTCTAGCAGGATGATAGTCAAGCTCACAAAACAGCATTTATAGGTCATGCACAACTGTCTCCACTTATCTCTTCTAAAGCTCCAATCCCCCTTGTATTCTCCTGATGCATTTCTTCCTTAGGGGTATCAAACTGTTTATATATTCCTTAACATGTAAACCCAGAACATATCATAGTGTTTGCAAATGTTGTTCTCTTTTCCCATAAAGACCTTCTCTGAAGGGTCTAATGGAAAAATTTTACAAATTTTCAAGACCCAACTGAAGTGTCACTTCTACCCAGTGACACACCAAATTGGGTGAAATAACCTGCCCACTCCCCCCATACATTTGACATTATCATTGTGACATGGACATGTACATTCACTTGTAGCATCTGTGTGTTATTATAATATTTATTAATGTGTATATCTCCTTTGAGATCTTAGGAGCTACAGAAATGCCTCACATTCTGTACTCTGTGGGTCTAATATGGTACTTTGTACAGAGTAAATAATTTATAACAAATACATGGTTGACAAATAATCATTTAAGATTATTTAATTTCCTATCTAATTGGTCAGACTTTAATTAGTCTTTGTATTGCAGGCTATGTTGGAGAAATGTGTGTTTTACTATAGTTTAATTTTCACAGGAATTTTTTCTTACCATACTTAAATAAAACTTGAGAATGTCAATAAAGGTGCAGAAAGTCACTTCTATAAATTTGACCTCTGTTATCTTACACATTTACAAAATTGTTTTTCTATAATATTTTTCTTCAGAGAACTATCACCAGTTTCATGTAATGCTCCATGAGCATTGCTCCACATTTTTGAAATTGCTTGATATCTGGAATCCTTGTATTAATGTTAACAACCCTAAGAATATAGAAGGAGTTACAGTTCATGTATCTGATGTTCATATTTGAGTGCCCTTTGTAAATATCCATATGTTTACTTTTTGACATGTCAAGGATACAATAATAGAAACCTTTGATAAATTTATAGAGAGAGCAATAGAGTTTCCTTTATTTAGGATTTATTAGGATAACAGTCTGGCTTAATCGGTGTAAAAATGACAGTGAACTAACTTCACTAAAGGAAACAAAATCACCCAATCTTACTAAAAACTCTATTATTATCTTATGACTCTTTACTAAATTTCATCTATGTCGCTGGAAAACCAAGGTACTATTATATTGATTATCTGCAATGCAGCCTTAAACAAAAACTGTCATTTGTAGAACTGAACCAAGAGTTAATGTCAAATGTGGATCTGGGTCACAGAACACGAAAATGTTTTGTGTTTATAGACAAATAGTCCAAAAGATGGACTAAGTTAATTATATATTTGATGAGGTATTCCATAGGCCCTTTTAGAATTTCCAAAGAGAGCCTGTACCCTGAATTAAAATGGATAGTTTACTCCTGCCTCAAATCCTCTATCAACTCAGGGTAGCAACAAAATTGAATATGAATTTGACTATATTTAGAGAGCAGTGTAGGTTTTTATGGTAAATCCTCTTGAAATAACAGCATATGGGGAATATTTAAAGACTAAATACATAAGTACTTTATAATAATCCTCTTGGTACTGATCTTCCCCCCTCTTGCTTCATATTCTATTTCCTTCGAATTTTGTGAAAGACACTTATTCTTTATTTGTTTGTTTTATTTCATTTTATGTGTATATACACATGGGCATGTACATCACACACACAAACACACACACACACACACACACACACACAGAAAGCTTAGCGGTCAATGTTTGGATCCACACATCCTATGAATTTCACAAATGAATTGCTTGTTTACTGATAAACCATGGAATGATTCCATCAAAATAGCCTCTACTGGATGAATTTTAATTAAAAAAATTAATACTATATCTTGAAATTAGAAGAATATTTTCAGATTGTTGTCATTCTTCTACCCCGGATTTTGCATATTTTAAATATCCTGGGAAGACTTAAAGTAAATCACTTATTCTTTTTAAGAACTATAAAATTTCTTTTGGGAGTTTTTGAAATGAATTTACCATGACTGTCATCCAAAGGGCTGTTTTGGTGAAGTTAAGACTAACTATGGGAGGCGTCTGGATGGCTCAACCGGTCAAGTGTCCGACGTAAGGTCACTCAGGTCATGATCTTGCGGTCCGTGAGTTTGAGCCCCACACCCGGCTCTGTGCTTACAGCTCAGAGCCTGGAGCCTGTTTTGGATTCTGTGTCTCCCTCTCTCCTGCTCACACCTGTCTCTCTCTCAAAAATGAATAAATGTTAAAATTTCAGAAAATATTTTTAAAAAGACTAATTGTGGAAATGTCAAATATTTTTTCTTTTTCCTACCGCATGATGGTAAGCAAAACGTAAGTGCCTAAAATATATTGAAAATGTACTAGAGGTAAATGGTAATAGACCATAGGACAATGTGATTTGTAGGAGAAGGTGGGACTTAAAAACAAAAGGATTCCATCCTCTGTTACCCATTGCTATGTGGCTTTATTAAAATTGTTTTACTCATTTAATCTGTAGATAATACTTATTCATGCAATTGTGTCAGTAGGGATAGGAAAAGTAATTTTCAAATGATCTCTGTGAATCCTGTAGCATAGTACATAATGCGTAAAAGGCTCTCAAATTAATATTTTCCTCTGTTTTCAAGAAGTTTGCTTATAAGGATCCAGGATTTGAAAATCTTATAGTAATGATAAAAGATAACATTTATCTTGTACCTTACATTATATTTTAACAACCTAATTGTTTTATGTGTGAAGGACAAAATGAAGACCAATTCACTTTAGAGACTGAAGTCTATTATTTTGAATGTTTGAGAAGGAGTTTTAGTTCCTTCAGGAAGATATGACTTTTGGAAATAAAGACTAGCCATGGGGTTCCATGTCTGTGGAACTGATAGATGATCAAGCTGGGTTCAACAAATTTGAGGTAAAAAGTAATGAAAGTCTTCTCAGAGGGAAGTTCCAAAAATAGTTGGAGTAAAGTAAGAGCAGTTTGAAAGCAAGTGTAACCTCCGAAACTGATCATAGCAACTATAATCACATTGGCTCCCTTCAAATTTCCTATTTTAAACTAATTGACACATTATATATGCTGCACCTTGAGTATTTTTTTTTATCACTTCCAGTAGTACTATCCTTTCCCCAGTAGGTATTTTTATCCCCAACCCTGTGACTTAGGAAAGGTCTGATCCATTATGATCACAATTCCTTGCTGGTCCAAAGTTTTGACCAATCTCCTCTGTTTTTGTTTGCTTTGTTTTGTTAGAGGAATAACACACCCTCATTTTAAATTCCATTTCTCATTTTCAGCACTATCTGAATTCAGTTATGTGCATATCCAAGGAGAACTGATTCCCAAGGTTACAGTTAATACCAAGAGGGCTGCTTCAGGCCTTTTCTATTCTGTGGATACAGAATCACTGTTCTCTGTTCTTCGGAATATGTTGTACACATTCTGTTTTAAAATCTAAACATTTAAAAGCTTAGATCATACCTTTTACTCAGACAGTGTAATTATTGCCCTGTCTTCTAAAGGAATGTACTGATAGAGGTTCCAAGAGCCTTTGCATCCCCTTTATTAAAGGTACCCTCACTTAATCCAATGATTTATGATTTATGTCCCTGTTTATCTAGTGATGCTTTACCTCTTACATTTTTTCATTTGTTTCCTTCTTTATGCATTTTGTGCATTTAAACAAATTCAGAAGCAATCTTTAGTGGACTGCCCTCTCTGATCTAACTTAGAGAAACTAAATGTCCATGCATTCATTGGGAGATTTTTGTCTTGGCTTTTGCAACTTGTAATCTGGGACAGTATTTCTGCCGTCATCCTACCTTTGAGAGTTACCCCACAGCCCCATGTGATCTGAATCAAGAGACAAATATTGGGCTCATCATCTGCCATCATCAGTAAATAGTGACTTAATACAAAATATATGAAAGTTAAAGAACTCTCAGTATGAAGATGTAGTCTCCAGTCACAAAGAATATCTATAATAAAATGAAATGCAGTTTTTGGATGAAGGATAAAGCTTCTCTACCTCCTGTGGTTAAGAGGTAGTTGAATGGAAGTGATTATTTTTGAGCTACTTGTTCAGGAAGCCTTACATTCCATTTGAGTTTCTTTCTCTGAATATCCACTCCCATATGTAAGTTGAATTATTGGAAAAACAAAAGTAAATTGTCTTTTAAGTGATCAGGCATTATATGCAAATATCATTGTAGAGCAGGTAAATAGTGTCTGTCTCATATTCAGGATCAGCAAATGCTATGAATTCTTTTTAAAAAATTATTTATTTAAATTCATGTTAGTTAACATATAGTGTAGTATTGGTTTCAGTAGAACCCAGTAATTCATCACTTAACATAAAACACCCAGTGCCTGTCCCAAACAATGCCCTCCTTAATGCCTATCCCCCAGGTAACCCCTTCCCCACCCACCCACCTTCCTTCCAGCAATGCACAGTTTTTAAGAGTCTCTTATGGTTTTCCTCTCTCTTTGTTTTTATCTTATTTTTCTTTACCTTCCCATATATTCATCTGTTTTGCTTCTTAAATTTCTCACATGAGTGAAAGCATATGATACTTGTCTTTTTTTTACTGACTTCACTTAGCATAATAGATTCTAATTCCATCCACATTGTTGCAAATGGCAAGATATCATTCTTTTTGACCACCAAGTAGTATTCCATTGTGTATGTATACCACATCTTCTTCATCAGTTGATGGAAATTTGGGCTCTTTGCATAATTTGGCTATTGTCAATAGTGCTGCTCTAAACTTTGGGGTGCCTCTGCCCCTTCAAATCAGCATTTTTGTATCCTTTGGATAAATTCCTAGTAGTGCTATTGCTGGGTCATAAGGTAGTTTTATTTTTAATTTTTTGAGGAACCTCCATACTGTTTTCCAGAGTACCAGTTCTCATTCTCAGCAACAATGCAAGAGTGTTCCCCTATTTATTCATCCTCATCAACATCCGTTACTTCCTGAGTTGTTAATTTTGCCATTCTGAAAGGTGTGAGGTGGTATTTCATTGTGGTTTTGATTTATATTTCCCTGATGATGAGTCATGTTGAACATCTTTTCATGTGTCTATTAGCCATCTGGATGTCTTCTTTGGAAAAGTGTCCATTCAGTCTTTTTCCCATTTCTTCACTGGATTATTTGGTTTTTGGGTGTTGAGTTTGATACATTCTTTATAAATTTTGAATACTAATCCTTAAACCAGTGTGTCATTTGCAAATAACTTCTCCTGTCAGTGCCTTTTAGTTTTGTTAATTGTTTCCTTCATTGTACAGAAGGTTTTTATCTTGATGAGGTCCCAATAGTTCATTTTTGCTTTTGTTTCTCTCACCTCTGGAAATAGGTCTAGTAAGAAGTTGCTATGGCCAAGGTCAAGGAGGTTGGTGCCTGTCTTCTCCTCTAGGGTTTTGATGGTTTCCTGTCTCACATTTAGCTCCTTCATGCATTTTGAATTCAGCAAAGTTACAGAATATGAAACCAACATACAGAAATTGGTTGCATTTCTATACACCAATAATAAAGCAGCAGAAAGAGAAATCAAGGAATCAATCCCTTTCACAGTAGCACCAAACACCATAAGATAGCTAGGAATAAACCTAACCAAAGAGGTAAAAGACCTTTAAACTGAAAACTGTAGAAACCTGGTGAAAGAAATTGAAGAATACACAAAGAAGCGGAAACACATTCCATGCTCATGGATCAGAAGAACAAATATTGTTAAAATGCATATACTATGCAAAGCAATCTACACATTCAGTGCAATCCCTATCAAAATAACACCAGTGTTCTTCACAGAGCTAGAACAAATAATGTTAAAATTTGTGTGGAACCAGAAAAGAACCAACATAGCCAAAGTAATGTTGAAAAAGAAAACCAATGCTGGCGACATCACAATTCCAGACTTTAAGTTGTATTACAAAGCTATAATCACCAAGACTGCTATGGTACTGGCACAAAATCAGACACATAGATAGATCAGTGGAGCAGAATAGACAACCCTGAAATGGACCCACAAACATACGACCAACTAATCTTCAACAAAGCAGGAAAGAGTATCCAATGGAAAAAAAAAATGAAAAGACAATTTCCTTAGCAAATGGTGCTGGAATAACTGGAGAACAACATGCAGAAGAATGAACCTGGACCAGTTTCTTTTACCATACACAAAAATAAATTAAAAGTGGATGAAAGACTTAAATGCTATGTGTTCTTAATTTAAGGTATTATCCATCCTCCCTAGGCATTATACTGGATTCAATTTAGGAAAAATGTTGGAGAAGCACATTTAGTACAAATTTTCAAATAAGCAACAATGTAGTAGAGATGCTTCAACTATAAAATCACAAAGAACAAAAATCACCTTTTTATTTTACGCCCTTACCCACAGGGATGTTTACTATGTCCAAAATATTTTATATATTAAATATTTATTGAAGTAATTAAAATGGAATTGAATTCTGATTTTGCACCTACTAGATGTGTGTCTGACACAATCTCAGAGACACAACATTGTTTTTCGTTAAAAGGTGTTAGTGACACATACCTCATGAGGTTGGTGTTATAATTAGGTTATTTTATGTAAATTGCCTAACTATATCAAGAAATTCAACTGGTCAGTAAACTTTAGTCAACTCTCTTTTCATTTAATAACCACTTTGGAAAAGGTTTGACTTTCTGATATAAAGACTATAGCAAAAGTGACATTTTAGGTCTAGCCTAGAAATAGCATCTCCCTTTTAAATCAAGGTAAATAACAGACTTTGGTTGTTTGATTGGCTATCCCAGTGCACATAGCAAATACTTCTGAGTCAACAGATGAGCAGGGATATGCCATTGTATGGTAAAGGATAAAAATAAATACATTCACTGGTCTGTGTCCCTCCCCACTTAGAAGGACAAATGATTTTCCTGGACAATGTTAGTGCAATATCCAATATAAAGTTAAATCATCCTGCTCAGGTCATGTTGATGAAATACAGTGCCACTGTCACCTGTCTTTAGAAGGAATTTGAGTTTGATGCCAACAAAAACTAAATCGAACAACTAAAGAGAAAGCAGTTGTAAAACTCTTTCCACTTCTTAACCTTTGTGGAACTTGGGTTTTTTTTTAAATAATTGAATCTTTTAACAGTAAACCAATGATTAACCCTGTAAAGCATTCAAGCATATAATAACTAAGTATTAGAAGAAATTTAAATACCTTACTATAGACGAATAGTTGTATGGGGATGGGGGAGAAAAAATAATTTTCCCTCTACCATTCGAGGTTCTTGGCTCAGAACTCTCATGCAATAGAAAGGCAGATTAATAGGAATAAGCAATGAAACAAATAAAACTTAATATAACATGTATACCTTTGGTATCAAGCCACCAACTTAAATACCATCTCCAGTCAAAGTCAAAAGAACACGTGGAAGGTAAGGAGAGCCAGTCTTGGGAGGTTATCACAAAAAGCACCGTATACAAGTATCGTTGTTTTGTAGGTTCAATGCCTTGTCTTTTCCATTGACAAGAATTTCCCTTGATTTAGGGGCACCTGGGTGGCTCAGTCAGTTAAGTGTCTGACTCTTGATTTCGGCTCAGGTCATGATCTCGTGCTTTGTGAGTTTGAGCCCTGCGTCAGGCTCTGTGCTGACAGCATGGAGCTTTTTGAGATTCTCTCTCTCTCTCTTTCTCTCTCTCTCTCTCTCTCTGCCCCTCCCCCACTCGTGCTGTCTCTGTGGCTCTCCAAATAAATACATAAACTTAAAAAAAGTGTCTTCTGATTTCGTATTATCCTTCTCTTCCTGATATAGTGAGGAATACATTCTTATAAATGGATATTTCCCTTATAAATGTAAATGTCTCTTACAAAAGGGCTTTTACTCATTTTTCAGAGCTTCTCCTGTGTTTGGGCTTTCTTAAAAATAACCAACTCATGATAATCCTTATGCCAAAGAGATGTATTTTGGAGTGGCAAATTCCACTCCAAATTGTCAGTCATGGCCCATACACTTGATTGATTAGGATGCATACATTAATCATCATCATCATCATCATCATCATCATCATCATCCAGTACCTCTAGCCACCCTGGAACTGCAAAAGAGAAAATGTTAAATGAAAAACTCATGTTAAATAGTTTTCCTCAGAAGCATAGTCATGTGAAAAAGCATAAAGTCTAGAAGATAATATGCAAAATTAATAATGCCTCTGTTAGAATGATTGCTGTTTTCTTAATATCATTATTATGGTGTATTGCTTTTGTGATTCAATATTAAAAATTACTGTCATAGTCAACCCTCAAAAGAAAGAATAAATCTTCTGAAAAAACTAATCATAGCTATGTAAATCTATGTATTTTACAAGGGTATTTATCGAAGTGTTTCATATTAATGAAAAATTTGGAACAATCTTGAATGTCCAACAATGCCTGATTAGTTCAACAAATTAATACATATTCCATAGAGGGAATACTATGTAGATATTAAATAGCATGTTTTCAAAGATTACTTAATTACATTAGAAAATAATAAGGATAAAGAGGCAAACGTGAAATTACAGTGAAGGGGAACAAATTTTGCCGCTCTAAGTTTTGCCTCTTTGACTTAAGAATTAGTTTAAGCTGGTTATTTTTAAGAAACTGCAGACAGAAAAAAAATTCGGAAAGGAAGTAGAAGTTACCCTTCAGTAGGAAACATGTGAGTATAAGGGAAATATCGTATCTCTGTAGTTGTGACAGGAAGAAGGGGTGACTCAAACTTAGCAGTGGAGAAAGCTGGACTTAAATCTTAAATCTGGACTAACTATGCTTTTCCTGGAAATCTCCCATAACTCATTCCATACCCGCAACATCTTCTTTTGTCTTTGGCTAGACACATGGTATTTAAGGTGATGGCTTGCGCTATTTTATGTAGTTTCTCTGTTTTCCTGGATTTCTTCCAGGAAATGTTACTAAATGTTACTAAATTTTTGTTTTTATCATGTTAATCTGTCTTTTGTTGGGGAGGAGATTTCCTGTGCCCATATCCTTCTAGCTGAACTAAGAATCAAATTGACACGATTAACAAGAAAAAATCTAATTTCATTGATACAGGGAATACACATGGACATGAAATTCCAGAGACTGGTAAGATGGGGTATATATGTCATTCCAAACTATGGAGAAGGGGTAGGGGTCTGGGACTTCAAAGGAAGGGATGCAATTCACGGGAAGGTGAAATATTAAATGTTTGGTAAACAAATGTTTACTGGGACACTCAGAAACAATGGACTATAAAAGACTTGCTAGATCCCTCCATGTCTACCATATCTAGTTCATATTATAATGTAGTTATCTTTGGTGATAGCTCTCTTCCTAGAACAAGTCCTCTACCTAAATTCTTTTTAGGCATTTGGGAGGAACATAAAGAGCCTTACCTGACTGCTGGGTTTCAGTTGCTTTTAACTCAAAATACTCTTCATGCCAAAGTGGCCCATTTTGAGCACCCTGTCCTTGGCTCCTACAATGTCATTTTATTTATTACACCAGTTTAAAGGAGAAGGGAACTTTTTTTTTTCTACAGAAGAATGCATCTTTATATGTACATACAGTAAAAAAAAATTTACTAGAAATATATGACATATATCAAAGTATTAGGAGAAGTTGTCTTTGGATGGTTTATATTGTTCTTTACTCATTTCCATATTTGGTTTTCTTCACAATAAAAATTTTAATTCCTTTAACAATCGTAGTTGAAGAAAGTACCCTCTGAGGAGCTTGCCTACTTGAATAATGTGTTTCTTTAGTTAGGCCAATGTCAGTTACAATGAATTTCCAACCCCCTGACTCATGATTCTTTTATAATCCATTCGATGTCTCATATTATGACAGGCACATAATAGATGCCACATATCCTTTTTTTTCCCCCCTTTGGTTGAGTTATTAAGTAACTCAGGCCAGGGATGTAGGTCTCTTACAAATAACATCCTCAAGCCTTTGTAAAATTATTTTGATTATCTCATATTTGATCCCAACACATTTATCTGTCAGAATCTTCCCTACCCCCTATTTCTCATTTGTCAAAGTTCATCCCATAAAGAGTTCAGTCCTTGCAGTATAGACTGCATCTACTGGCACCTTTAGTTTTTGCTTAGGATGCTAGATCCCAAGTTTCATGATGTGGCATTTCACCCAAATACACAAGTAGTGGGAGAGGGCCAAAACTTAGATGTCTGGCTAGCCAGCTGTTCTGTAAAGAAGCAACCAAAGGAGAGGTTCCCCTTGTTATGGCTGAATCATCCTCAGATGGAAGAGCAGACTACTAAGAGTCTTGTGATCATGGCACTAAGAAAATTGGAGGGGAAACCTGTGATGTACCCAATACGGTAGAGAAACAAAACAAAACAAAACTCACCATGTTGTCTGGTAGAGAAAAAAAAAAAAAAAAAAAAACAGAAGAAGAGTTGTCTGGGGTTAGGTTCTCCAAGGAGCAGACTGTAAGAGAAGTACTGGAGTGCAGTTTGCTGTGAGAGGGGTTGCAGGAAGCACAACCTGTGGGAGAATTGGCAAGTGGGGCAGAGGAATAAAATTCACAAGACATGTGTTATTTGCACATTATTTCTTTTGGCACGGACAGCTCTTCAGATAAACTGTTACATCATCTAGGAGATGGGGACCTGGGTTATTTATGTGCTGATTTTCATTTGTGATTGACTGCAGTTGTGTTCTGGCACATTCCACCTGCCAGCTACAAGGCTGTGTAGGTACAGATAGAGGAAGCCTTTTTTAGAAAAGCTACATGTGCTTCCTTTGGAAGCTACTGAGTACGCATGACCACTTCTGGTGAATCCCGAGGGAATGTCACACATACCAATAGTATATGCTTCAAGGAGAATATAAACAAGAGTCAGAAGATACAAATGACACTGTGATAGATCCCCAAATCAAATGGAAGCAAAAAGGGACCATGTTAAATTTCCAAGGTAGATATCATGAAGATTAATCTAAACATTGTCTGCAGAATTCGTACCAGGGGAAAGCAGAGTAAAGTAGAGCATATAGAAATAAGCAAAAAAAAAAAAAAAATGTAAATGCCCCTATTGCTCACATAAAAGAACTATTCCCTGCTCTTATGTGTATTCATATTCAGAACATTTAAAAATCTAAAGGCAACGAATTAAAATTTCCTGAAAGAACTGATTAGCTGGGGGAATAATTCTAATGCAGAATGATGCTGAGAGCTTGTATTTAAGAAAAAATTGTGTATGTTAAAGTCACCAACATTATAAGCAGAACAATTAGGAAGTATATATTTTCCATTTAAATGATAAGGTTGATAGCTCCATAAGCTATAGAATGCATTCCTTGGAGTGAAGCTTTAGTCAAACTGCCTGGGTTAGAATCCTGACTTTAAGAAAATTACTTAATAAGTCTCAGAATAAAGACCTATAATAGTTTAATTTTTTTAAATTGACATAAATGTAGTGCCTACATATAGGATTGTGGGGCATTAAAGGAACGAATATGTGTGAATATTTTAGCTCATGGCAAACTCTGAGTAAATGTTAGCTCTTACTCCTTATTACTACTACTTTTACCACCAGTACTAAATACCACCACCTTTTCCCCTACTGCTGTTGCTCTCTTAGTTACTATAGGGCTGTAATTATACAAAAATATAAATATTCAATAAAATCTCATTAACTCATTCCTTCTCATTTTCTTCTCTTTCTCACATACAGACACAAATGTCTGCAAAATATTTTTAAACTATTTAGAAAACTTTTAAGTAAAGAATTCTATAAAAAGATACTAATCCTTAACTATAATTAAAAAATGAATAATATCACATTATATTATCTGGAGGGAGAATTATGGTTCCATACTTTTGTGGGGAGGTTATTGGCACATTTCTTGTTAGTAATTTAGCACTACATATCAGTTCAGAAAGTATCCTAAAAGAAAAACAAATAGAAACCAGTTATAGACGTTTATTTCTAAGATTATCCATCATAGCGATAATTATGACAGCTAAAAATTGGAACCTATATAAAAACCTATCAACAAAGTTTTGGCTAAAATTATATGTCCATATAATAGCAAACAACCATTAAAATGACAATTTTGAGAAGACATTTAAAGATGAAAAACATCTTCACAGTATATGGTAGGTAGAAGAGTTGATGGATAAAGATATCCACTCTCCATATAGTAAAAGACTTGAATGATGATAATAATTTTTAAATGTATTATGTGAGTTAGATTATTTAATATCATTAAAGCATTGCTGGAAGGAACACTCTACCCTCTGTGTTATACAGATATGACTACTGTAGCTAAGAGAACAAAGGTTATATAGTCAGTGGGTAACATATAAAAAATTAAAGAGGAATAACCCATGATCACAATGAATATTCAAGGGGGTTATGATGGCAATGGTGTTGTTTGTATGTGTATGGGGGGGGGCTTTAATGTGATATATTAGAGGTTTTACTTTGTTACTTATTAGAAATTCTCAAAAGAATTAGTATGGCATTGCTATTCAAAATTATTAGATGATAGAGCTCTTAAGTAGATAGGAGGTAGAAGAAATAAAGTAGAAATTTACAGTACAATCTCAGCATCTGTTTTCAGCAAATATTACAGTAGGCTTTTACCTGAATGAAAATGGATGTGTTACCATTTTTTTGGTTTCTTTTCATATCGGTAATGTTATAATTAGTATATTAAATGTGCTTAACATCTAGCTCAGACTATAAATAAGAACAATTCTGGAGTCTTTGTTAGCCTCCGGACTAGTAGATGAGTTGTGTCGTTTCTTCAAGTTGTAGAAATGTAGCTAAGAGGGATAGAATTTAATCTGGAAATTCATAAAGATTTTATGGGTTATAGGCATACTGAAAGTGTGTTGTGGAAGATTTGGATATAACACCAATAGCTTTAAGACGTAAACATACTTTTACAGGCTGAAGTTACTATAATCTCATAAAGAGTTCTATATTTGTGTTTCTACTAACATTAGTAGACTTGTTTCCAAGAATTCATTGCCAGATTTTATCCCATGTACTAAACAAAACTAGCCTTACTACTCTGATTCATTTTAAGTGCTGATAGCCCTGGATAGGATCCTACTACCATGGAGAACTGGGATCTGCCAGGGCACTCACTGGCACTCATATTTCTACTCATTTATATATATATATATATATATATATATATATATATGTATATATATATGTATATATATATGTATGATGTATATATATGTATGTATATGTATATGTATACATACATATATGTGTGTGTATATATATACACACACACTAATTTTATAAATTGTATAAGTTAACATATTAATTATATATATACATATAGGCTATTATATTCAAAACACTATTTTAGGCAAGATAACACACTAATGAATAACACAGACATATGAAGTTTATCCTCTAATAGAACTTTAATCCACCCATTTGTGCAGTTGGTTCCAGTGGCAGTAAATTATAGGAAATATCCAAGTTTGAAAAACAATGCATGTTTCCATGCAGTATAACCTAAGCATTTTATAAAAGAAAAAAAAAAGACATGCAAACAGAACTGAACTTATGACTCAAAAGAAAACATCTAACTCCTAACAGTATGAAAGATGGTTACAGGAGAGAATGAAGTATCGCATGTTGCATGAAATATTGCATAGTAAATGTATTGGGCATTTCCCCCAAGTTTTATTTTATTTTATTTTTTTTTATTAAAGATTATGTTTTATTCTATGAGATGTGAAAGGCACTATACTAGCAGTAAGGAGTCCTGGGTTTTGTTTTTTTTTTTAAACTTTATAGTTTGTTGTCAGGTTGGTTTCCATATAACACCCAGTGCTCTTCCCTACAAGTGACCTCCGCCAAGAT
>CM053563.1:33507617-33587578 GCA_028646485.1 Cryptoprocta ferox
CCTTCCCCTTCCCCCCTCAGTTTGTTTTCAGTATTCAAGAGTCTCTCGTGTTTTGTCTCCCTCCCTCTCCCTAACTCTTTTTCCTCCTTCCCCTCCCCATGGTCCTCTGTTGGGTTTCTCCTGTTAGACCTATGAGTGCAAACATATGGTATCTGTCCTTCTCCGCCTGACTTATTTCGCTTAGCATGACACCCTCGAGATCCATCCACTTTGCTACGAATGGCCAGATTTCATTCTTTCTCATGGCCATGTAGTATTCCATTGTATAGATGAACCACATCTTCCTAAACCATTCATCAGTTGATGGACATTTAGGCTCGTTCCATGATTTGGCTATTGTTGAAAGTGCTGCTACGAACATTGGGGTACAAGTGCCCCTATGCATCAGCAGAGTTAATACCCCCAAGTTTTAAATATATATTATTTACAAAGCACAGTTTTAGATGAATCTGTTAGTGTTTACTTTTACCGTAGTAGCAGATAGCAGAAAGTGTAGAACGCTTGAAAAAAAAAAAGGCTATCTTACACAATTGTCCTTGAAGATACTCTATAATTGCCTTAACTCTTAAGATGAAAGAGGTGGAAGATGTCATTTTGATCACATACATACAAGGCTTCTCATGACTACAGTAAAAGAATTTTGTCATACTCAGGTATACTGGGAGATAAACTCTGCATTTTGTTTACAGTAAACCAATGCCATTTAAATTATACAGAATTAGCAAAGAAATTATATATGTATATTAATATATAAGTAATTATAAGACTTTCTCATAGAGGCTGTATATGGTTTAAAAAACAATGTATGTGTCATTTGGTTTTAATGATATTGTTGGAAATGGTTGTTTATTATCATAATGAGTACCAAGGAAGGCATTTCCATCATAAAATCTACTAAAGAGTCAGACCCTTTTGCAAGCTAGGTATCAGATGTGGGACAACAACAGTCTTATAAGCAGTGGGCAGTGAGAGCTAAACTGTCTCCTGAGATGAGTTCAAATGAGTAATACAAATTAAAACAAGTTTGAGCAGTACTTAGAAGGGCATGACAGCTTAGAAAAAAATGTATGATCTTGCTGAGAAATGCAAAATTCCCTGTTTAATAAAAATCCAACTGGGTGTGTTCTGCAATGAATTAGGTTTCTCTGGGAAAGAAATAGTTCCATATTTAAATCTGTGGGAATATGGATTTGAAAACATAGTATCTTTTCCAAATTCTCTGACTGTTATCAGTGGTGTCAGCAGATATGTATAGATTGTTTTAGTGCTTTGGACTAAAGTTTCCCTTACACAACTGGTCTCTCTGTGTATGTGTATCTCTGTGTGTGTGTGCGTGTCTTTCTCTCTCACTCTTTCTCTCTGTCTCTGTTTCTCTCTCCAGATGTAGTCTACATATCATTTGTCACATTATACTTGTGTCCTTTAACATCTTGCTTGGGATTACAAACTCAAACACATCAAGGGTCAAGTAGGCATCATAAAAGAGTTCAGTGGGCCAGTTGGGAGCTGTGGCAAAGTGGAGAGTACATGTCCCATCTGAAAGGTGTAACAATTAGCATATGATTAAAAAAAAAAAAAAACTTGACCTGTATTTATTTGCTAATTCATCTCTCCACTTTTAGCGAAGAGGGGCAGAATATACCACCCCCAATCGGCCACTTTTGCAGAAGGATTATTTTGAGTGAGATGCAGTAAAAACCCAGTAGATTTAGGAAAAGCTATTTACCTCCACCTCAGCTATATAGATTTACATTGGAAAGGGGACCTGTAGCAGGAAGAGAGCAATTAACTATTATCTCACCTAGGCACCTGCCGTGTCTCAGCTTTGCTGCCTTAGATCTTTCTCTGAAGCTATGGGAACTCGCTCAGTTCTTGAGCAGTCTTGAAAGTATAGGAAATTTAATTTCCCAGGGCCATCCCTCAGTGGGGTCCAGTGGGGTCCAGACTTTGGTTTCAACCAACCTTTGATGGATTAATTGAAGAGAGCATTATGATTACTCCTCTGCGGTGTTTCAGAGGACACCCAGAAAGGATTTAGTTGCTCAGAGTGGCTACCAGCTTATTAACATATACTTTATTAGCTTTTCCTCTGTCCTTGTCTGACTCTGTGTACAACCTCACTCTGAGTTCTTATGATCACCTCTAAAATAAAAATAAACTACATGAAACCAAGGTTCTGTCTTAAGCTTTGCTTTCAATGGAATCTATACTAAAACAACAGCTAATAAAAAGAAAATAATCTAAAAGCTAGAAATGCACAATATGCCACCAGCTTAATACTGATATTTGTGCCATTATGCATGTTATTATTCTGTGAGGAGTTGTACTCTGCTTTACTTGCTGTCCTCTCCATAACTCAAGGCAGAAAAGATTCCCCACTTTTGCCAGAAGGGTTTATATGATCATAAAGTGTTCTTAGTACCCTTATCATTTTGAATAGATATCAGTGGCCCTGTGGAAAAAAGTCATAGACACAGATTTGGTTCTAGTTCAGATATCCTGGAGAGAAAGTAGAAGTTAATACTAAAGCTGTGTCGCCTTACATGCAAGGCATTAGATTAAGTCTTTTTTTTTTTTCATCTTTTTAATGTTTATTTATTTTTGAGAGAGAGAGAGAAAGAGAAGAGGGAGAGAGACAGACAGACAGGGTGTGAGTAGGGGAGGGGCAGAGAGAGAGGGAGACACAGGAGAGAGACATTCAGACAGAGTATGAGCAGGAGAGGACCATAGAGAGAGGGAGACACAGAATCAGAAGCAGGCTGCAGGCTCCGAGCTGTCAGCACAGAGCCCGACGCGGGGCCTGAACTCCGGAACAGTGAGATCGTGACCTGAGCTGAAGTCGGCCACTTAACTGACAGAGCCACCCAGACACCCCTAGGCTAGGCCTTATGTAAGATTTCCCAGAATATTCCTTGTGACTGACCTTGGGAGAAGACCTATCTTATATCTCAAATTATAAACAAGGACATACAAGGCATAAACTGCACAGTACCATACCACTGGATTGTAACAGACCCAAGATACAAACCATGATGCCTGAAATCTCAGCCTCTGCTCTTTTAAGTCTGTAAGACTACAGTCTGTGAGATTTAGTTATCTTAGACTTCCTTGCTTTGATCAAATATCTGTTAATTTAATTAAGCCTATAGGGAGAGATTCAGATTTTATGGGATAAAGAAAATTCTAGAATTCTAGATATTAAATTTTATCTCTGGTGGCAAAAAAAAAAAAAAGAATGAGAAGAAAGATGAAGAGAAGGTGAAGATATTGTGATTTTAAGCATGACCTACCTTAAGAGTTTTACCTTATAAGGGGTTGGAATACTTTCACGAGAAATGTTTATAACTGTGAATCATTCAGATTTTCCCCCCAAGTCATATAGAAATATACTTCTTAAAATATTTTGAATGTATTCAAACTGATCTAAACTTCTTATCAATTTAAAGATACCCTTTCGTCTTCTAAATAAGTTTATAGGAAACATGTTTATATGTCTGGAAAGTAGTGCGGGTATCTAAGTGGGACAATGGTTTGCTGTAAGCATTGAGTGCTTTTAATATAAATCTGAATTCAGACATTAACCTATCCATTTCAACTGGATTTTATCCACTTTTAGTAGTGGCCAATTAAATCCCAATTAAATGCAATTTCTTTCTGTTAATTTAATTAGCTCTCATATCTTTCAATAGCCTTCATTAGTTTTAGTTATTTTCAATAAACTTTTTTTTGACTAAGTCATTCTATTGCTAATTCCTTTATATAAATTTCAGTCAGCTTCCAATCTATTCAGTCTGTATGTCTAAAGTCAATATCATATACTCACAATCAGGGGTACTCTTTGCAGTTATTTGAGTGAGATGGAAACTAATCTATCTCATTTAAATCAGTGTGACACAGTACAGTGCACAGTCTCCATAAAAGTCACTACTTCTGGGATAAGTATCACTGCTGGTTTGCAGTTGCTAACCTGCTAAAAATATTTCTAGTTCAGCAAGACTCAGTGTTTCTGTGTAATTCTGCCAAATTTGAGAACCTGTTACAAATACTTGTCTTTGGACTTGTCCTTCACTCATGTTTGCCAACTTTTCAAATTAGAGGGGCAGCACTGAGTCATAGTGAAAAGAAAAAGGATCTGGAACCACAGTGTTCTTCTCTGAAACCTCTCTCTGCCCATTCCTTACAATGTTACCTTGGTTGGGTTAATTGGCTGACCCTTCAATGCCTCATGTTTCTCCTGCAATAATAATACTAAGTATCATTTTGGATTGTTGTCTGGATTCTAACATTTAGAAGAGTGTCTGACCTACAGAGGTTTCTCAGTTTTAGCTGCTATTATCACCATAGTTTATAGTTATAAAAATGAGCATATATTAAGCACCAACCATGTGATGGTGTTCTTTTGAGCTTCATAGCATTGTATCATTCATTACACACAGAATCCTTGTGAAAATACTGTTTTCCTTGATTTGCAGATAAACCGAGGCTCAGAGGATCAGTTGATAAAGTTCCCAATGTTATTTAATGGTAGAGATAGATTTGAATTAAGCCCATTTAAATAAAAACCTAGTTTTTAGGTTTCTAAAGTGTTGTACTGCCTTCCTCCAATAGAATTTTCCTCTGTGTCAGTTTTTTTTTTAATTGTAAAATCGTAGTTTTGTTGTAACTTGTTCTTGGCTCTGCCCCTCACCAAAACAAAACACACACACACACACACACACACACACACACACACACACGAAAAAAAATCCAAAACCAAAAGAAAAAAACTAACGAACTAAAACCACAGATATTAATGGAGATAGAGGTGATAGAAACAGAAATCGATCTGGGGCACTGTTTTCAGTATTGTGAGGAAATAATGGTTTTGGAAGGGTTAGGGAGCCCCATAGAACTCTCTCCGTCATTAAGACGAGAGAGACAACATCGGTGGCTAACAGCTTCACCTTCAACAATGCGATTAGGAAGATCCAGATTGAATAGAATGACAAGTTTATACAAATACACAGGGATCTGCCAGGCTTTCTGAGCCATGTTGGCTGTATAGAACACACTAACTGCTTACCTACAGCAGTGTCTGCCTTTGATGATGGTTAAAATACATTAAAATACATTCCACCCTCTAAAAGGGGAAAAACAGATTGGGATATTCTACCAAATTTGCCTGGACCAGGAATATCAGAGAATTAATAAGAATTCAAATTCCTTAAAATAATGGTATTAGGACAAAAAAGACAAAGTACAAAAAGACAAATCTACGTCCAGAAATAGGATTGCAAGTAGGCTATGGAGGCAGCTACTGGATACTTGGTGGAAATGAGTATGAAATGGGGGCAAGTTAGGAATCAAGTGTGGAAAATCTGGAGATTGGCCTTTAATACTTCTGTTGTTCTGTGATTTTCTATCACCTAATTTTAGGCAAGAATATGGTGGGAATATATGTGCTGGCATCTTAAAATTAGAATCAATGTGATGATGGGGAAATCAAAGTAGTTCCTTTATCTCTGCCAACTTTATTTGATAGCATATGAAGTGTGTCACTTACAGGAACTACTTAATGAAAATTTATTGACTACTCTAGTGATGGCACTTAGACAATACTAGGTTTCTACTCTTTTGTAGACTCAGTTGAAAAATGGAAGATCTGGTCCTTATCTCCCGTTATAGGTTTGTTTCCTCATAGTACATATGGGTAAATAGTTGTCTTTTGACAACATCACTGGAAATATGGATAAAATTCTTGCATTATGTATGAAATATCAAGATTATTTTAAAATATTGGGATAAAATATTAAACTAAAATTAAAAACAAGTAAAATTAAATTCTAAAAAAATCATGCTGGGGGTTGGTATTGGTGGTGTTCATTAACAGACAGTTGTTGATGAAGCTTTGGAACAGTTTGGGGAAGACATGTTAGGAATTTAAATGAAAAGAACACATTTTCATGTCGGAAAGAAAGGTAATTATACTTTCCTATTATAATGTTAGTTTTGAAGTGTTTGTAACAATATAAAAATGTCTAGTCAAGTAGGAAGAAAAGGTAAAATAAATAAAATAATAAGAACAATACAAAGCCAAAGCCTGATGTAAAAAATTCTTTAACATGCTACAAACATATTAATTTTAAGGGCAGATTCTATGCCATTTTCATACATGAGGCTTTGTTCCCTTTTTAACAAATAAAAATCTATAATACTTTCCCCTCCAAAATTATCCTTTGCTTGCCTAAAAAGATAAAATGTCTTGAACAGATAAAATAATAGATAATTGATGGGTACATTTCAAGATCATCCTTGGCTGACATTATATCAGATAGAGTCAAAATGTTTTTTAATAGACAAAGAGTAGTTTATGAAAGCCATAACTTCACCCCAAATCAGAATGAGACACATTATTTTTATCTTTACTCATAACTTGGGTTGCAGTTCAAAGTAATTGTTCTTTCAGAAGAAAAGTATAAATGAGCTGAAATTTTCCCTAACCTCACCCCACATATAGCCACATAAGCTGTGAATTATTTTTCTCTAATGTTCCATGATATTGACTGCTGCAATGTAACAATACTCTTAGAATCTAAGGGCTTTGGGGCACCTGGGTGGCTCATTCACTTAAGGGTCAGTCTCTTGATTTCAGCTCAGGTCAGGATCTCAAGGTGGTAACATCTAGCCATGCCCAGTGCGGAGCCTGCTTAAGATTCTCTTTTGCCCTGTACCATTCAGCCTCTCTCTCAAAAAACAAAAAACAACCAAAAAACCAAAAAAAAAAAAAATGAAAAACAACAACAACAACAAGAAAAACACAAACACAAAGGCAATCTAAGAGCCTTAAGATCGGATCAAACCCATGGGTAGGAGAGGTCGCAGTTTGTTTTCTTCTAAAATGAATCAAGTTTGTATTCTTAAAGTGGAAAGTACCTTCTGAATTAATTTCAAGATCAGGGTGAAAACTGGAAAATAAGTAACGGTGGAGATAGGGAGAGATGGAATGGGTTGAAGGTAGAGGTTCAAGAGTGAAGCGATGATGGACGTCACTGGTGGGCTCATTAACATTGTGCTGTGTATACGCTATGGAGTCAAACCAGTCAGTACATTATGGAATCTTCCTATACTCTACAAATTACAGCCATTTACGGAATAAAGAACAATTCAAAGAGTTAAAAGGAAGAAGAAGGAAAATAGGACAAGGACATAGGTATGAGAAAAGAAATTTACGATAGTCATGGAAGAATTAGCTATCATGAATTCCTTTCTTATCCCTCTACTGCATGTGCTAGTTAAAATACCTTGAGTGAGATTAATTCTTACCCCTCTGCTGAGATTCACTAATCCTGTACTGCTCTGGTATTTCAAAGCTAGGTTTCTTTGCAAAAAGATTTTAGCTCAGTTGCTAAACGCATAATACTTTACATTAGAAACAGTGTAAATAATTCAACTGTCTTTAGTGTACCTGTCAGAAAAATGAAGAAGATTTGAAATTTACATGTACATAAAAGAGCAAGGGTGTTAGATAGGAAGACAAGGTCCCTGACCCCTTGATTATATCTTGGCATCTTACAGCTGTGTAGGGCCAGTATTTCCCATTCTAAGATAAAAATGAATCTATATTGATTTCTAATCTCTCTTGAGCATCTTTTGGAAAAAGATGATATTTATTCACAGGGGAGGTACCAATCACTGCAGAACTCTAATGATTTGTTTCAGATGAAAAATGAGCCTGACGTCAAATTATACTAAGCTCTGGGGCAATGTGTTTGTTTTATTTTCTCTTTTCAGCCAGGGTGAATGTCGTTATTTAAAACTCTATTACTTCCCATAAAACCTATGGCATCTTATTATATAAAGTAGTTACATGCAGTACAAATATAATCTGTATTTCTGCTCTCTGATTTTCTCACTGGATTGAAAAAGGAGTTTTGTTATTTATATATTCCACCCCCCCATACTGTGCTATGCACATAGGAAGATAATAATCAATCCTTATTTAATGGGAATGGTTGAAAAAAATGTTGTCCAAATACTAGGAAAACAGGTGTTCATACACTAATTCTATTGGCTTAATTGAGTCCAATTGCATATATCTTTTATTATGAGCCAATTCAAATCCCTTTTGGAAGAATGTAATTACAAATCATAAATTAATGAAAATTACAGTGATTTATGGATTCATGTTTTCATAGTAGACCAAATGTTCTATATTTTCAATTATCTCTACAGTCCCAAGAACTAAGAATCTGGTACTCGGTTTGTATTTAGTGTTCACTTAGATGGTTCAGATGGAAAATGACATTGAGTCATTGTCACTAACACCAACTGTCTAATTTGACTATAAGTTTCCTTTGGCTCCCATTAAACTTTTGAACTCCTTGTGAAAAATCAGGAAAATTATGAGTATAATCTTGGCATATGCTTCCAATTTTGATATGGGAAATTAGAAATGACTGCAATTTATATTAGATTATGCTCAAACATTTTACTAGTTAATTCATCAAAACACAGATATGTTTTCCAAATACTAATTTTTAAATTCATACTAAATTTGCAGAGACATTTAATCCATATGCTTCATACTGTAACTCATCATTTTGTAGGCGAGAACAGGTCTAAGTTCAGGACTATTTTTTGACTAAGACACTTTGAGTGTTTTTAATTAACATTTAAAACTTTTTTTTCTTTAAGGCAGGAAATTATGTTTGACAAAGTTAAGGCCAAACACCAAAAGGTTAGTGTTTTGTCTAGAACTCAGCATACATGAATCTTAAATGAATTTTAAACCTGGCTAAAATAAGCTGTCACATTGCTTGAGAAAGTGATAGAGAATAAGGAAGTTTGCCATTAAGGAACTTATAAGTGAGTATTTAACACCAGCTAGAGATCAAGGAAAGGTAGATGGAAAGGAATCAGTTTGTTAAGGAAAATAAATACTTTTATATAATAATTCGGCCATGCATGCATGAATAATTTCTTGTGTATTTTTGAGGAGTTACATAATTTTGGCCCATAATTTTTCTTACTTTCTGTAAGTTAAATTTAAAATCTATCTGTGAAACTGCTTACTTCAGACAAGTCAGATAGTCTCTAGTCAGGGGTGTGTATGTCTCTCTGAGGGGGACAGAGAGAGAATGAGAGAAGGATACAAAGATAATACTTATGAGCTCATGCCTAGTACTGGGAATCATTTATGGCCTTTTGTTCTGGTTGATGTTCTGACAAAACGAAGATGGTTTAGAGAGGTCTAGAAAATGAATCAGAGTTGTCCACAACCATGTGGAGTGAAGAACAGATGGGGAAGAGGGTATGAGGGAGGCTTTAGATGTTAGGGGAAAAAAATTAAGGCCTATGTAGTAGCCAGCCTCCAAAATGTTCTTCATTTCCTCATTTTTGTTTTCTCATGCACTTGTGTAGTCTCTTCACACACTGAATCAAAGCTGGCCTAATGCTGACCAATAAAATATGATGGTAGTGGGGTGCCTGGGTGGCTTAGTCAGTTAAGCATCTGGCTTTGACTCATATCATGATCTCATGGTTCATAGGTTTAAGTCCCACGTCAGGCTCTGTGCTGACAGCTCAGAGCCTGGACCTGCTTCAAATTCTGTGTCTCCCTCTTTCTCTTTCCCTCCCACATTTGTGCTCTCTCTCTCTCTGTCTTTCAAAAATAAGTAAATGTTAAAAAAAATATGATAGTAGTGATAGTGTATGATTTCCTAAGCTAGGTCATGAAAGGCATTGCAGCCAAAGCCCCATTTCTAGATTCCTCTGGAAGAACTCAGTGGCTATGCCAGGAGAATGCTCAAGAAGCTCCACGTGGAGGGAAGCTGAAACTCTACTTAGAAGCCAACACAACCTTGCCAGTCTTATGAATGAGCTTCCTTGGAAATATACTCTCCAGACCCAGGTCACCTTTCCTATGACCTCAGTCCCAGCCATCATCTGATTGTAATCTCATGGGAGATCACCCCAAAAAACATCCAACCAAACTCTGAAATTGCTGACCTACAGAAACCATGATAAATAATCACTAGTTATTGTTATTTTAAGTTATTAAGTTTTGAGTCTCTGGTTGTATAGCAGTAGATACATAAAGCAGCACAAAAAGTTGATTAAGGAGGGGCACCTGGGTGACTCAGTCAGGTAAACACTCAACTCTTGATTTTGGCTCAGGTCATGATCTCACAGTGTGAGATCAAGCTTCATATCAGGCTCTGTGCTTGATAGAGATTCTCTCCCTCTCTGCCCCTGCTCTACTCATGCTCTCTCTCTTTCTCTCAAAAAAAAAAAAAGTGGATTCAGGAGTAAAATATCAAATATATATGGAGGCAGGTAGTTTGAGAATTCACTGGAAACAAATGGATATAATCCAGACTTAGAGATCTTACATTGTAATGGAAATGGATCCTTTTAAATGTTTTTTAAATGTTTATTTATTTATTTTGAGAGAAAGAGAGAGGCAGGGAAAGGGAGGGAGGGAAAGAGAGAGAATCCCAAGCAAACTCCCAAACAGGAGCCCGACGTGGGACTTGAACTCAAAAACCATGAGATCATGACCTGAACCAAAATCAAGAGTTGAGTGTTTAACTGACTGAGCTACCGAAGTGCCACCTTTTTAATGTTTTAAATGTATTTATAATATTAGATTACTAATGCAGTAATATAAATGAAGACATTCATATGAAGAGAAATTAAGAGGCTAATGTGCAAACCAGGGCTTAAATGGGGGAACGGTTTTTAGGAAAAAAATGTCACAGCAGACTTTCTGAAGAGATGACATTTAAACCAGAATCAGAAGGCAGAAAAGGAGCTAGTACATTCTCTGGAAGGAAACAGATCTGTGTGTTCAAAGGCCCTGGCCTGAGAAAGAGCTTAGTGTATTTGAAGGAAGGAAAGAAAGTTGGATCAGAGTGAGTGATGAAGATTATAAACAAGGAAGGTAGGATGGGAGGCAGAAACTAGATTTTGTGGGATTTTATGGACTAATAGTAAGAAGTTAGGATATTCAGTGGTAATATACTGAAGGGTTTTGAACAGAGGAAGGTAACATTCTCAAAACATTCAATTAATGGTAGACACAAAAATACTCCTTCTGTACAATGGCCATTTCTTTAGGGATTGGATATTCCTGATGACCAGTCAAGGACTCATGCCTTTAATGGCATTTCTTGATAACAATATTTCTTCTTATGTTGAAGGTGTTTATTCAGTGGAGAATTGTGAGATGAATAAGTAGTTCAAACATTTGAGGAAGGATTCCTGGTACATAAATTTGTTATTGTGTATTTTTAGAGAATTTAATATCAGCAGGAATAGCATCTTTCAGTTTGGTTTAAATTTGCAGTGCTGTAATACTACAACAGCATAACAGTAGAGAAGAACAGAATCATTTCTCTGGAGTGTAATGGGTCTAAGAGTTGAAGAATCTTCCAAGACAAAGATCTGCTGAATTGTAGTCTATAAAATGCCTCGCTATAATCAGGAAAACCATTTTATTTACCCACATCCTCAGCGCAGAGTTCCAAAGACATAATCATATGTAGTAAGTATAATCATGTTTTTCTAGCATAAGGAAACTTAATCGTGTTGAATCATGGCACAGAGATGATTTGACAAAATGAAATAATGCAGGGACCATTCAAAAAAAGAACACATTAATTTTGGATTTGCAATTTGCTACAATTACTATTACTAGCCCTATTACTTTAATAGTGGATATTCAATGTGGATTTTTCATTTTTTTTCTAAAAGGGTTGAGTGTCAACTCAAATTCTATAATTTGCATTTCTAAAAAATACATTTCTCATCAGTGTAAAGTACTGTTTGTCACCTGGCAGGTAATAATTTCCTATCCCAACTCTTAGTTCTGGTGAATATTTTTCCCTTCAAAGAATATATTAAATCAAAAGAACACAACATTTTATGCTAATGCAATCTTTGTAAAGACTGAGATAAAATTTCAAGTACTGATAATTATGAAAACCCTATAAGAGGATTCTAGAAATATTGGTTTCCCTTGTTCCTTGAGATACTGTTCTGCCAAAAATAAATGATTTTGTATATTCATTTTTAAAAGACTAGTTCCAAGGGATATAGTTCTAGAAACCACCTTTTTCCAACAGGCCATTTAATTTATTCCCTGAAGAACCACATTTCATAATTTTGCATTTTCAAGAGAAATAACATATACATATTATTTGTCTTTAGAATGATCATTTTCATTTCAAAGTATGTAATGGCTCAAAGTACTAGTTTTTTGAATAATCAATTACATTCAAAAATTCAATAATTACACGTTTATTTATTACTAACTTTAAAGATTTTGTTAAGCATCAGAGATTCAAAGAAGACAGAGACTCTTTTTTTCAGCCAGATACTAGTAGTTTGGGAGGCAAGAATATCATACTGTGTTTTTTATGGAACGAATAATACATATTGTGTTTTTTATGGAACGAATAAAAGATTACCACCATCATGATCTCAGAAAGAATCCAAAGTGAAGGAAGTCTTCCTGGAGAAGATGATACTTGAATTGGGTTTAAATGCTAAGTGACAAAAGCAGAAAAAAGTATACTATGTACTGTATATATAGTAGAGCAGGCAAATGGGGAAAATAATAAAGGAGCAGGATTAAAAGGGGTATTCTTTGCTGTATTATAATAGTGTAATCTATTCATAATGCATAAGAAAACCATGGGGATATTTTTACTCAGATCTTAAATCTATCTTAGAAAAACTTAAACAAACCTAGTGTATGGATTTTTTCAAAAATTCATCCTCAGTTGTGTTTGCCACACTGATATTGTCTTAACTCTATATTTTTGAAAGAGAAACTCAATACTCTAATACTCATGAAGGTGGCTGGCACGTTAACCTTAGAGAGCAAAATCCTTAATTAAGGCTCAGATCAGCCACAGCGAAGCAGCAATCTTTCCCATATTGATCTGGATAAACTGCTTAGGAGAGTGAAAATGGCATTGTCTCTGTTTATTTTCCTTACACAGCCAGAAGTTGAATTTTTGCCATTTGGTCTTCAGCAAAATACACCCAGAGTGATTCTCCACTCTGCCGATTGACCACCCTGTCTCTGTTGCTTTTCAAGTCTGGAAACTGGACAAGTCCACAGCTGCCTAGTAGGGAGCCTCTTAATTTCAGCACTTTCCCCAAGGCCAGCATCTCCTGGGACATTGCTTTCAGAACACTGTTGTGAAGGTGCTCCTGCAGACAATGTGAGAGACAGTCAACATCCTGACTAGAGCACTTGAAAAAATATGCCATGTTGCTCTTTGGAGCAAGAAGTCATTAATCCAAGTGAAAGATAGGAAACCATACCACCACCACCAAAAAACCCCACTTTTTCTCCAGTCTGCTTTTTGTGTAGCCAATATTATGCCATACCACATGCTTTTAATGCTTATGAAGAAATCAGCAAAACCATCTGTTGCTATACATTTAAGTAATCATTAAAGTGCTTTTAACGAAATGCAGGGAGTTTATAATTGGATTGAAGAGTCCTTCCTGTATAACCTTAGTGTGGAGCTCCCTTGCCCAGGAACATATTCTCGTTAAAATGTTTGCAAAAGTTAAAGCAGTTATTACTAGCAAATATCTACATCTATTAGTGCAATTATCTACAGTTAAGAGTCTTAGGGTAGGTTTCCAGCTGTAGAACCTGAGATGATATCTACATACAACTGATTCATGACTTGGATCTCTCCTCTTTCCTTTCCTCCTTCCCTCAGTCTTTTGACAATCCCACAGAGTGGCTTTTGTTTGATTCCACAGGGGTGGTCTGTAAAGTAATTTGTGCCTCAGTATGTCTTAAACCAAATAAACAGTGCTGAAACCTTCCTAATACAATACCCTTCCTTGGAGGATCCCAAGGAAACTTGCAATCTACACACTCCAGAAGCCTGAGAGGAGTACAAGAAAGAGGACCATAGATGGTGACTTTTGTAAAAAACAAACAAAAACAAAAACAGAAACAAAAACAAAAACAGTGTCATGAGGCTAGAAAAAGCTAAGTGAGTAAATAAAAGTATTTAAGGGGACCTGGTTGAAGTAAAGAAATTATTTATGATTTATCAATGATTTAGTTGAATAACGAGTACTTAAAAGTTTGATGGAAGTGATGGGGACCTTGGGAAAGACAATTTACAGTCAGTGCTGTCCTGAAAATTTATGACATGTAGCCCAACTAAGGATAAACATCTAAAATAGGCATTCATTCAGAGCACTCCATTTACCAAATGGCCAAAAAGATTGTAAGGGTGGTTATTTTCATTTGATTCTTGAGAATGGTGGACTCTAATGGAAGGATCATTGGGATAATTGTTAGAATAGAATTCTACTATCAATTTTGTTTCATGGTGGTGAATTAGAATATAGGAACAGTAAACATTTCTGCCTTATGTGTTACACTGGCTAATGTGGTGTACCAATCAGACTCTCCTTTTCAAGATGGGGCTCCTATTTTTATAAGCTGCTAGTAATGGTGGATATTAATGGTTCATAGCTGCCTTTCATCAGGAAACTGCCTTTGGTCAAGGTTCACAGCTTCACCTAATAGTAGGGTCCCCTCTCTGGGAACAGTCTGCGTCTGGTAGGAATTCAAGTATGAATATCTTACCCCTTGCCTTGATTTTTTTAATGTTTATTTATATTTGAGAGAGAGAGGTGGGGGAGGGGCAAAGTTAGAGAGGCGTATAGAGGATCTGAAGCCGGAGCTGTGCTAGCAGCAGAGGGCCCAACGGTGGGGCTTGAACTCATGAAGAGTGAGATCATAACCTGAGCTGAAGTTGGCTGCTTAACTAACTTCAGCCACTCATATTTCAGGTGCCCTTTGAAATATTTGAAGGAGTAAACCATGACTAGAGCTAGTTGTAGGATTGGCTGAGGCTTCCTTTGCAAGTAACTGCACCACTGTTCAACTTCTCCCTCAATCCAATCCTGCTTCTTTTACTCCTTCATAGTTGTTCCCGATAGCTCTCTCCAAGAAATGTCCTAAAGGTATTGTCTGTTTTCTAAAGAATATGATGTAAAAATGTTGGTGATACATTAGTCCCATGAAGCAGAATTTGTGTGGGATTTTGTTTTTTACTGTGGTTACATATACATAAAATAAAACTATTTTTTGCATTTAATACTGTTTTTTTTATTGAAGTATAGTCGACACAATATCCTATTAGTTTCTGGTGTACAACATATTTATATGACAGTTCTGTATATTACTTAAAGCTTACCACAATAAGTGTAGTCACCATCTCTCACCATATATTATTACACTATTATTGACTGTATTCCCTATGCTGTAATTTTATCTCTGTGATTTATTTTGTTACTAGAGGCTTATACCTCTTAATCCCCTTTGTCTGTTTTACTCATATCCTACCCACCTTCCATCTGGCAACCACCAGTTTGTTCTCTGTATTTAAGGATATGTGTTTGTTGGTTCATTTGTTTTGATTTTTAGATTCCACATGTAAGTGAAATTATGTGGTATTTTTTTTTCATTATTTCTCTTAGCATAATATCCTTTAGTTCCATCAATGTTGTCAGAAATGGTTAAGATCTTATTCTTTTTTATGGCTGAGTAATGCCCCACTGTGTGTGTGTGTGTGTGTGTGTGTGTGTGTGTGTGTGTGTGTCTTTATCCATTTATCTATTGATGGACATGCGGATGGCTTCCGTATCTTGGCTCTTGTAAATAATGCTGCATTAGGCACAGAGGTGCATATGTCTTTTAATTAGTGTTTTTGTTTTCTTTGGATAAATACCCAGGAGTGGAATTACTGGATCACATGGTATCATTATTTTTAATTTTTTGAGGAAACTTCACACTACTTTTCACAGTGGTTCTATCAGTTCCCACCAACAGTGCCCAAAGATTCTTTTCTCCACATCCTTGCCAATACTTGTCATTTCTTGTCTTTTTGACACTAGCCATTTTGACTGGTGTGAGGTGATACCTCATTTTCCTTTTGATTTGCATTTCCCAGATGATGAGTGATGTTGAGCATTTTTCATGTGTTTGTTGGCCATTTGTATGTCTTCTTTTGGAAGAATGTCCTCTTCCCAGTGTTTAATTGGATTGTTTGTTTTTTGTTGTTGTTGAGTTGTATAAGTGTTTTTAGTGTTTGTTTATTTTGAGAGAGGGAGGGAGGGAGGGAGGGGAAGAGAGAGAGAGAGAGCGAGAGAGAGAGAGAATTCAAAGCAGGATCCACGCTATCAGTGCAGAGCCCAACACAGGGCTTGAACTCACAAAATGTGAGATCATTACCTGAGCTGAAATCAAGAGTTGGATGCTTAATTGGCTGAGCCACCCTGGTGCCCCAAGCTGTATAAGTTTCTTAAAATATATTTTGGATATTACTCCTTACCAGATATTTTACTTGGAAATATCTTTCTTCATTCACCATATTGCCTTTTGTTTTGCTTATTTCCTTTGATGTGCAAAACTCACTATTTTAATCATTTTAACGAATCTAATTCCATGACATTACTACCCTCACAACTTGTGCAAAATCACCTCTCTAGTTCCAGGAAATTTTTGTCACCTTGAACAGAAAGCCTTTACGCATTAAGCAGTAACCACTCATTCTCCACTCCTTTCTGCCTTAAACCACCATGAATATGCTTTCTGTCTCTATAGATTTTCTTTTTCTGGATATTTCACATAATTTTAATTATATATAGTCTACCGTGTCTGGCTTTTTTAATTTAGTGTTTCCAAGATTCATTTATGTTGTAGCATGTATCAATATTTTGTTCCTTTTTATTGCTAAAGAATATTCTATCATATGGATATACCGTTTTGTTGATCTATTAATCCATTAATGTACATTTATGTTGTTTCTACCTTTTGGCTATTATGAATAGTATGGCTATGAACATTCATATACAAGTTTTTGCTTGAAAACCTGTTTTCAGTTTTTGAGGGTATATATCTAGCTGTGACCTGTATCATTTCTATGGTATTGGTTTTGACTTGTTGAGGATATGCCAAACTGTTCTCTATAGTTGCTACATTATTTTATATCACCATAGGTAATGTATGAATTATTTTCAGTACAAAAGATCCTAGGTAGTTGTGACTCTAAGGGAAAGATCTTTGGGATAATAATCAGAACGGGATTTTATTTTATTCTAGTTTCTTCACATCCTCACCAACACTAAGTTATTTTCTAACTAATGTTGATGTGTCCATTATAGTAGGTATGAAGTAGTATCTCATTACCGTTTGACTGACAAATTCTTAATAACTAATGATGTTGAGCATCTTCTCACATACTCTTTTGATATTTGTAGTTCTTAGCTCATTTTCAATTGGATTTTTTGTCCTTTAGTTGTTGAGTTGTAAAATTATTTACACATTTAGAATGACACTTTGAAGCTAAATTACATGTAATATAGTTGCAATAGACCACATCACTGATTATATCTTGACATCATCTGGCATGCTCTTGAAGTGCAAATGTGAAAACTTCCACCATTTTGAATTGAGGCAGGACATTCTGGAAGAAAATACTCAGGCAGGTGTAATATCTCAGGCATTTGAGATGTTCTAGGAACTTTACAATGACAAATATTATGGAATATGCCTCTCGCTGGGAGTTATCAATGTACTGGAGAAAGACAATGAAAGTAAATGAAAAATTAAAAATGAAATCATCAATTAAAAGATAAATTAAAAAGTCAGTCACTCTATGGCAGCATAAGAAAAAGAACCATCTAGAGTTTGAGCTCAGAAAAAGCAGAGCTTCAGAGAAAGCAAGAGGATCAAGTTGTAAACTTAATGACAGCAGAGCTTCTAGATAATGTTGATATTTTTTATCATGTTGAATTTTTAAAACCATAAGCCTGATTCTCCAGGTCAGAATTTCTAATGAGAATAACTAGCACAATGAATTTTGGGATATAAACATTATGCTGATTCACTTAAAGATCTGGAATCCCCAGATTTCCCTAAATTTTCTGTGCCTATAGAAGTATCTTTCTTATCCAGGGTAAAGACTAGGATCCTCCCCCATGCACTTGCTTGCAGATGATGTAGAGCCTTGCCTTGCAAGACACATGCCGTCCTCGGGGTATGCTCCCAACTTCCCTTCTACTCATCAGACTAATAACTAGGTCAAGTCATAGCATATGCCAATTGGGAAAATCCTAGATCTGCTGAGGAATAAAGGAGTCTACATGGAAGGACATAATATTTAATAATAATAGTAATAGTAGTAGTAGTAGTAGTAGTAGTAGTAGCAGTAGTAGTAGTAGTAGTAAATGTGCCAGAAGAAGCTAAAAGAGTGTATGAGTCTCAGCTCAGCACATTGGGATTTTTTTGGGGGGTGAAGGTGGGTCTGGGTCATGAACATAAAGTTTGACAATGGAACATTTATCAGTATAGAGGGACTCCATGAGGCAGGATTTCACACATGTAAACAACTCTGGAAGATGGTATTAACTTTCTGCTAGGATGACTCATAATTTTGGAGAAAAATGATAATCCACATAAGCAAAAGAGAAATGTCATTATTGCCATGGAGGAAACTAGAAGAAGGTACTGAAAGGTGTATAGGAATTGGCATGTGAGGTTAGAGATACTTTGTCATCTGAAAAATTCATTTACTAACTATATCTCACAAGAAGACAGAAAGCATTGCATTTACTAAGTAACAAGGAATTTGATGGTGAGACAGTCACTAGCAATACTGAGAAACTGTTGTAACTGTCTTCTGAGGGCCAGGGATAATGGTATATTGTTACATGAATTGGTTCCATTATAGCAATAGGGACCATAGGGTTCCCAAAAGAATAGAGACCAGATGGTGATACTTAATTGTCAGGAGTATGGAGGGAGCTGTTACTGTAACAAGTAGACAAGTTGGAGACAAGTGGACAAGTAGACAAGCTGTTACTGTAACAAGTTGGAGTGAGAGTCAAGGTACCCTAAGGCATAGATTACTGTTGACGTGGCAAATGGAGTCCCCAGGTGTCAAGGCAGATAAGCAGCCAGCAAGGATATTGATCAATCTGTATAATCAAAATACATTAAACATGAATAATCATAAATCCCTCTTAATAAAAATGATGATCTTTTCAGACCTGCAACCCATTGATTGAAGGAGAGGCTAGAATTCTTAGTCCGCTAAAAAATACATGGTATACAGTAATGCCTTTCCAAGTCCTTTTCCAAACAGACCAATGACAATTTATTTAGGTTACTAATCCTTAGAAAAGGTACTCTCTAGACATTTTAAAGACTACATGAAACATAATCCATTTTTTCATTAATGACCCAGGACCTTAAGCCTTATTAGGCCCTCCTTACTTCCCCTGGGAATATAATTTATGGAGACCAGAAAATAGAAAGGAGTCCTGGGCATGTTTGGTTTACAGTGGGTACACTGGATTTATAAAACTACTCAGTGATCATTTGGATATAGATATACTTGGTTGCTGAAAGTAGTCCCACACCATACTCACTCATTCAGTCACACACCAATTTATCAATTTATTGGTATGGTGGGATAAGAGCTATCACAGTGGTGAAGGAGAGCCAAGTGGAAAACAACAAAGCTACTCCAGGATTATATTAACTATAGTACAAAGGATCCCATATTATTTGGATTTCCCATACAACTTGACATTTATCCAGAATATCTTTTAGATCTATTTAATCACACAAGTAAGCAAGGTGTGCCTAATGCACTGGGCATCTTGGCCAGATAGATGCATTTCAGATAATGGGAGATTAAACCTATAAGATTTAAGGGTTCATCACATGAGTATTGTTTCTTAGGGTCTGCTGGTCAAGAGCAAATCATCTGTAAAGTAAAATACAAATGCCTCTTGTATCTCTCCCAAATAAGAAGGAAGCACCATGAGTGTTTGTTCATTTTCAACTCTGTATGCAACATATTGCACACATTGCTCCAACCTATTTACTGAATAATACAGAAGACTACCACCTTAAATGGAGTTTAGAATTGGAAAGGGCTTAATATTAGGTCCCAACTGTGGCACAAATAACTCTTCCACTTGGACACTAAGACTTAGCAAACTGTATGGCATTTCTCATGTTCTGGTGTCAGGGCATGCTATGTGTAACAGAAATCTGTACAGCATTTAAAAAAAACAGATTCTGGTATGCTCTGAGCTCCTTAGGGAGATAGAGTATTTGATTACGGATCATCAAATGGCCATATAACCAGAAACAACTACCGTGCACTTGATTCTTTCAGTTCCAATAAGCCATAGTGTTGGAAGCATCACTAATAATCCTTCCTAAATTGGAAATGGTACATTCAAGAGACTCAGCAGAGTATATTCAGAGGGTAAATGAAAACTGCATAAACAGGTGGCCTAGAGCCCATATCATCAACCACTGCTACACAGCCTCCTCTCCTTCAGCTTGTGCCTGTTTCATGGGAAAGAATCCATTGCCAGCTGATAGAGTGGGAAAAAGTAGGAAAAAGGCCAAGCTTGTTTAGAAGTGCACTGGCTTGTTATGAGGGTACAAGCCTAAAATGTACTATTTCTATACTATAGTCCTCCTCAGGAAGCACTGATGACAGGTGGGAAGAAATCTTCTCAATGTCAGTTTTGAACTGAGTACTTGACCATCCATTTTGTAAATAAAGAGAAGTAGCCCAACAAAGGGATATTTGCATGCTTGTGGATAGTGGTAAATGGCATGATTACAAAAGCAGGAAGTGGGTGGGTCTATGGGAGTAAGAGTCTACTCCAGAAGGAAGTTAACTTTGCAAACAAGTAGATGGAATGGCTTGGTACTACAGTAGAGCTGGGAACACGTTGTCAGATTCTGAATATAGTTTGAAGGTAAAGTGAAAAAGATTTCCTGAGGGATTGGATATGGTTTGTAGTAAACAGCAAGATATTTGTACCTAAAACACACTCTCTCTCTCTCTCTCTCTCTCTCTCTCTCTCTCTCTCTCACACACACACACACACACACAGTTACTTTAAAATACACTAGAGATTATAAAAAATGTTAACAGTAGCTATCCTCTCAATTTTAATTGCATTTAATCAGCATGTAATTTTCCTTCTTCCTATATAGTATTCAGAATATAATTTTGATAGTAACATGTATTGGGTTGCTTTAACCATTCCTCTGTCATTGAATAAATCTGTTGTTTAACACTTTTTTAGTCAATAATACTGCAAAAATTCTATTAATACATAGAAATTTGCATTAAGATAAATTCTCTGAGATGATATATCACTGGCAATAACACTTTAAGAAATATATCTTGGTTTTCTCTTATATTTGAAGGCATTAGTTATTAGTTACGTGTTTGTCTTTATATGTACATAAATGAAAATTATTATAACATAAAATATAAGATTACATATATCATGTTACTATATAATGTTACTTTGCATGTAAAATATAATACTGTATAATCTATATTATATATGTATAAGCATAAAATATTTTCCACTCATATAGAGACACATTATAACTTAATAATGTCTTCATTTGTTTGATTACTATTGAGACACAAATATTTTTTCCATATACTTGAAAACTATTTAGTATTTCCTCTTATAAATGGTCTGTCCAGGTCCTTTTCCACTTTATTTCTTGATTTTTTTTGGTATTTTTCTTATCGATTCGTATAACTTTCTGTATTAATAAAGACTTTGTCAGTTTGTCACATTTGCTGGAAATACTTTTGGCAGCTTTTTTTGAAATAGACTTTTTATAGCTTTTTGTTGATATGTTGCTTTGTGATTGCTTCTTTATTCTAAATTTAAAACTGTATCCACTTGTCAGAAATTTTTCTCAACAGCCTATTCTATTTTCTCTTAGTTATCTATGCTTTCATCTTAATACTGAATTCTTTTTGCCTCCCAAACTATCTCTTGCTGTATAGTAACTTCACCATTATATATAAGAAACCTAAGGTACAGAGTAAATGTCTTACCTAAGCCCTTCCCCAGCCCCTCTACCTTACCACCCAGCTTAGTTGGCCAGAGAGAGAACTCAAAATAGAAACCATCTGCAATGTTAGCAAGACATCAGACTATAATATTTCACATAGGAGTTGTTTAACCAGGTGTGTTTTTAGTTGATCAGTCAATAACTATCATAGGATAGTAAAAAAGAGGAAAGCTTCCACAGGTAGGTATTAATCAAATAAATACAACTATATTTCTAATGTGTTCTACAATTCTAATATGATTACTAACTAAATCAAAGAATATTTACCATTTGGTATCCAGTGTAGTGTTTATACCAGCTTTGGTCAAAGGACACAAAGTTAAAACTCAAGCGAATCAAATAATCAATTCAATAATACTTTAATGAAGGACAGTGAATAAGTCAGTGGGAGAAGAAAAAGGAGGGAAAAAGCTGTGATATATATAGAGATAGATAGGCAGATAGATAGATATTTTTTTAATATCCTGGATGTGAAATCGCATTTCTCACATGATTATCAACACAATTTGAACTTACTCAAATGGACTCTTATTTGCTTGAGAAGAACCAGCAGGTTTGCTAACAACTGCTGAGACCTCTATCTATTTTCTCTTTGAAGGCTTTAAATTCAGCATCATGTTCTCTGCCAAGACTGCAATGGGTTGGAGGATAAATAAGTAAAATCTTGGGATGGCTGGGTGCTTCGTAGAGAAAAATGATTGGCCAATTTATGTTTAGACCCTTTGCCCATATTATTATGCTGGTAGAAATGCAGCAGGTTTGAAGTGTGAAGGTTTGAATGTTAAGGACACTTGAAATCCCATTTCCAGATCTTATTGTAGCGACAAGAGTGCTTGAAAGATGAGATTTGGAGAAAGTCTGTTTATCAGCTCAGCACAGCCCCCCATTATACTTTATCTGTATCAGCTCTCCTAAGGAACAGAATTCCAAGTCCCTGGGTGGCCTTGCCATAGTTTCCTTATCACTTTCAAGGCTGAGTAGGGAAAAAAACAACAAAAACAAACAACAAACAAACAAAGAGCACTTCTTCCACTTTTGTACATATCACTATATGCTCCTTTTCCTAATTAGGATATATCAAGGAACAAAACGGGACTATCATTTTTCTTTTCTTTTTAAAAAACTTATTTACATTTCCTTTCTCTACACACATTTTTAAAAATTCAGTGTCATTTTGTTAGAGTTCATAACTCAGTGAAATCTTTAAGACCAAAGTAATGTATTTAGAAAGTGAGAAACCCTTAAAATATCAGAATCTTCTCTGAGTAGTATTCAAACATTGTCTGGCTTACAAAACCAACAATCTGATCTAACAAATCTTGCTTTTTGTCAAGTAGTAATGTAAATGACACACAAATTCACTTTACTATTTTAAGACTGACAGATATTTTGAAATAAATTGCCTTTAGAAAATACAATGATCTAAATTATTGGCTAACTTGAGTGTAATACTTACTATCAAATCAAAATGATAGGGTTATATGATCAACGTATTTTAAGTGTTTCAAAATAGAGAACAATGTGTTCTCAAAATTAAGTGAAACAACAATGAATCTCTATTATTTAAAAAATTTTAAATAATTTAATAGGCTAATGTCAAACAAATTATAATCCTTATAAGTACAGAAAATTACTTTTATTTTTCAAAGGAAGTTATTTTTATAGAATTCACACATTTTGGGTACAGCTGTCTTTATAAATAGATTTTGTCCTCTTAATTGTTTTAATGGTGTTATTGCCACACTGAATATCTTCACCTACAACTTTGACTATTTCCATTAGGTTTTAAGTTCAGATATAAATCATACACAAAAGCATCTATTTCTTTTTAAAAAAACCAAAAGCAACAAAATATTATGGCATCTTCAATGCTTTTTATTTCAAAAATCTATGAAAGCTGTAAGTTTATTTTGGAGATATATATGTATATATACATGCATATATAAACATATATATATATGAATGATAGCATATGAATATGTAAAATAACTTTTATATATTTGTACTGAAGAATGTAAGGTCACATGAAACTTGTTTATTTTCTTTAGTATATTATAAGAGTAGGAAGGTTTCTGTTTTCTCTAGGAAAAAAGCAAATGGAAGTGAAAATACATTGGAAAATGTTCACATCAGGCATATGAAGACTTCTTAATTGTTAATAAAATATATACCTGGGTATCTGTTGTGACAGTGTTATAAACACCATTTTTTAGCATAATTAAGTTAAATCCTGACCAATGCATTTGAAATGAATGTGTCCTACATGCCTAGAATACAATACACACATAGGCACATGCCTACACACTGAGGCAAACTCACTCACAAATACACAATTCATGATGATAGCTAGAGATAACATTTTTTACTTTGAAATATTTTAATGATATCTGAAACAAGATTGGACATTTTATTCTCTAATTGTGAGAGAAATTCCATGTCAAACATGTTCTTGCACAGACTAGTAATCAAAAATGAAAAAAAATCTAAAGATAAAGATGATGATGATAAAAATAAAATTTCAGCATGTATTGATTTTTCATTATGTGCCCCATTTATTATATGTCTTGTTTATTTCTTACAATATCGTAAGATAGGTTAGAATGTTGTAGTGAGTTGGATATTGGTCCCAAATAATATATCCATATTCTAATCTCTGAAACCTGTGAATATTATATGATACAGAGTTGAATATTACCTTATTTGGAAAAAGGTTCTTTTTAGAAGGCACTCCTGCATCATTTTATCAGTATGAGTCAAGAAGAACAATAATGCAAAGTTACCAGTGAAATAGAATTTCCCTCTTCATTTCTTCCACCTATAGCCCAAGCCTCAAGGAAAGTACCCCATTGTAAATCATTGTTTCTTTCTTTGTTCCCTAATATATAGCAGAGCCTGATCTAAGAATAGAATAGGAGAAGTCATGATGGAGCCTATCAATAAAACATTTTAATTAGGTACCACGATTTATATAAATTTACTTGTTTATGAGATACATGGACATTACATATATGTGTGTATGTGTTTGTATTAGTTTAGTAAAATACAATGTGTAAGTATATTAAACATAGATATAATTAATGTGTATAATAGTTATAAAATGTTTTACAAGGATTTGGGTGCAATTCATTTGTTTGTTATCACAGAGCATGGTGAGGAAGTGAAACAATGAGACAGGAAGGAGAAGAAAGTCAATAAGAGAACACAAAATTAATGAGCAGGACACAAGATGGATAACTGGATTTAATGCTGATGGTTACACTCTGATAGTCTGTGTAAAAGCACCTCAGAATAGTTTCAAGAAAACTGGGTTATTCATGCCCCCTTATGGGTTGAGTTTCGTCTTAGAAGCATTAACTCTCTAATAATACAAGCTTGTGCAATGTACAGGCAAACATGCTCATGTGGTCAGAGAAAACTCAGGGAGAGATATGGAAGCACTTGAGAGAAGAAGTAATCAATGTGGTTGAGAATTGCCCACAAAAGCTCTTTGTGATCTACATGGTGGGTAGCATTATTTTGATTTATTCTATTTTCTTTCTGTACCTAAAGAGATAGTGGGACATAACTGCCAGAACGCATGAACCCACTTTTAAAGACCATAATGAAAGATTCTGAGATGCCTGTGGGCAAGGAATGACTTCTAGTAATCACTTGATTCATCCTTGCGGTGTCCAGCCCTATTTGAGTCTACCTATAGATACCCAACCAGTTGAAATTGGTACCCAAATGGAATAGCTCATGTTTAAATGGATATCCTGTTTTTACTAAGTCATAACTTCATTCACTCAAATCCATTGGCTTGGAGGTCTGGCATCACAATGGAATTAGCTTTCGTTCATTTTCAATTTAAATTAATTTTCAGTAGCAAACCAATGGCATTTGGAGACTAGAAACGCAAAGAATATGTTTCCAAAATTTCTATTTAAGTCTTTTGAAAGACTGTATAATTGAATGCATTAACGTTTTAACAGTCCGCATTGCATACTAAAGCCCTCTATAATCAAGTAGCTGGTGAATAAATTCTTGGCACTCCCATCTAGCTTACTGTAACAAATAGAATAGATGTCTTTCTGGAATAAACCTTGGCCACTCAAGCTAATGGCAATCTAGTTAGGTTTTTGCCAACCTCAGGAAACATCTATTATCAATAGATGCTGAGAAAATTATATTACATGTAAGTGTTTTAGAGAGAACAAAGAAAGTCTCTCAAAGTTAACGGAAAACAGAATCTGCAATGGTATTATGATTGATTTGGGGGAGAAAGAGCTGTGGATGCTTACATACATGAATCACTTTAAAACATTTTAGGCTTGTAGTATCTTGGTAACTTGTGATTCATATATAAATACACATTAAGATATTGTTTAAAATTCATATTATTGATCTAATTGATTTCAGCAGCTCTGAGTCATTGACTATTTTGTAAATATATCAGGTAAAGATTGGATCAGTGTTCACAAATTTATGGGTGCACTTCTAGATTTGATTCTGAAAGTAATTGGAATGTCACATAAAGAAAAAAAATAGTGATAAGAGCCAGCTATAAACATCCATGTTTTGTTTGACTAAACACTTCTGATGGGAAGTTTTCCTTGTCGTATTGAGAGCAGTTATTAAACTATCCAAGACAGATTAAGAAATGTTCCGATTTTAAGATAATAATTTTGTTAGTTTTTTGGATTTTGAGGGAGAGGGTTCAGGATCAAATCCTCATTTTTGCTCATCTTTTATTTTTATCCTGTAATCCAAGCAGAAGAGATAATGGGTATTTTAATTTTTATACTCAATTCAGAATATTAGGGAATTATTAGTCCAAAGGAAATGCTAGTATACATTTTCAACTTTTTAAAACTCTCTCAACTCCTGAAATTTGCGCTTTCATCTCAGGGCAAGATCAAAGTAAGGAAGTGGAAAGAAAAGATGTTTCAGACCTCCAACTTTAATTCCAGGAATTATTTAGATTCAAAGATTGGTTAGTATGTATTTTAAACCTTTGAAAATAAACTCATGGATTGTAATCTCATTCCTCTACCTGCCATAAATGTGGACACGGATTAAGCCAAACTTATGTCACATGATCCTATGTATAAAATGACACATGGATTTATAAAAGGAAATGACTTAAGGAAGGGGACTGTTTATCAACCGACACGACTCCAGGTTTGTAACTGTAGTAGCAAACCACATGGCTGCTGTAAACTAAACCTGGAAAAGATGGTTTCCCAGGCCCTATACACGAGAACATGGTCTGTCTTCATTAGTCATGACAGGAACCAACCCAAAGCTGCAGGAAATCTTTCAATGTATTCCTGCTTAAAGACACTTGCCTCCTTGTTCACTTATTATGATGAGCATTGGCTGATGTATAGAAGTGTTGAATCACTATATTGTACACCTGAAACTAATATTACACTGTGTGCGAACTGGAATTTAAAGAAAAGCAAAAAAATAAAAATAAAAACACTTGTCTTCTTAAAAAAAAGCAGCTTTGAACTAGTTAGGAACTATCTGATTAAAAACTTAACTGTGACTTTCCCTCTCAACCTTAAGTATTGGGCAGATTACTTCCCATCTCTGACTTGAGTGGTAAAATGAGATGTTTGGATTAGGCGAGGATGAAAACCAGGGATGTTTTCTTTTTTTTTTTTTTTCATTTTTTTTAGTTATATTGTTTCTGAACTGTTGACCAGAGGCTGCCAGCATAATTTTGAGGCTACATCCAAGCATAACCAAAAATGTGAATCGATGTTGTTTAGTCAGTGACATGGATGTGACATGTGTCATCCTTTCCTATAGTCTATGACTCTATTATGGTAATTCAACAAAGTTCCAATGTAAAGAGTCTGATTTTTTTTAAATAAGAATGGCCCTAACTTTAACAAGATACATTCCTACATTAAAGAAGTTTCTCAGAGCAAATTTGTTTTGAGAGTTTGCCCATGATATAAATAATAGGTCGGGGGACTGTGAGGTTTTGTACTTTGTAGAGGGAAACTGGGTGGGGCATGATTCACACAAAACTGAAAAATGTTGGGTTTATTAATACCAACTTTCCCTTTTTTATAACATCTTAGCTCTGTGATAAATTCAGAGGGAATTAAACCTTTATAATAGTTGTATTAGTGAAATTCACTTTCAAAGACAATTAGTAAGTTGATACTGCTTTGCAGTGGTAGCTGACATTCCTATAAAAGCAACAGAAACCTGGCCATTGTCTTACTGTCATCGAGTTCATGGTTCCTCAGGTCACGTTGCTCTGATTCAAATATGAGTCACTTACTAGTGACTTTGGTCAAAGTTCCAATATTACAAAATAAGGATTATGACAAAGTTTACTTTATCAGATTGTTGTGAAGATAAAATGGATTAATCTATATAAAACATTTAGAAGAGTTCCTGTCAATGAGTAAGCAGCCTTAAATTTTACATGTAATTTATGTGATTATTTGTGTTATTAGGAAGAATATCAGTAGAGATAATTTATATTTTTCTAGTAATGGAATACAGATATTAAAATGAGACGGAGAGCACATGTGTATTAAAATGTCGATGGTGGGAGAAAAGCATGGTTGGCATTCTTTGTGGTTATTCTCTTTCTTATTTATTTATTTTTCTGTAAGTTTGACATTATTTTCAAGTAAATTAAAAAGACGTGCAGATGAAAATATTGCTAAAAGAATTTTGGCCCTAAAATCAAAATACTCTTTTCTTCACCACTAAAAATACTATTACATTGAATATATTAATTAGCTTGTTTGTGGTGGTCATTTCACAATGAATACATACATCAAAATATCAACCTTGGGAGTCCTGGGTGGCTTAGTTAGTTAAGTGTCCGATTCTTGGTTTCGGTTCAGGTCATGATCTCACGGTTCGTGGGTTCCAGCCACACATTGGATCTCTTCACTGACAGGGCAGAGCTTGCTTGGGATTCTCTCTATACCTTTCTCACCCTCCCTTGTTTCTCAAAATAAATAAATCTCTCTCTCAAAATAAATCTCTCTCTCAAAATAAATAAATAAACTTTAAAAATATATATCAAACTGTACACCTTATATATATGCAATTCTTATGTGTCAGACTGCAAAAACGCTGAAAAAAAATAGTATCACCTGACATTTAATGTGGATTTCCAACATGTTGTTCACTGTGCTAAGAATGTTATATTCATCGGGTGCCTGGGTCCCGGCTCAGTCGGTTAAGTGTTCGACTTTGGCTCACGTTATGATCTCACTGTTGGTGAGTTTGAGCCCCACATCAGGCTCTGTGCTGACAGCTCAGAGCTTGGAGCCTGCTTTGAATTCTGTGTCTCCCTCTCAGCTCCTCCCCAACTCATGCCGTCTCTCTCCCTCTCTCTCTTTCTCTTTCTCTCTCTGACATAAATAAAACATAAAAAATTTTTAAAAAGAATGTTATATTCATATTCATTGTCTCATGTAGTACAGCAACTTATGAGTTATTGACAATCCCTGTTTTACAGAGGAAGTTACTCTGAATCTGAAGTTTACAGACCTACATAGTCTAGCTCGTACACAATACAATTTTACACAAACCTCCTAGCTTAGACCTTTTAGAATGAGATCTAAAATGAGGAAAAAGTCTGAAACATAATAGACTAGATTTGAAATCAGTTAGATTTGCCTCTAAATTCTGGCTCTGTCATGAATAGTTTTGTGACGTTACCCAGATCCTCTCTTTGAACCTTAATTTCTTCCTCTATAAAAACAGAAATTATCTAGGGCCACCAAGGTGACTCGGTTGGTTGAGTGTCTGACTTTGGCTGGGATCATGATCTCATGTTTCATGAGTTTGAGCCCCACATTGGGCTCTTGGCTGTCAGCCCAGAGCCTGCTTTGGCTACTCCCTCTCCCTCTGTCTCTGCTCCTGCCTCTCTCTCTGCCCCTCCCTAGCCCACAATTGTGCTTACACTCTGTCTCTCTTGAAAACAAATAAACATTAAAAAAGAAACAAATTATCTACATTATAGCTTTCAAGGATGAAATGATTTTAAGTACCAACATTCTTTTGCAAAACGATTAGCATAAATAAGGACTTAATAAATGAAAGTCATGGTCACCCTAAGTTAAGATACAGTGTAAAAATAAATAAAATTATAATTTTAATCTCATTAAATATATGCAATTTATAGGTAGAAATGCATAAAATTTGAGACAATATACTTGTATAAATATATGTAAGACAAACCAGAGCTATAAATCATACAGAGAAAGATAAAGATATCTTTCTGAGAGGATCATGATTTTGCCTCCTTTATTCATTTTTAAAGTATATTTTTTATAGAGCATATAAAATGAGCATTTAGGCAGAACATGGTCCAATCTTTAAGAAGTAACAGAAAATGCAAATTTATGAGATGATTTGACATTCATTGTTTCTGTGGAAACCTATTGTGTTGGTCTTGGTGGATAAAATACTTTTGGGGAGGATTTTACCTTAATTACTCCAACTGCCTCTGGTTACCTTCTGGAAAACCACTTGTCAATTTCTTTTAAATGAGACTTTCATGAGGACTTGGTAAATTATTCAAGTATTTTCAGGCCAAGACTCTTAATTCCACTTTTCTAACTTCAACCCAAAGAGTAAACATTTCCTGATTTTTTTTTCTTTTAAAGATATTTAGGTAAGAACGTCTAAAATAAAAATCTCAGAGTTAGAAGGTGCCCTACAGAGGGAGAATCATCTCATGTATAAATTTGATTGCATCCAAGAAATTCACTAGTATCTCTGGTTTCCAGAATCTCTCCAGTGCAGTTATCATGAAGCTAACAGACATGTTAAGTATAAAACTCTTCCTAATCAGGCATAATTCCTGGGTGATCATTGTCAGTGGATTTGATGCCTGCATCGATATTAATTGCACAAATTTCAGGCAGGATTAGGCAGAATACAAGAAAAAAAAATCAGACAGACCAGGAGGAAAAGGTTTCTTAAGCTATTTTAGCAGCTTAGAAGTAAATCATAAAATGTCAAGCTACAGAAATTGGCTCCGATAAATATGATTTTTTCCTGAATTAGTTCACTAAGCTTTTATCCTTTCTGAACACTTTCAGTCAATCCTAAATACTTTAAATGCCAAGCTTAATATTGAACAGTTACGCTACAGCACATATAGAAGATTGAAAGCAGCAGTTATTCTAGATGAGAATGAGTTATTTTATCTTCATTTAGACCCAGAAACGAAAGAAAATAACCATCATGTGAAGAGATTGTAAACAAATGAATACTTGTAAAGAAGCCAGGTTGCGGCTACCAAATGAGAAAATTTAATCATTAAAAAATGTATAATCATTTCAACCAAGTTATGTCTATAGGATATGCCTCCCTCCCAACCCCCTGAGAGTCAGTATGACCATATTCCTCTGAGGAAATATATGGTTCTAATTGTAATTTAATTTTACATTCTTATTTAGGGGGATTTAGAGTTGAAAATGACTGTAAAAATCGCATACCAGCTGTCACTTGGCTTCCATTCTGTGCGGTCTTTGCTCGATGCACATGAGTAAGTTGCAGTAATGCTGAGAGAGCGCATGCAGGGAGGATAGTTTGCATTCCTAGAACTATTGCAGATACTCTTTGTTTTAAAAAAAATCACATATAAGCATTACCCATTTTCCAAGCTATCACAGAAAGACTATTTTATTCCCATTTGATTCCCAAACTATGATTTTAAAACTCTTTAGACGGGAATCACATGGGACTTTAAAAAGGACAATAATTTGGAAGTCAAGAGACAAGTTCAAGACACAGCAATCACATTACCAGATGTGTGACTTTGGACAAATCAGGTAATTTTTCAGGCATTTGTTTACTCCAATTTAAGCTAGGTTGATTTGACTTTTAAGTTTCCTGAGATCAGGGACCATGTCTTGTTTATTGCTTTATTTATAATATCTGATGAAAAATTGGTGAATAAAATATTTTTGAATGAATGAATATTGATGCCACAATTTATTAGAACAACTCATTATTTTTTTCCAAGCTGAGGAGGATTATTTAGGATATTAGAAAATTGCAGTATGTGTTTTATCAAAGAATATCCTCAATTAATTTTATTGGCAAAGAATATAGCTTAAGGCAGAAATTCAAACCTTGTTTGGAAATATGATGAAATCAAATGGATTATTCTTTGTTCAGTGTTCATAGAAGTCTCCAAATGGTGCTCTTTGTAATTAAGTAGCTGCTGTTTAATTCCCAATGACAGAATAATGTTTCATTGGTTGTTAGGAGAGGGGCCATTCATTGTTTGGTTCTATAGTTTTCTAGAACTTGTGTCAACGTGTATCATTAGAGTGAAAAATCACAAAACTTTAGTTGTCTTATCCACTGGTGTCTGAGCTCCCAAGATGTCTGAGTCATGTTCTCCTCTAGATTCTTAGTCTTAGTTTGATGCCTGGGATCCAACAGTTACTGCAAATATCTGCCATTTGAATGAATATCATATTAAAGATGAAGGGATTTTTAAAAAAGAATGTGACCTAAAAAATAAAATCAATAGCAGATAATTCACAACTTAAAAAAATTATAGCTTAGGACTGAAAGCATGAAAGAATGGTGACCATTATCCGGTTATAAATTGCTCACCAAAGATAATATGACATAGTTGGATGTCTAATAATTATGTGTTTCTTTCCCCATTATTGAATAGAGTCTATTCATTTGCTACCTTAAAGAATTATATAATCACTGATTGAGCTTAAAGATGCTTAATAGTCGCTGGCAGAGTTTAAAGACACTTAAGTTCTCATATCAGTAAAATCTGGGAATTAAAGGAAATTGGTTAGGATCACCAAGCAAGTCAGTGTTAAAGGTGAATTTGGGTTACAGGTCTTCTAACTTTTGGCTCTATATTACTCAACTATCAAATCCTATTCTGCAAATATCTCTATAAAATATCAGGGTGAACTTTCTTTGTTGATACCCTCTTTGATCTTCTTAAATATAAGGTCCATCCTAAAGTAAAATACTAAAGGTCTAGTAATTTTCCCTAATTTAGAAGACCTTAAAAATTTTCTAAGCAAACATATGTAATTTTATTAGTGGGGACAATATTTAAACTGAGGGTTGGACATTTTTATTCATAGCTCCTTCCTTGCCTTGATTTAGATATAATATAAATATTATATGTAGCTTAACTGAAATGATTTACAAGAGTGTTTTTAAGTAGTTTAATCCAAATAATTGCTCAGCAGAAATTTAAAATGAGGTTTGTTTCTCTGAGTTATTATCCTTACTGTGTGATGGTTACCAATGTTTTAAAAACACTCAGATATTGATGGTTTCATCGAGAGGAGAATTATTTAATAAACTTTACAATTCTCAACTTCAGTGTTAGAATTATTTTCCCTGAAGCATTTCTCAAGGTAAAACCAGCTTGCATCCTCATTATTCTCCAGCTCATCTTATTACAGTACAAGAGCAAATATTATTAAATTGGAAAAGGGGACTGAAAATAAACAGAAAATATTTGTTTCTCCAGATGTTGTGTTAGAAACACAACTTTCTCCCATGTTTCTCCACCAAACACATAAAATCTGGCATTCTCTAAGTCAACATTATGCATGCTATGAGTTAGGATAAAAAAGCAAGTTAGATATATGAATTCCAGAATCGAGCTTGTGAAAGTTATATTTGTTGTTTTTGAGAAAACTGATGTCCAGCATCCTTCAGGATCCAGCATCCTTCAGGGTGGAAGCTGGTATCTCCAAACAGCTGGAATTATGGGCCCATTTTACAGAGGCAGCATTTACAGCAGCATATGCCTTCATGCTTGGGGTTAGCCAAGCCACAGTCTATTAAGAAAGACAATGTCTCCATTAGAGGGTCATTTAAGGTGGCCATCCATCCTTTTTGCATGATACTGATGGGGTTCCTTGAAGCTATCCTGATTTTCCTGGGACTAAGGGAGCACATAGAATACAGGATGTTTAACACTAAAAGGCAGGAAGAGTCCCAGGAACTCTGGTATGAGTTAGTCACCTTACAATACTAAGTTAAGATATGCCAGGGGTAATATCAGGTTCAGAAATGCAGAGGCAAAAATGTGGATTTGGACAGAGTTTAATCTCAATAATGAAAAAGGTTTAGATGACATGATGGTCTTGAGTTAATTATCCTATCACTGGATGATTTACTGTCTAGTTACATGTGCTGGAAAATAAGGGGGAAGAATTAGGTTGAACAATACATTTAAATTCTGAACTTGACTCTACCACCTCTTAGTTTTGAAGCTTAGGACTAGTAACCTCACTTTTCTTAGCTTCAACTTTCCATTGATTTATAGCCTGTCTGCAAAATTGTCAATTTTCCTTTTTATTTACTTTAAATTTTTTGATTATTTACATAATTCCTTTTTTTAGGTTTATTTATTTATTTTGAGAGAGAGAGAGCGAGCATGGGAGGGGCAGAAAGAGAGGGAGAGAGAGAGAGAGAGAGGGAGGGAGGGAGGGAGAATCCCAAGCAGGCTCTCTACTATCAGCATGGAGCCTCATGCAGGGCTCAAACTCATGAACCGCAAGATCATGAGTTGAGCCGAAATCAAGAGTCGGAGGGTAAACTGAATGAACCCACGCAGGTGCCCCCTGATGATTTACATACTTCTTAAATTAATATATCAGTAAATGTCTTCAGAGGTCCTCTTAAATATCTACTAAAATATTCAGATATCCTGATATGCTTATGCAAATAAAATAAAAAGATAAATGCTGCAGAGTATACAGAGCTTTGTGAGGAAAGGAGAGATACCAAGGCAGTTAAATATAGATATTTAATTTGAGAACTTCTATCCATTATATATTACAAATGATCTCCCTTTTCCTCTCAGAGCCTTTCATATTTTAGAGACAGAATGCAAAACATTGATGTTTAAATCTTTTTCAAACATAAACTACCAATTAAAGTAGGGAAACAGTAGATAATTGATTGCTTTTTGACCTTTGAGACCTAATTTAGGGGATAAATATGGCTGCCCATTAAAGTATAAATTCCAAAGAATCATTATTAAACAGTTTCTTAAAATTCTCTGTTTTCAAAAGTTTAAATACAAAATCATACTGGTGATTATAAGGGAGAAGGGTTTTTAACAGACAAAAGGGGATTTAGAGATTGTTTTGTCCATTTTCTTTATTTTATAGATGATACAGACTGGAGAAATGTCATATCCCAAATCACTTAGGTATTTTCTCTGAGTTTTAGTACCTAAATCAAATGAGTGAATAAAAATAATAGTTGACTTTCACTATTGTGAAAGATATGTCTTAAAAAAATACAATATTGAATTGAATTGCTTTGGCTAACATGTAGATAATAAATAAATGTGAGATCCACTTAGAATGGAAATGATAAATGTTTGGTTTATTCTAATGCTTGTTAGTATGAATCAAAATAATTCCTTGTTATTTGTTTCCCTTCAAATCTCATTCACAGTTCACAAAGAAAATTATCATTGCATTTACAGACATTCTGTTTGAAGTTGAAATTTCCTAGTGAGAAATAGTATCATATAACCTACGTAAATAGGAAATAATTATTTTCACCAAAGATTTGAGACTCATAAAGTGTTGTGTCTCATTCTGTGTGTGTGTGTGTGTTTTCTTGCAAGGGGAGATACATTCTACCACGAGATTATTATTAGCACCCAACAAATAAAGAATGGCTACTTGGAAAACATGAGCCATTGAAATATAAATTTAAAAAATAGAAATGTAAAAAGTCACTGAGAATTGGGAGATTTATCACATAGACTAAGCACTTCTAAGAGGTCATTGAAATTATGTATCAGATTGAACTGACTCAGTGATTGGTACTTGAAAGACAAAAATAATTCCAAGCATCTTTACTTCTGAAATCTTCCACGGAAGGTTTGGAGTTCGTGGTAAGAGAGAAAAGTTCAGTAAATGTTAAAAGTCTTGTTAATTCTTCTGTCCCCAGACTTCTATATGTACACTCATTTCCATTCTCTTTGCCATTACCTATTCTCACTGTCACCCTACTGCGCTCCAAAACAGAAAGCTCCTCTTTTACTCTACAGGCTATGATAGGTGAGTAGAAAAGGTTTTAGAGCAATAATTAACTTTAGGCCTATACTGGACACAGCAGTGTGACAGATGATTTGAAGTACACAAGGTGCCCCGATGAGCCATACTGCCTTTTCCAACCAAGTTTTACCTTTCCTTCCCAAGCTCACCCCCTCACACATACTTACATGTGCTCCATTCCAGTGCAATAGATACTGAGACCCATAAAGCCTATCTCTCTACACTTACCAGTTTAACCCTTAAGTCACAATTCAACCATAACTTTTTCTGTAAGTCCTCATGATAGAGATTTATTAATTTCTATAACTCTATTGTAACACCCTTTGTTAATTGTCTTACTATAACTGTTAAGTATGAAGCTATTGGTCTTCTCCAGCAATGATTTTTGGGGGGATTATGGCCATAATCATAAACCTATCTGCAGGATGTTCATAGTGTTTGACATAGATTTCAAGGCATATTTCTTGCCTTGAAATATTAGCTAAGCAAGCTGTAAGCAAACCTCACGGTGTAGGTGGGAGAAACATAAGGCACTTGAAACTACATATACGGAGAAGGTTTAGCACCAAGAATGTTGTCCTAATTTTGAATACAAATCAGTAAAAATAAGATTATGGTTTTATCATTTCTGTGAACACAAATTAAGTCTATTATATATATATATATATATATATATATATATATATATATACACACACACATGTTAAAAAGTTAAAGCCATTTTTAGAATTATAGAGCATTAACATGCTTCTGGAGAAAATGTGCCTTTTTAATCTTTAGTAAAATAAAAAATAAGGTCACTCTTGTACTGTGTGTTAAACGGAGGCATTTGAAGCCACATATGGTTTTAAATAGTATTTTCTATATGTATTTGAAAAAAATTTGCTTGATTATCTGTTAAATAAAGATATGTTTTTCTCTTCTATATTAAATTATATTTTATCCTTGTAACATTTTTCTGTAAGGCATTAACTTTCAACAGTTGTCTCTTATCAAACGAGACAAAGCTTTCAACTTAATTGAATTTGAAATGTACAAAGACTGAGATGACTTACCAAAATGTACGTGGTAGCTTTAAACATATAAACAAAATGGATGAAATTGGCATGTTGGCTTAAGTATACCAGTTGAAGGAAAGATATAGTAAAAGGAGAATTTAATTAAAGGTAGAAGAGTCAATAAAAATGAGATTATATACACAGTGTAATTTATGACAATGAGCTTAAATTTTTTAGATGTTAAAATATACAGCTGCATATACAGTCTCTAAAACTTTCTAAAATAGGTACATGAGGTATCATCATGTAGAGGCATTTGTTAATATGATGGTCCCCCCACAACACTTAAAAATCCACATAAATAAAGAAAAAGTAATTTAGTCTAAGGGAAAAGAAAGAGCAAAACAGTCAAGCATGGAACTTGAAATAACTTGAGGCCTACACCCCTGTTTTGTGCCAATTATGTCTTAACACATGTAAGCTTGACTAAGTCACTATGAATTCTTAGACCTCAAAGTTGCTTAACAAACGAATCAAAAGTCTTTGCTTTCAAAGTTCCTGGGTTCTCTATGCAGCCAAATTCAATCTCTGCAGAAATTAAAGGCCTAGGAAGAGAAGAGTTTGTACTTTTCTGGGGGCATTTCTTATTGTAAGGAAATTTTTCTTTGTTTTTTTCTCACCTGGGTGGGCGAGAAGAAAGGGCAACACAAAAAATATTATCAGCGGGTGCCTGGGTAGGTCAATCAGTTAAGCGTCCAAGTCTTGATTTCAGCTCCCGGTCATGATCCAGGGGTCATGAGATCAAACCCTGCATGGGGCTCTGTTCTGAGTGTGGAGCCTGCTTTGGATTCTCTCTCCCTCTGCCCCACCCACTCACGTACATGTGCATACATGTGCAGACTCTTTCTCTCTCTCAAAAAAAATATAAAGTTAAAATAAAAAGCTGTTATCAGACATTTGAGAATAGCAATGAGTTATATCAGTAAATATATATATATATATAACATTACAATGTATATATTATAATGCATATATATTTTAAAGTGGCTATTGCATTTATGTAAAAGTCTTTGTGTTGGTATATGTCTGCATTTATTATAAGCAAACAGGAATGGAATGGCTAGATTATATGGTAGGTGTATGGTCACTTTTTAAGAAAGTATAAACTGCTTTTCAAAGTGGTGGTATTATTTTACGTGGTCACCAGTATCATAGGAAAATTACAGTTCCACACAATTTTCCAGCACTATGTATAGTTAGCTTTCTAAAATTTGTCATGCTAATGGGCATGTAATGGCACTTCATTATAGTTTTATTTTTCCCTAATGATTAATGATACTGAACATCATGTTATACGCTTATATACCATTATTATATTTTCCTTGCCTTATTCAAAACTATTGTGCATTTTAATAGGATATTTTAGACCTATACTTGAGTTGTAGGAGTTATTTTTTTATCCTTGATTTAAGTAGTACCTTGAATAAATATTACGTAAATATTTTACCCTGTACGCTGGTTTGAATTTTCATGTTCTTAACAGTGTATTTCTTTAATTAAGGTTTTTTTAAACTCCAGTATAGTTAACGTACAATGTTATATTAGTTTCAGGTGTGGAACATAGTGATTCAACAATTCTGTACATTATTTAGTGCTCATCTTGTTAAGTGTACTCTTAACCCCATCAGTAGGATATCCATCAGTTTTTTTCTCTATGGTTAGGAGTTTGTTTCTTGGTCTTTCTCTCTTTTTGTTTGTTTGTTTTGTTTGTTAAATTACACGAGTGAAGTGATACGACATTTTTGTTTCTCTGACTGATTTGTTTTGCTTAGCATTACACTCTCTAGCTCCATCCATGTTGTTGCAAATGGCAAGATCTATTCATTTTTAATGGCTGAATAATATCCGTGTGTGTGTGTGTGTGTGTGTGTGTTAAACAGTTCAGCTGTACCAGTTATACTTTTTAATTTTGAAGTGCAATTGATGAGTACTTTCTCAGGTGTGTGTGTTTGATCCTAAATATGAAATGTCACTAAAATTTTTCTCCTGTGTTATCCTATAGAAGATTTATAGTAGGGCATCCATGTTCAAGGTTCTTATTTTTTCATATAAATATCCAGTTGTTTCAGCAACATTTGTTGGAAAGATAATCATTCTTCATTAAGTCACCTTTGCATCTCTACCAAAACTTGAATTATAATTTCTAAGTCTAGTACAGGCATTCTTATTGTATTTCATTGATCTTTATGCATCACTTTTCAACAGTACAAAACTGTCTAGATTATTGTGGCTTTATAAATCTTAACATCAGATAGTATATATATTCTCCAACTTTGATTTACTTTTTTAAAGTTTTTTTTTAAGTTTATTCATTTATTTTTTGAGACAAAGTCAGGGAGAGCCAGTGGGGGAGGAGCAGAGTAAGAGGGAGAGATAGAATCCCAAGCAGGCTCCGCACTGTCAGCATGGAGCCCAATGCAGGGCTTGAACCCACAAACCATGAGATCATGACCTGAGCATAAACCAAGAGTCGTATGCCTAGCTGAGCCACCAGGTGTCCTGCTTTACTTTGCAAAATTGTGTTGGTTGTTTTAGTTTTACATTGCTGTATGACAAATTATCAGAACCTTAGGGCTTAAGATACTCATTTATTATTACACAGTTTTCTTAGGCCAAACCTCTGAGCACAGTATGACTGGGCTTTCAAAGTCTCAAGGCTGAAATCAAGTGATATCCTGGAACTGTGTTCTCATCTGGAGCTCAGGGTCCCCTTCCAAACTCATTCAGATTTAGCAGAACTTCATCCCTTGTAGTTGGAAAGCAGAAATCCCTTATTCTTGCTGACTGTCTGGCCACTCTCTACTAGAGACCCTCATCAGGTTTTTGCCAAATAGCTCCTTCCACAGGCCCTCACATATTCAAACATTTCAGATTCAGAGTCCCGTTTCTTTGAAGAGCTCCTGACCAAGTCAGGCCTACCCAGGATAAGCTCCCTTTTGACTGACTCAAAATCACCTGATATGAGACTTTAATTTAACCAAAATCCCTTTACTTTTTCCATGTAATATAATCTAACTCAAGGTCTGAAATCTGCCATAGTCAAAGCACCCCCCCTCCCAATCCCACACCAATCAAGGGCTGAGGATTATACAGGGCAGATACATCAGAATGTAGAAATTTGGGGAACACTTTGAGAATTCTACCCATTATAGCTATTCTATGTTCTTTCCATTTTCCTACAGATATTAGTGTTAGATTGACAATTTCTAAAAAAAAATTGTTTTGGGTATTTAGACTTGTGTTGAATCTATAGATCAATTTTAAGATAATTGATGTGTTAAGAATATTCAGTTTTTTAATTCACTGGCATGGTATAATTCACTATTTAAATTCGTTAATTTGTTTCAGTAATACTCATTTAGTTTCTACTACAGACGTCTTACATGTTCGTTGTCAATTTTATTTACATTTTTGATGCATTTGCCAAACAGGCAAACATTTGTAAATGATTCCTGGAATGAAAAACGTTCACTTTTTGATGCATTTTGAATTAACGCTGAATACTGTAGAAGTATTAATACTTCTCAGAGCAGACACACAAACAAGAGGGTTAGGAATTGCTAAAAGCAATAGATTACCTTCAGTGAAGTTGAAGTCATTTTTCGTTCTTACGGCCTATTATATATGTGTTTTTCCTCCAACAACAGTAAGTCAAGGGAAAATCTTAGAAGCATATTTCTAAAGTTTTATACATGCCTCATTTTGTATGAAATAACCGTTTTGGTGCTTAACAACATGCCTACTAAGTTGACCCATGTTTATCTGAGACAGAGAACCAGGCATGACCTAGGGAAACAGATTGTACGAGAGAGAGAGAGAGAGAGAGAGAGAGAAAATAAGGTGGTAAAGAGCTATTTCCATCGGTCTTCAGTGAGAGAGTATTGGGCCAAAATTGTGGAGACTTCTTTTTTTGGTAGAACTGTCCTAACATGGCTAGCTATATAATTCCAGATAGAGTAGTGCAAGTCATTAACCAGAATCTGTAGGTTCAAAGCAGAAAGTTTTGGCATATGAGAAAAACAATGACATTGGAGCAGGTAAAAATCCAGGGAAAAAAAGGAGCAGAGTTCTAAACTACATAGACAGAACCAAGACTACAGGTTTAGCCTTTTTTCAGAAAGCACTTTTGTTAAAAGCACTCAAGTGCTTATGGTTGATAACTTTAATTTTTTTGCTTATTTTGAGTTGGGTCTCCAGAGTGCTTGAACCTAGGGAAGAATTGTCATCACAGCAGGAAAGCATCTTGACAACCAGAATCCAACTATCAGTAAAAATCAATCAGTAGACAAAAAGAGTAATTTTATTTTTCAGAGTTATTTAAAAAATGTGTGTATATGTGTATATATGTATACATATATAGTTAGACACCCCACACATATATATATTTGTACAACTATTTATTTAACTATTTATTAAACACTTGACTTTTCCCAACTTAAAATCAGTGTGGTTCTCACGTTAGATACTCATGAAACTTCCTTCTCACACACTTAATAGCAACTTATCATTGTGTATCTTGTTAGAACTGATTGGCAACAAAGATGACATGAACATTTTCTTGTGAGCGTTTTCATGATCTCTTAGTCCTTCTATGTACCTCCTGTTTGCAATTAGGTAAGTCATTTAATGTCCCTGAACCTAAGAACCCTTATCTATAAAAGCCTATCTCACAGGAGAATTGGGAGAATTAAATAGGAGAATACAAATCACATTTTGCTCAGTTTCTTGCAGAGTTTGAACACTCACTAAATGTCAGTTATGTTCAAAAATTTGTTGTTGTAGTTATTATCTTTAGGCCATATTACTATATGGCAACTTGAACATATATCAAAAAATATTGGATCTGGTCATGAGTTTAATGAAATTATACCTATGGACTAAGTAGTAGAATTTGGAAGAAACAGCCCTTGTGTTTATAGAGCTTGCATTCCATTGGGGGAGGCTGATATTTGACTTGTAATTAAACCAGTGTGAAGAATCTGAATAAGATACATAAAGGGCACTATAAGGATGTAGAGCATGCAGACTTATTCCAATCTAAAGAATCAAAGTATATCTCCCTGAAAATTAAACTTTTGAGCACACTATGATATTGAAAAGGCAAATTATTTAGAATTTTAGTTACTGTAGTTTGAAAATATAGAAACTTTCTAATGAGTGTGAACCTTCATAGAGGAGAAATAAACTGTAATAGCAAATCGCACAGAGATTGACATCAGGACAACATAGATTTGAATCCAGCTCTGAAACCTAATATTGATGTAGATATATTATGGGGCCATAAAACTTTCAGCCCAAGTCTAGCACATGGGCAATCCTTCATAAATACTCATGGTTGTTGCTTTTTATTGATGAGGAAGAGAATGATGGTGGTGGTGATGGTCATGAGATGGAGATGATCAGGATGACCCAAAGCATATTATAACACGGTAAGCTTTAGAAGATGGATTCAACAGAGTTGCTTTTAACACATAGACTTGAAAGAATAAAAAATAAATTAAAAAAAAAAACAGCTCAATTAAAGAGTTCCAAGAAAATTAGAATGCTTACATATTTGGGAAGATTTTATCATCTCAATAGAAAACAAACAAATGGACTGTTCCTGGGAATGAAGAAAATCCCCAAATCAACTGAATTTACTCTGTGAACCAGTTTTTCCCCATTTTGCTACCTGAACCACCTACATTTCTGGTCAGTGGTTTAGTAATACTCATTACTGGATTTGACTGCATAGTTTCTTTAAGAACCATTTTCAGGGTGGGGGGTGGCACCTGGGTAGTTCAGTACGTTTAATAAGCATCTGACCTTGACTCAGGTCATGATCTTACAGTTCATGAGTTCAAGCCCCAGGTTGGGCTCTGTGCTGACAGCTCAGAGACTGGAGCCTGTTTCAGATTCTGTGTATCCGTCTCTCTCTACCCCTTCCCAGCTAGTGCTCTGTTGCTCTCATAAACAAACAAACAAACAAACATGGAAGTCTTAAAAAAAAAAAAAAAAGAAAGATTTTCAGGGCAAGGGACCCAGAAATATGCGCAATAAATTTTACGTATAGTCAATATGAAAAGTAATTTTGTCTCACTGACAGTTATAACCTCCAATAAGAATTGATATGGATTATCAGGAAGTTAAGGCTATCAGTGTGTTATTGTTGGAAGGAAAGAAAAAAAATGGAAGACTGTTACATTTATGTTGACCAAGTAATTGAATGTGTTTATTAATATCTTACTGTTGACTTGGAGATTGTTATTTTAATTATTACAAGAATATGTTTTAAGTTGTCAGTGGAAGAAAGGCCATTAGTATAAAATTAGTCTTTTTTTCAGAGTCAAATGCACTCAGCATTAGTTATGGATGCTGAGACTGGCATGTTCTTTTGTTTCTTGTACATAATTATAAAAACTCCAGGATAACATATGGAAACCAGTTGAAATGGAAATTGCTCTTTAAAGAGGGCTAATGTTCTGAAGAAAAACACAATTTATGCTTGCTCACATTACTTTAGTAATTTTTATCCACATCATCAGTAAAAAAAAAAAAATTCTAGGGCTTTTGGTTTTATAGTATCCTGATTGAGGACAGATGTGGAAAGGAATGGTGGGGAATGAAACAATATTCAATGTTAGAGCTCCAAGTGAATATGAAGTGTTCTGTTTTTTTTACTTCTCTCTACCTAAATTCCAGGGGAATCATTTTATTTTTGGGGGGAGGGGACTCAGATTAGATATAATAGGTCTTTTTCTCAGTGTTCTGTGTTAGAAATAGTGTAGGCAGTTTGCAAAAATTTGATTTTCCAACTGTATTTCAAAACTATGCTTCATTTAGTGAGAGGAGGGACTAGCATCTGACTGTTGATCTGAGATAATGACTGGTATAAATTTTATGAGGCCATGTAGTAGAAATCATAATTACATGATAATTAAATGATATTCCATGATAATTTATATGATCAGAAACAAGATACCATATAGAGGAGTGGTTGAAATTTCATGAGACAAATATGTGTAATAATACCTGAACCTATTTTCTGGCATTACATGTATTTTTTTCCTAAGGGTCCATTTCCTCATACCTAAATTAAGTTTAGTGCCTGCTATAAGGTAAGGGCTCAAACTATTGTACATAATAAACAGTTTATAGTTTTTAATTTAATGAAAAATCCAGCAGTAGACATGGGTTAGTTATGGTATAGAGTGATTGTTCTGATTCTCAGAGGTTCCCTTGGCACTGATCTCTTCCGGGAATTAACTTTGTCTACAATCTAGTATCAAGTATGACACAGATATTTTATGCATCACAATGAAATCAAGAGGAAGGCAAGAGTGCTGTTCCTTTTTTTGACTCTTTAGGAATGAAAAAAAAACCACAAAAACAAAACATAACAAACAAAAAAACCCTATTACCAATAGACCCTGACCCCAGCAGTTTTCCATTCATGCCTCATGAACCAGAAATAATTCACATACCCATTCTTAAACCAACCTCTAGGCAAAAAGAGTGGTTGTATTATAATCTATCTACTATATCTCTGGGGTAGAGTGGGTATTAGTGAGTTGTACTATTCCCATCAACTATAATCAATCTGTGGAGGATGAGTTTTATGACAACTTACCTTAAATTGGCAAGCTATTATTTTCACTGACATAAAAAATTGAGAGCTTGAGATAGAAACCAAGCACAGTTAAAAATTAAATTTGTATGTTTTATTTCTTTGAGACTAGGCCATTGAGTCAATTCCATATATTTAATTTAAATGTACTTATAACACTGGTAGCAAATATTTCTCATTTCTTAATATCTTTAAATTATTCTCTTTATACCTACAAATATACCATTGACCCTACACAAATATTTGTTCATTAGTAATCAATTTTCCAGGAGTTTAATGATCAAAAAGCAGACTTCATTTCTACATGTCCCTTTCCCTCTCGAGCATTGACTGTATATCCTAATCTTTGTTTTGTGAATGATTAAATATTATTTTCTAGATTTTTGGGTTTTTACATTTAAAAAAATTAAATGAAGATCTCATGTTCTAGAAGGTATAGATTTTTCTTATCCCCTCCTACCTCTCCTCTGGATAGTAATTATCTGAAGCAAATGAATGTGAATATTTTATATTAGTTGTCTTTAATTCAAACTCTGTCCACCTACACATATAACATTTTTGTTGTTCTTTGAGATAACTTTGCTGCAACTGAATCTTTAAAATGGAAGGTGGAGAAATACATTTGAGCCCTAAAACACTTCTAGTCAGTTCTCAGTCAATTGGTGAAGGTGTTATAAATAAATAAAAATAAATAAATAAATAAATAAATAAATATATAAAATTAGAGCCAGGCAATAGGAAAATGGTGAAATTTGAAAAGACAGCAGAACAATGCAGTAATTGTAATCAAGAGAATTGAATTTTAAATTCAAATATAGTGTAACTACATTTTTTAAAATTATTTATTTTGAGAGAGCGAGAGTAGGGGAGGGGCAGAGAGAGAGTGATAGAAGATCCTAAATGGTCAGTATGAAGTCCAAACTGGGGCTCAAACCTACAAACTGCGGGATCATGACCTGAGCCAAAATCAAGAGCCCAACAAACTGAACCATCCATGCACCCCTACTTTTTTTTTAATAAGACATAAACTCCATTGGGCTTTTTTATCTTGTAATGAACAGAAATACATATATGTGACTAAAATTAAATTTTATAAAATGCTATTTATGTTTATTAAGGTTTCTTTTTTATTGTTTTGTTTTCAGGATGAGGGCAAAACAATGACAAACAAACCTTTAGGTGAGGACCCCTAAAAGGCTATTGCTTTTCACAATTGCCTACATAATCTTTTCACTTTCTTTTAGCAATTACCATGAGTGTATTACCTATTTTTTAATCTTTAAAAAAGTTCAATTGCGTATTATTGTCCTTAAGTGAAAAATTGACATGTTTTATTATTTTAACCTGTGAGCAGGATATTGGGGTTTTACCACATGGAACAGAGATGTGGACTATTGCCATTTGTGAGAAGAAATAAAAGCTAATTTTCACATTGCATAACAGGGTAATCTTGTTTTTCTTTTCCCTGTAGGAGTTTTCCACAATACCTTCAATTATTTGAGATGTTTGCCTTTCTATCAAGAATGTGCAATTATACATACATACATTTGACAAAATGAGGCATAAAAATTGTTGGAGAGAGGGAAACTTTGTGTCATTTCCAGGTTCCCCTCTTTCGAGAGTACTTAGAAAAGATGAAGGTAAGAATCTCACAGAAGCTGTGTGATAGTGCAAGTAAATAAGAGCATAAAACTAATTTGCATTTCTTCCTCTTTTTTGCCTTATATTATTTGTGAATTTAATCCATACTTTGCCTTTTACTCCCTCCCATGAAATATAGCCTATTTCCAGGGAAAACATTAAAAAAATAGAAAGATATACCTTAGAAACATTCAAAAAGTGGAAGCAAGTACTTGTGCTCTGTTCTGTTCTTGAACACCAAGTTGAATATTGTGACTCAGATATTTTTGAATTTTCTTTCTTTATAGAATGTCAATATTCCTTTAAACTATAATAGACATTTCTAATATGTTCAGTCTTATTCTCCTTAGTGTGTGTGTGTGTGTGTGTGTGTATCTCAAAGAATTCTTTTTAATCCATTTCCACAATGCAGTCTTTGTAGATAATAACAGTTCTGATGACAACATGGTGTCCTTTATCTTCAAGAATTCTCAAATGAAATAAAAATACCCTTATTCATTGGAAAGTGTTTTACACAAGTTTAACTTACTTTTAGATATTTTGCACTGGACAAAATATTTTCATCTAAACAGGCACAGAGATAAAAGTGTTTTGAACACACCAGAAGAAAAATTGAAACTATTATCTACAAAATTAAATAACTTTTAAAAGGGAAAATATTGTGTTAATGTAGTGATTTTTAAAAGTGATTATAGATAAAGAAACCCTAATTTTCTGATAAATGAAAATATACAGACCGTATGCTATGGTCTGAATTTGTATGTTGAAACCCAAATCCCCACAGTTCATGATATAGAAAATTGGGGACATTGGGAGGTAATTCGGTTATCGGGGTAGAACCGTCATAAATGAAATCAATCCTTTTACAAAAGAGGCTACACAGAGATCTCTTTCCCCTTTCCCCATGAGAGAATACTTCAAGAGGTGGGTAGTCTGCCAATCTAAGAGGGCCCTCAGCTGACCATGATGGTGCCTTGATCTTGGACTTCCCAGACTCCAGAGTTGTGAGAAGTAATATATGTTGTTTTTAAGCTACCCAATCTATGGTGTTTTGTTGTACCTGCCTGAATGGACTGAGATAGTGAGTATGTTAATTATTTTTATATCATGCATCATGAGTTACTCAAAAATCTCTAATCATTATATGCCATTTATTTTTTACTTTGTAAGCATTACATATATTTATGTAGTCTTTACAAAAATATGACTAACCAAATACATGCAGAAAAGGAAAAAGAAGAAATATTTTATAACCTCCGTATCTGACCACAACTGATAAAACTAGGTATATATTTTTTGTTAGATGCATTGTGTGTTTCTTGTTTTGACATATGTGGAGCCATGTGAAATTTACTATTGAATTGGTATTGTTTTTTCTTTCAATGTTATCTAGAAATCTTTGTTATTCAAATGAGTTATCAATATTTTTATTGATCTTTTTAGTCTATCAGGTAGCATGGCAATATTTCAGTTAATGATTCAACAATTATTAAATATTTATCATATTTCCCATCTTACTTATAACTAGGACTATGATGATCATCTTTATTCATAAATTATTTTTATATTTTCTATAATGTAAAATTCAAAGTGGAATGACAGAAACAAAATGGATATAGAATTTTTTGATTCTTCATAAATTTTGCAATTGTTACTAAATAGTTTTACTGCCAGAAGTGATAAATTAGGGCATCATTTTTACTGTACCCTTGTCAGTATTTGTCATTCTCTATGATATAGTTCAAGGTTTTATCTTAGGGATAGACTATTTCTCTATTATCTTTGTTTTAATATTTACACTGATCTTGAACCCTGAACCACAATCATCAAACTGCCAAATATATCTATACCATAAGAAAAGTATAACTGATTTCCATTAATAAGGAATTGATATACTGTATTTTGATATTCTAAGTCAATCACTTTTTGTTTTCCCATTTACTCATAGCTGAGTAGAAAGATTAAAAAGAAAGTTATTTATTACGTGCATGCATATATACACTAAGGTACAAGTAGGAACATAGTTATCACCAGAACTAATGAAAGCATCTAAAAGTGAGAGGCAAGAGAAAAAGAAACAGATGATGACTGCTTCACACTTGGGCTTTGGGAAAAGCTTGAGAACCGGTACCTGAAGTCTCTAATTCCAATGCACCACAATGTATCTATCCTTCACCTTACTTCACACCATTACCAGCTTATTTTGTGGCCACTCATAAGCCACTGAACACTTAGAACAATTTACAAAGATGAATGCAGTTGTTATTTAAGGAGATTAGAGTCTTAACTCCTGATGCCTAGTTCCTTCCATCCTTTGATACTCACATAGATTTTTATTCTTATATCTATTTCCTCTACTAACTGAATCCTATACAAGTAGACTCATGACTTTTTCTAGCTATTCTCTTCTCTTTTCCGTGTGTATGTCTTGTTCATATGTTTTTAAATCCTCTGCCTTCCAATGTGCTCACTTTCCACATTCATGTGCAAACCATACCTCCATATCTGTTTTTGAAGGTCCAGCATGGACTCTATGTTTATTTAATGCATTCTTCTCTCTCCTTATTTGTTTATTTTTAAGAGAGAGTGTGTGAGCAGGGGTAGAGTGAGGGAGAAAGAGAGAAAGAGAGAGAGAGAAACTTAAACAGGCTCCACGCTGAGCGTGGAGCCCAACATGGGGCTCAATCCCACAACACTGGGATCATGACCTGAGCTGAAATCAAGAGTTGGATGCCCAATTGACTGAGCCACCCAGGCACCCCTCCTTATGGTTTAACATCACTTCATATATATTCATGCCAATTTGTGAAACAAGAAATAAGTAATGAACTTCTAAGATTATCAGTTCTTGGGAATACCTTAAGCCTCTCAAGCTTATTACCATAAAAGACTTCATGGTCTTTTATTGGGCCCACCAGAGATTATCCTGGTGGACCCAGTATATTACAGAATTCTTTATAAATGAAAGAGGGAGGCAAAAGACTGAAAAATCAAAAAGATATATAACCATAGAAGTAAAGGCCAGAGTGATGATATTGCCAATTATGTAGATGTATGGGGGCCTTGAGCCAAGGAATATAGTTAGCCTCCAGAAGCTGAAAAAGGCAACAAAACAGCTTTTCCACTGGAGGCTTCCAAAAGGAATGCAGCTTAGTGAACACTTTGATTTTAGTTCCATTAGACCCATTTTTGGCCATTAGAATTCTAAGATAATATTTGTGTCATTTTAAGCCTGTAAGTTTTTGGTAATTTGGTTTCTGTAGCAATAAGCGACTACTATACTGCTCAAGCCCAACTTGTCACCTCCAGGAGCTCTTTCTTCTATCATCCCTAACCTCTACTAATTATTCTCACTATGGATTCCCCTTTGCTCAGTCTAAATAAGTTCTGTTTATTCATTTCAGCAGTACATCCTACTTTGTCCGTGGGCCTTGGGGAAATAGGTGAAGAGAAGATAAGTAATTTGGGGCAGATGTGTCAAAATGTCACAGCGTTCATGCAGGTATCTCACATGTGTGAACTTCATCATGTATATTGTGTGGGGGGGGGATAAGTTAATGGAAGTGTTAATGTATTCATTCGAGATAAATTTATTATGTCAGTACTTTATGTCAGGTCCCTGTACAGTCACTAAAGATGCAATATGAGGACAAAATAAAACACAGGTATTACCTTAGTATTAGGGAAGAAACCAAGAGTCTTTCAAATACATCTTACATTATAAGAATAATAAATACTTCAGGTAGAAGTAGATCATGCTCTGAAAATGAATAAAAAGACAATTTGTTAGAAAAGTGGGGCAGTTTAGAAGAAGTGAGGACAGAATGAAGATCTCAAGGAAAATGAAGAGTTAAGTAGACAATGAGGAAATAAAAGAATTTTCCAGGGACAGGGCATATTAAGGAATCTGACCTTTATTCTAATGCTGCTGGAAGAATATGGATGTCTTTTAAATAGGGGAGGGGGCATGATTATACATGCATTTTGAGAAGCTCATTCTGGCTTAGCTGGAGGGGTCAGAATAATAAAAGAGACTAATTAGGAAACAACTTTTAAATTAACAAAGTACATTATCATTGTTGTCCTAGGGTGGTGGTGGCAACAGATTAAATATATATATATTTATGGGATTTGGTAGCAGAGTAACCACCACTCTGATTACTCAGTTTGGTCCTTTAAATTTCCTTTCCTTTCTTTTTCACCCTCTTATCCATGAGAGACTGACCTGTATAGAATACATCAAGGGCTCCCTTGTCTTTGGTTTCTTTTGGCTCCAGCTAATAGTGGGCATCAACAGGAAAACAGGGGATGTAAGACCATGAGGTAAGGATATTTCTTCCCCTAACTACCTCCCTGAAAAGTCACCATGAATGGCTGCATTCTCAACCCAAACTTCTAGTTCTCTCATGCCAGCTGATCTATAGGACTCTTTCCTTCTGGATTCCTGTGGTTCTTTCATGCTAGAGGAGGTAAAGGGCCCCAGGATACTATACTGTTTCTTACGGTAGCCCTACATGCTATACATCTTTCATAAACACTCCCATAATTAAAATATTTCAGAATTATTCTAATGAGTGTTCCATCTCTTTCCTGCTGGTACCCTAAGTGATAGATAGAGTGGGTGAGGGAGAATAAATATCAAGAATGACTCCCTAGGTTTCTGGCTACATAAGAGGATTGATCATGGTGCCATTAACTGAAATTAGAATTCCAAGAAGAGTACTAGTGTTGCAGAGAAAAATCATGATCAAATGAATAAATTTGCAGCACACTGAGTTATGGCTTCCTTCTATACATGTAAGTGGGTATGTTAAATACATCATTGTCTATATAAGACCAAAGCTAGGCAAGGAAGGACCATAGGACTTCCTTTTAACTATCTGTCACACAGGAAGACAATGAAGACGGAGTGGTAGAGGGACCTGGGGATACAGAGCCCAAGTAGACAATATCTGTCTTTGGGGAAGTGGTTGTTCCCTCTGCCCAAATAAAGTTTAAGCTTCTTGTGGGACAGAAATATGTCCATTTCAGCTCTGTGCTTCTCTTTCAACAGTATACGTTTGCTTTATTTATATTACTTATGGCATAGAAGCAATCCCCTAACACCATGTCTAACATAAACTAGTTGCTGTGTAAGTGTCGTCTGAGTAAATGAATTTTGTATTATATGTGGTTTTTAATTATCCACAGTACAACTGAACATGGAAAACACAGAGAAAGCATTCCAAATAACACCCAACAGACTTAGCAACAACTTTAAAAGTGCCTTTAGTGTTCTGTTGGAGAACATTAGCTTGCTTTTCTGCCTACACTGCCATTCCAGTTGGAACAATCTCATAAAGTCATAGAGTCCTAGTCCAAGTTTTCAGTCCTCAGCTGAAGTTGTAAGTCTTTAAGGTTTAAACTCCCTAATTTCACACTAGGAAATTAAATAGCAAAGCTTTGAAGTGACTTGTCCACAGACATATTAGTTAGCAAAATAGGCACTGTTATGAACGTGAATCTCTAGACACCCTATCTAGAGCATTTTTTTCCACTTAGATTTCTTTCTACCTCCCCCTTTTTTCATCTTCCTTTTTAGTTATATAATCCAATAATTGTATATTATTTTCAGAAAATGAAGAGGCAGAATAACATACGTGGAAAAAAATTCAAATCACCCTTAAGCATACTAACAAATTTAACAAACTGGGAGGCAGAATAATGGCTCCCCAAAGATTTCCATGTCCTAATTCTAGGAACCTTTGCTTCTGGTACCTTACATGGCAAATGAGATTTTGCAGATAAGGACTGACTTTGAGATGGAGAGATTGTCCTGAGTTATTAGGTTGGGCTCAGTATTATAAGAAGAGTCTTTTAAAATGGAGGAAGGATGCAGAAGAGAAAGTCAAAGGCAGATAGAGATTTGAATATAATAGGTTTCTGGCTTTGAAGATTTCCTTCAATTTCCATTGACCAAAAAAATGAAGATGGCCTTTACAGGCCGAAAAAGAAAAGGAACCAGATTCTCCTCACGAGACTTTAGAAGAAAGGCAGTCTTGATGAAACCTTGATTTTAGTCCATTTCAGACTTCCAATCTCCAGAACTGTATGATGAATCTGTGTTTTTAAGGCACTAAATTTGTGGTTATTTATTATGGCAGCAATGGAAAATCCATGTAGTTGTCCAACATTTTAATCTAATTACACAGGTCCTTAAAAGTGAAGAACATTTCCTGGCTGGAGAGAAATAGGAAACTGTTTTGGGAAGGACAAAAATAGCTGCCATTTGATATCTTATGGTGTATACTGCTTTAATTTTTTTTTAACTACAAAGACATTTTCAGAATTAGAAGCATTTAATATATTTAACATTTGTTAATTATTTTCTATGAAAATTGTTTATGTATGTTATATATTTAACTTTTGTTTTCATAATTTTATCATTTAGGTTGAATTTTAGTCTAGTTCTAGATATATACATACTTTAATTCCTTAGGCAGACAAGTAAGTACCATTAAATATATATATTTTTTGGTTTTCCAGAAAGGTTATAATCAAACTGAAGATTACCATATTATTTACAGTGAGAGTATTTATTTGTCCATTTATTTATATTTCTTTTTTTCACTTAATCCTTAAAACCAGCTGAAATGAAGTTTGATATGTAGTATTAGTCACCAGATCAGTTTGTATTTCCAAATTTTCTAAAACTTTTCTAATTTATTAAAAAATCCATCCTGTCTTCATTGATTCACAGTGTCACCTTTACCATATGTCTGAATATACCTGGATATATTTTTAACTTATATTCTACTGCATTAATTTATTTTTTCATACTTTAGACAGTATTGTAAATTGTATTTATAATTATTTATCATATATTTTGATATCTGACAGTCTAATAGCCTTTATTTTTATTCAGATTTGTTCTATCCTTACATCTTTATACATTCATACACACACAGAAATATACAATAGCAATAAAATACCCAAAGGATATTTTAAGGATTAAAAAAATGATATAACTTAATTTACAGAATTGTCATTTTAACAACATGGCATTTTCTTTTTTGATATTTTTAATGTTTTATTTATTTTTGAGAGAGAGAGAGAGAGAGACAGCATGAGCAGGGGAGGGTCAGAGAGAGAAGGAGACACAGAATCCGAAGACAGACTCCAGGCTCTGAGCTAGCTGTCAGCACAGAGCCCAATGCAGGGCTCGAACCCACGAACTCTGAGATCATGACTTGAGCCGAGATCGAACCCTTAACTGACTGAGCCACCCAGGTGCCGCAACGTGGCATTTTCTTAATCAACTAGCAACTTTTCTCCATTTATTTGTCTTCTTTTATAGCCCTCAGTGATTAATGATTTATAATATTTTTAGAAAGGATTTTCACATTCTTTATTTAATTTATCTAGGATATATTTTATTTTTAGATCTATTATGAATGGTAAATTTTATCCCATCAGTTACAGGGGTATGGGAATAGAGGAAATGTAATGATTGTTAGCAACTCCCATCCTGAACTCTTTTTATTACTTCCAAAATATTACTTCTGAAAGTATTCAGTTGAGCCTTGTGCGTTTTAATCATTATTCCAAACCTTTATGCAAATATATTCATGTACTTTGCTTAGGTACAGGCAATTAAATATTCCTCAACTTGTTCTTTTAGTGGCAATAAAATCCAAAGTTTTCCCCATCTTACTATGCTTGTCGGATATTTATTGTATGTATATAACATAATCATAGTTAATGAAGAGTAAATGTTTGGAAGTTTGATGGAGTGTTTTCTTGAGTCTTTTCCAAGGTTACTTTGTGTGTTTTGTATATTTAATTTAGAAACAATTTCTAAATTAAAGCAAGAATTCTTTTTGAATGCCAGACTAAATATAAAGATGATTGTGGTCTTATATACAGTAATTTTTATTCACATCAACATTTTTTGTTTGTTGATTCATTTGTCAGTATTATAATGTGGGGTGTGATCAAACTTAATGCTTGTAGAAGTCATAGAAACTAAAGCAAAAATCTTGCATCTAGATCCAAAAAGTCATAAATAGCACTGAATCTATTGCTCTACCAGCAATGCTAGTATTTTCTTTTTTCTTTTTCTTTTTGATTTATAGTTTATTGTTAAGTAGGTTTCCATATACCACCCAGTGCTCTTCCCCACAAGTGCCCTCCTCCATGACCATCATCCCCTTCCCCTTCCCCCCTCCCCCTTCAGCCCTCAGTTTGTTCTCAGTATTCAAGAGTCTCTCATGATTTGCCTCCCTCCCTCTCCCTAACTCTTTTTTCCCCTTCCCCTCCCCATGGTCCTCTGTTAGGTTTTTCCTGTTAGACCTATGAGTGAAAACATATGGTATCTGTCCTTCTCTGCCTGACTTATTTCTCTTAGCATGACACCCTTGAGGTCCATCCACATTGCTACAAATGGCCAGATTTCGTTCTTTCTCATTGCCATGTAGTGTTCCATTGTATATATAAACCACATCTTCTTGATCCATTCATCAGTTGATGGAGATTTAGTCTCTTTCCATGATTTGAATGCTAGTATTTTCTATTAAAAATGATAGCAGTCTCCTCTCGCTGACTTGTATAATAGAGTTATATGAATAACAGAATTTTTATGAAAGGATTTTTTAATAAGCTGAGAGATCTTATGATGTGTTACTAATCTAATTGCTAGCTTTACTTATTACAACAGAGTCTTAAATGGAAATTATATGATAACTCATACCTACCTATGTGTATCTATATTATTTCATCTATAAAAGAGTTTTACAGTTGAACATATATGAGTTACAAATGTAATTCCAGCCAGCTTTTCTCACTATCTCATGAAGCTATAGTTTTGAATCCTTTTGTGTATGAAAGGCATATGTTCAGCACAATAATATGCCATTTATCTACCAGCTGCGATTACTCAAACACGTTATAATTAACCAGTTCTGAGTTTGGGGATAACATGATAAGCCAAAGAAGATGCTGCTCTTTCTTCAAGGTGTTGATAACCAAGCTGCTTAACATAAAATTGCATATAAGTTGGCACGATTAGTAAAGACAGGAAGAAAAACATATGCTTCGGACTTGTAGGGGATTCTTTACTTTTCAAATATAGATAACTTGCCTTTTACTTACATCATATTATTTAATATCTTTAATAGAAAAATATATCTATATGAATAAAAATATAGACTAAATACAGTTTCACTTTTATAGCTCTGTAGGACTTTGTTATGTATTTTAACAGATTAGGGAAAATATTTTGTTTTGCTCTAAGCGTAACCTGTAGGTATTGGGATTACCATGATGAGCAAAATTGAACAATGCACATTAGATAATCATTTTGATATATTTCCATCATTCAGTGACCCTAAGAATAAATTCTTATCAAGTGCTGACAGCTCCTTCCTCTACCTCCTAAACTGGTGGCCTCATCCTATTAATTGCCTTAAGGAAAAGAAAAAGGGATTTGTTTATAGCAGTACAGTATTTGGTCATGGTTGTTACTATCCTAATTCAATTTCAAATTATTAACTCTACTATCATTGGTTTATTTTAATAGATCCGTAAATGGGTCAAAACAAAACAAAACAGAACAAAAAACACCAAAAACATTCCTTTGGAATCCCAGAAGTTCTCAAACATATATTCTTGGATTTAAATATTCATTCATATCCCAATTCATTATTTTTACTCAATCTTCTGACTCTACCATGTTTTCTAACCAGATGTCATTTTATCAGGCTGAGTTGCCCTACTGGATGGTCCCACAGTGCTACCTATACCCATGTCAAATTTAAGCTGGTATGTCCATCACCAATGAAACCATGAAATTATAACATACATAGTATTTTGGGAGCATCTGAGTGGCTCAGTTGATTAAGCTTCTGACCCTTGATTTCACCTCAGATCATAATCTCACGGTTAGTGGGATTGAACCCCACATCTGGCTCTGTGCTGACATCACTGAGACTGCCTGGGATTCTCTCTTTCTTCTTCCCTCTCTCTCTCCCCCTCTCCCTCTCCCTCCCTCTCTCTGTCTCTCCCTCCTCTGTCTCTCTCTCCTCTCTTTGCGTGCACACACACACACTGTCTCTCAAAATAAATAAATAAACATCTAAAAATATGTATATAGAGAGTGTTTGGCTGTCCTGGATTCTTAGGTTCCTAAAAAAAATTTCTTTCATGAGAATTTGAGTACAAGTTGGTTATCTTTTAAATGCATGCAACCTGTATTAGGCTTCTCTGAACAACATTTTGCCACACGCTAGATGTTTACTGTCTGTTAGGGTTTATGGACACAGGTTGGTATTGAAATAACCACTTTATTTTTTCTTCTTTCTACTTTTAATTCTGTTTGTTGTATGAGTGTGTGGGCTAGTATGTGACAGGCTCCTTTTATTCAGTATGTTTACTTATAAAAGTAGCTTCCGTGATACATCTAAAATAGGGAGAATTCTAGGGCTCTCTTTCCACAATTCTCATCCATTATCAATTTCTTTTATTGTTGCACACATATGTTAAATATAAAGAAGACTCTAGAGAGAGAGAGTATCCATTTTGATAGGTGTATTAGACACATATACTGAGCATCATTTCAGATTTCCACATCTATCTCCTCTTTGTCTTTTGTCTGTCTGTCTGTCTCTCTCTCTCAGCTGTCTGTACTCAAGCAGCACTTATGCTCCCTGAAAAATCTCAGTGCATGAGATTTGGTCTACTGAGAAGTTGCTGAGTGGTTAGAGCCCATATACTAGAGGATTACAAATTTTAGCATCCTAAAACATTGAGCAATAAGAAACAGGAGGGAACTTATTAGATCAATTCACATTTTTTTTTGTCATATTTGGACCATACTAATAGGATTTTTTTCCATGCAACCCTTCCAGAGGACATGCTATCTGCTGAGCAAAAATGTCTGTGAAGTGATCTGTTCCCTGTGCTGCCCACTGTGATAATGCATGCCATCACATTGTGTGCATTCTGAGTTGCTTTGCTCTTTTGTTTCAAATACATCCTTACTATCCTGAAATTCCACCTCTGAAACACAGTGTCAGTATTTGAATCTTTTTAGAGTCCTTTTCTTAAAAGTTGAGTCTGATAAATGAAATAGAAAAAGATGGGGTAGAGACAATATTTTCAGAATAAGATATTGAGGAGTTGTAATGATGGTAGAGTGGAGAGGAGCAAGAATATATAAAGCATTAATGTCTGGGGTATGAAACCTGGAACATAAAGAACAAGATACTGAGAAACAAAGGGACAGTCATCAGATCATCTAACCTGAAGAACAGAGAAAGGTCTGGCACCAGGGTTTAAGGGGAAAATTGAAAGGGCTTTCATCATATCAGATGAGGTTTTGGAGATTGGAAAGTGATGAAAATATGATAGAAAGCAGATGGAAGCTAAGCCATTTTGACTAGTAAGTTAGAGTAGGGGACAGTAAAAAAAAATTGAAAATAGAGAAAACAGAATTGGTGGGAAGATAATATGAATGTCTGAGGATATGGTTTACATGTTCCCGGTGGGAGATACTGAGAAATGGCTATATGGGAGCAAGAACGGAAAAATAGTGTACATAGAGAAGTTAGATAAAGGAATTGATAAGAATAAGGGTGAGGAGAAGAAGAGGACAGAGAGAAGGAGGAGAATATAAAGAAGAAATAGTTGGTTTAGGACAGAAGACTATATTATAGAGACAAAACAAAGGAAAACCTTTGTTATTCTTTTAAAGTTTATTTATTTATTTTGAGAAGGGTTGGGAAAGAGGCAGAGAGAGAATCCCAAGCAGTCTCCACATCCAGTGCAAGAGCCTGATGCCGGGACGTGGGGCTCAATATCACTACTCAACCAGGAGATCACAACCTGAGCCATTATCAGGAGTTGGACCCTTAAAGGTCAGAGCCACCCAGGAACCCTAAAGAAAACCTTTAGAGTAGAAGAATAAAATAGTGATATTCCAGAGAGTACCAACATCTTCCCTTTAAATGTTAGGGTTATCATTAGTCTTTACCAATCTTTTAAGATTGCAATGTTATTGATAATTTTCTGTCTGTCCCTGGAGTTGAGAGACTTCCACTTTTTTTTTCCTTTTCTGTAATAGCTTTTGTTACTGTGTCAATTACCAACTATGTCCATTCTCGTTATCAAATTTGTAAGTAGAGCTCTGATCACTGTGTTGTTCCCTGGAAACAGCATACAGGTTGTGAGTCAGAACTAGGTGTCTTAGTTTGGGCTCCTGTAACATAATACCAAAGACTGGGTGGCTTATAAATAACAAATTTATTTCTTACATTTTGGAGACTGTAAATCCAAGATACAGGTGACAGAATGGTTGGATTCTGATGAGAAAACTCTTTCAGATTGCAAATTGTGATTTTTCTTTTTGTGCCTCATATATCAGTAAGAGTTTAAAGGAGCTCTCAGGAGTCCCTTTTATCAAGGAACTAATACCATTTGTGAGAGCTCCACCCTCATGACCTAATTACCTCATGGAGGCTCCATCTTCAAATACCATCACACTAGCGATTAGAATGTCAACATGAATTTTTAGTCCATTCCACTGAGCTAAGATTCCATATATTCCTTGGCCCTCACAGTCCCATTGTGGCAACAGAATATGATGATTCTTTGGACTCTCAAAATGTGTGATGACCTCCCTTTCCCCAAAATATGGTTTTCCTAGGAAATGAACATAGATCTCTTGGGCAGGACTCGGGGAAGTGTTATTTATGCTTGTTATAGTGTTGTAGGGTTCTTCCTTCTGGAAGTCTGCCATCTTCTTTGGAAACTGATAAAGGGATCATGAATTTTTTGGGGGGTGGGTGGTTATAGTCCTCAGCTTCCTTATTATCCAAACTGAATTTCTTTTTATTGTATAGATTAAGCAGTGCCCTTTTTATGCATCTGTCTCTTTTGCCCTTTTAACTATAGTGTTCTATTGAACATTTTCCTAACACTCTGTGGATCTGGTCCTTCTGACTGCCACTTGGGCCTTCCTGCACATTATAATGATCTTGCAACATGGCTACTGACAAGTGGTCGAGAGAAGATAGAAGAAATGGCCTCTAGTTTTTTTAGGATTCTGTCATCCTCTTGGCATGTCATGGCAGTTCTGTAACAGCAGTTGCTATGATCATCCTTTACCTGCAAAGCAGTTGACATTTGAGGTCCCAGTGATGCCAACAACTCTCTAGTCCATTCCCTGTCTCATTGGTGTAGTGCTTCTAGGGCCTTAATTCAGTCATCTGATGGTATTCCTAGCTTTCTGTAGGTATATGCTTTTTAGCATATTCATGTCTCTGAGGGTGTGTTTTCTTGTTTGTGTGTTTGTGTGTCTGTCATAGCATTTCTGGGAAATCACTTCCATAAGGTACCAAGAATCATCCTAGGAATATGCTATACCATCTTTCTTCTTTTTTTAAAGATTATTTATATTTTTGGAGAAAGTGATAGCATGAGTAGCATGAGGGACAGAGAGAGAGAGAGAGAGAGAGGGAGGGAGGGAATCCCAAGAAGGCTCTGCACCATCAGCGCAGAACCCAATGTGGGGCTTGGACTCATGAAACTGTGAGATCATGAGCTGAGCTGAAACTGAGAGTTCGACAATTAACAGACTGAGCCATCCATCCAGGCACCCCTCCCCCCATCTTTCACCTTTTAAATCTTGTATCATGGGGGAATCCTCCCATTGATCACTGTCCTTTGGCTGGAACCCTCAGGAGACCTATATCTCTTCCAATCTTGCGCAGTCCATGTTGGGTGTTCCCAAAGATCCCACAGGTCCTACAGAAACAGAACACTGCTACCTAGGTTATTTTGAGATTTAAGTTTAGTTTTTGTCTGGTGGCCAGAAGAATGGCATTGGGTTAATCCTAAAGGAAAACATAACATCTTTTAAGACAGAACATCTCAAGCAAAGGCAGGAGAGTAGAAGCTTTACTAGGGAGGGCTCAATGAACTCTATAGATCCAGAATGTCCTGAGCAACTGGATTTAAGATCCTTGTAGTGCATTGATTGCATTGAATTGTTTATTCCCTTCACAAGTCTCAAAGCTTCAGTTCTTCCTAATCACGGCCCTGACTTTGGCATAGAAGACCCACAAAGATTAAGAATTCAACCTTCTCTGGAGCTGTACTAATCTCACAAGCAAGCTTTATACCTGATCCTCAGCTTCTGAGACTATGAATACAGGAAAGAAGAATGTATTTGTTCGTAGCCAATAGACATCTCTGGATTTTACACTTAGCCTTTATCTTTTTCTAGATGTTTCATCATCTTTTTCTGGTTGCTTTTTTTCAGTTAATTGATTGACCCCAGTAACTATCAACCAAATTCATAGTCTTTATAATCACTGTTTTCTTTCTACCCCTAAAAAGCCTGAACCAGCCTATCGTTGCACTTTGTTATCCTGGTATCTTAACTCAGTTTAACTTTGGTAAATGTTATGACAATTCTACTGCTCCCGTGTTCCGAAGACTAACAGTGCTCCTACTTACCAGCAGTGATTGGGGTCCTCCCTGCCAGCCAGCCAGCCTGCGAGCTATCTTCAAAATCTCTCTTTAGAGTTTGCTTCCTGGAACCATCTGCCAATATAAGAAGTAGGCTCTACAATGAGCATTTGTAACTAAGGATTTTATTGGTGATTGGTTTTAGCATCAACATCTGTAGTGGGGTAAAGAAAAGAGGATTGTATAGGGAGAAAAGTTGAATTAGGATGCATTCGCAAGGAAGGGCCTCATCTGAATCTGGGATGATGCTTTAGAGTTGTCAGAAGTTAAGAAGAGTTTTCCAGGCCTTTCTCTTCTTGTATTGATTAATCATTTGACATGAATTGCCTTTAGGAAAGAGGCATGGACTTAGGTATAATGACTCTCTTTGACCAAAAGGAAGTCCTGGAAAGGAATATAGACACAATGTTTTAATCATCTGTAATCCCAGAAGACTGGGAGACTGAGTCCTTTAGCACTGAGGGAGTGGCTCTGGCAGTACCCTACTCATCTATTATAAGAAATAAGATTAATTCGAATGAGGCTTTTTTTTAATTAAAATCAATGTCATAAATTTTTTCTGCTTGTCTTTTGTGGGTTGTATTTTTTTCCTCTAAGATGTCTAACAGCCTGTGCAAATGGCAGAAACTGTAATGACCAGTGAGAAGATTAGCCTTATCCATAAGAATAAAAAGAAACCAATAGCCAGCTATCCTAGACACAGATCTGAGAGTGATTTCTCCTAAGTAGGACAGTCTGCAATTAATGAACAATATCTTCAATAACACCTTTATAATAAACAATATTGAGTTTCATGTTAATATCTATAATATCTTACAATAAGAACTATTGGCCCAAACTCAGTGCCAAATCCATTAAAAGTCATTAATCAGAATGTACTATAAAAAGAACATGACTCTCAAGTGACCTAACTTTACTTAGTGATGGATTTTTTACTATTTCAAACTGTGCATCCATCCAGCAAATCTCTTTAAGTATTGTTTGTCCTAGAATAACCTGCTTTTGAATATTCCATAAACTAGAAAAGCAGTATTTAAAAACTGAATTTCTAGTGAGCTCCCATGTCAGTCCACATAAGGTGCATTCCCCACCCCTCTTACAATGTGAACTTGACTATATGTATCACTGAGTACAATATAGAAGGAAATAAAAGTATATGAGAATATAAATAAGTACATACATACAGACTCATAAATGCAAATACATACATACTGAGTATACCTTAAATCTCAGAGGTAGAAAATGCTTTCATATATATTGGTGTTAGGGAGAAGACTGGACAAAGACAAACTTCAATCCACGTCAGTAACTGTTCTGATCCTGGAATTATTTCAGCCACAATAAAACTTGGAAAGACTTTTTTTATTTATTGGAAAATGAGGAAGATATTTAATTATTTTAGAATACCAAGGCATACTTCACTATAAATTTAAGAATAGAACCCATGTAAATGAATTATTATCTGTCCCTTTTTACCTTTGCCAACAGAAAACTTACCTCTTCATATGCTATTTAGGAGAAGTAACCACATTTTCTGTAATTGTTTTAAATAGTTCAAAAAGCATTACTTTCTACTGAGATGGAGTGAACCAGATTTACTGTCTTACCTGAAAAAAAAGAGAAACATGGGCAAAATACTTGAAACATTACTTTTTTAAAAAGTGGATATCAGGCAACGGAGGACAATGATTCATGACTTATGAGAAACAATCAAGATGAGCCCCTATGATTATCCCAACTTACTGCATTGAGGGAGTTTAAAGGCCATGGAAAAGGGAGGGGAAACCCATGCAGAGCTCAGTGGATTCCCTGAGCTGAAGGGCATAACTGAGAGTACAAAGAGATCAAGGTAGCTAGGATTTTCATGACTCTTAGAAAGGAGAGAGCTACACAGAAAGAGAACTCAAAAGAGCTGCTGAGAATCATATGGAAGTATTCAGCTGAATATTGCTCGGAGGAAATGCATGTGAGGCACCTACCCAAGGTTTGGGAAAGAATCACCATCTGAAAGGATTAAAGGTAGCCATCCCAAGTACTCACACTGGACCAAGATTAGTACCTATTTCCACTAGCTAAATTCTACAAACTCATAATTTATGTGGCATTAGAATACAAAAAGTTTCTTGCCTGATTAGTGTACAGAAATTATCCCAAGACTGAATGCTGCTCTGATCTTGGTTAACATGTCCTTAAAACAAGAAACAAAAAAAAATATCAAACCATTTCCAAGGGACTTAACTGAATCCCCAAGCAAAACTCAAGAATATTTATAGTAATGAAAATATCCAGCACTCAACAGGTTAAAACTTAACAATGCTTGGCATCCCTCCAAAAATTACGCTTTGGAAAGAAGCAGAAAAATAATGGGAGAAAATATGATTAATCTGAACCAACTCAGGATTCTCAAATATGTTAGAATTAGCAGACAAGAATATTGAAATAGCTGTATAACTCTACTTGATATGTTCAGAAAATTGAGTAGATTAATAAAATAGTCATCTTAAATTCCTAGAGAAGAAAATTACAGTGTCTAAGAGGAAACATTCACTGGATGGAAATAAACAATGATTAGATATTGCAAAAGAAAAGATAAGCAAACAGGAAAACATAGAAATGTAACCTCTTTGAAATTAAAATACAAAGTAAAAAGACAAATTAGAAGGAGCATCAGGGAGGTGTACTGCCTCACGCAGTCACTATTAACATATGTGTAAATGTACTTTGTGGAATACTGAAAGAGAAAAAAATATTTGAAGAAACAGGGCTTATTTTTCCCCAAAATCTGAAGAAAATCATTAAATTGTGGATCTAAGAACCTCACAGAACATCAAGTACAATAAACATTGCCCCAAACTATAGATATATCATAATCAAAATATTCAAAAGCAGTAACAAAAAGAAAACCTTAAAAGGAGGCAGAGAAAAAGAACTTATATACAAAGAATAAAGATAAGGAAAATAAAAGTTTTCTCTTAGAAACAAAGCAAGTGAGAAGATAGTAGAACAACATTTTTAAAGTGCTAAAGTCTTTCTTTTTAAGATCTGGACAACACAAGGATGTGTGCTCTCATCCTTTTTATGGAATTTATACTGGCGGTTCTAACTTGAACAAGAAGGCACAAAAATAAGATAAAAATACATTCATATTGGAAAGAGTGAATTAAATCTGTCTTTATGCTCAGATCACATGATTATTTATGTAGGAAAGTCAATTAGCCCTACAAAAACCTATCAGAGCTAATAAGTCAGTGTGGCAAAGTTGCAGTATATGTGTGTACTTCTATATACTAAAAGCAAATAATCGTAAATCCAAATTTAAAAATATTATTTACAATAGTCAAAAAATGTATAATATCAAGGGTAATTTTGACAAAAGATGTGAAAGATCTTGATCTTCATATCTATACACCAAAATATTTAAATATTGCTGAGTAAAATTAAAGAATATATAAATATATTCATTTCTGAGTTGGAAGAGTCAGTATTGTTGGTATAAATACTTCTAAATATAATCTCTAGATTATATTAATTCCTAATCACAATCCAAAAAGGATTTTTTTGATGTTATTGTTGAAGTTGTTAAACTAATTTTAAAATTAATATGTTAATGCAATGGATTTAGGATAGCAAAACAACTTTTAAAAAGAAGACAAAGTTGCAAGTCTAACACTACATGGTTTCAAGTGTTATTATAAGGCTACCAAAATTAAGAAATTATAAACAAACATAAAGTCAGTAGAACAGAATAGAGGGTCCAAGAATAGTATCTTGCATACATATGAACAACTGATTTTTGATACATATGCATTTCAGTAAGGAAAATATAATTTGTCCTGAAAAAAGAGTGTGTGTGTATGTGTGTGTGTACACACATTTATACACACACATGCTCATATCCTATTTTTCATTTATATATATACACATATATATGTGTGTGTGTACATGTGAACTTCATTTTGTGTCATGTATTATATACAGAAATTAAAACAAATTGTAGATTTGCATGTAAATTCTAAAAGTATAAAATTTCTAGAAAAAAAAAAAGGAAAATGGTGACCTTGAGCCAGACAAAGATTTCTTAGACTTGATACTAGTCAAACATGATCCATAAGAGAACAAATTGATAAAATGGATTCCCTCAAAACTAAAATCTTGTGATTTTTTAAAAGACACTATTAGGAGGAAAAAAAGCAAATCACAGACTTGGAGAAAATTTCGTAAAACAAATATTTGATAAAGGACTTACTTCTAAAACCTAAGGAATTTCAAAATGTGATAAGGAAATCAAATAAAATGTGGCCAAAATATGTGAATACTTTCCCAAAGACAATGGGTAACACAGAAGCACAGGAAAAGATGCTTACCATCATTCATCACTAAAAATAAGAAAAAATATAATTAAAATTATAATTAGATACACCCACAGAATGGCTAAAATAAATAAATAAAAGATTGTACCAAGTGTTGGTGAGCTTGTAGAGAAAATGGAACTCTCAGAAACTACTATAAGAATGTAAAATAGAACCACTTTAGAAAATATCTTGGAAGTTTCTTAAAAAGTAAAACATACCTATCATATGATTCAGTCATTCCATTCCTAGGTATTTACCTAAAGAAGAGGAAAGAAGATAACTATACAAAGGCTGAAAAGCTATACACAAATAATGATAGTAGGTTCATTTGTAAGAGGCAATTGAAACAGAGAAGCCATTGACAGGTGAATGGAGAGAAAGCCTTTGATACATGTATTCAATACTCAGCAATAATTTTTTGTATTTATTTACTTATTTGGAGAGTGCAAACGAGGGATTGCAGAGAAAAGGGGACAGAGGATCTGAAGTGGGCTCTGTGCTGACAGGCTGACAGCAGTGAGCCCAGTGTGGGGTTCGAACTCAGAAACCATGAGATCATGACCTGAGCCAAAGTTGGACGCTCAACTGACTAAGCCACCAGGTGTCCCCATACTCAGCAATAATTTTTAAAATGGACTATTAATACCTGCTCCGACGTAGATGAATCTGAATCATGACAAGAAAGCAAAGCCAGATCAGTAAGTGTATATACAGGATTGATCTACTTACACACGATTTTAGAAAACACAAAATAATCTCTCATGACAGAAAACAAATCAGTGTGAGGGAAGACTTGGAGAGAGGAGTGGATGAGTGAGCAGAATTAAGAGGGAGAGATGACAGAGCCACCAGCAAACTGGAGTGTTAGAAAGGTTCACCCTCTGGGTGATGGTGAAGTGTATCCATAAAGCAAAAATTATTGTATGCCTAAAATGTGTACATTTCATTGCATATCAATTCTATCTTAAAAACAGATGTTAAAATATAAAAAAGAGTTGTGCATGAAAACCACCATAGAGATATATTTGAAAATATGGACAAAAAGCAGTTCTCTAGAAAAAGTAATTGTGATGGTTACAGTGAAAATAATTTAATTATCATTTACTCTCACAGATACACACTTTTGTACAGACTTACAGTAGGAATTGTATGCTCTGTTAAATGGCTGTTTTCTGTTTTTCCTCCCAGCTCTATTGAGGTATAATTGACAAACAAAATTGTACATATTTAAAGTGTTCAACATGATGATTTAATACACATATATACTGTGAAATGAGTACTCCAGTCCCATTTTCTGTTTTTATGGCTCAAGAAGAAAGATCAGAGTGAAAATTAGGGTTAAGCAACCAGAGAAATTTAAAAAATAAAATTAAAGCTTACTTGTGTATGACTTTCTCATTCGTGTTCCCACCCCTATTGATATGGAATTCATCTTCCATTCTTCATTTTTTATTTTGTATTTGATAAGTTCTTTCTATATATTTACTCTTTTTCAAGTGATTTTCTCTCTCTTCTTACCAAACTTTATCCTAAGGAAATTGCAACAGAAAAAAATAATAACAACAACATAAAAATCCTCTTTACTGTGATGTTTACTTGGGGCCTCTCAGCTCTAATTCATCAATAAATGGGAGCACTTTCTTGAGGCAGAACATAGAATAATAGGAAAATGTTTCTGAATCAATAATGAAAAGATGAAAGGAAATATGTATCTAAAATTCAGCTTGAAAAAGTACAAACTGGAAGCATCAGATTTATGTTTGTCTTATGTTGATTGACATCTTGGTCTTGACCAACGTCTACAAACGTCAGCGTCTACAACATCAGCATCTACAAACGTGGACTCATCCTTTTTGCAGAAACTTCTCTATTAATGATATTTCTATTCACTTCAAGCAAGCAATGAAATAATATTTAGCTCTACCTTACTCTCCTAATTCCTCATCGATGTAAAATTGATTCAGTCTTCTAAACGTCTCTAACAGATATATTAAACAAGTAAATTTGTGGAAAGTAATCGAAGTATAACTTTAATTTTTGTATCCTATCCTTTTAAAATGTATTACGTAGAGGAAATTAAATTTTCCCTCTGTTACTGCATAACTCCTGCAGACGCTATCATTTCTCTGTTCACCTTAGATAATAAAATGTCCTGTGTTCAATTTTTTGCTGTAAAAGTCTTGATTCAGAAGTCACCCAGTCCGATATTGAATATTTTAATTTTCTGTTAAGGTGAAAATTTCTCCCACCTCTCTAACTAGGACTGGCTTTGGTTTGACTAGTCCTGTTAGAGAAAGATTGTAACAAAGAAGACCTCTCTTTCTCATTTACTTCCTCACTCACTAGCTATCAGTGACTTCTCCAGTGCTGGCATATATAGGAGATAAAAAGAAAGAAGGTGGTCCTTCTGGCCTGATACCATTTGTATTAGTTAGAGTACTCCAGAGAAACAGAACCAGTAGGATGTATGTTTGAACACATAAAGGGATTTGTTATAAGGAATTGCCTCACGTTATGATGGTGGCTAGTAGGTCTGATGTATGCAGTCTGGTCTAGTAGGCTAGAGACTCAGGGGACCCAGTTGTGAAGATGAGTCCAAAGGCGGTCTTCTGGAGAATTTTCTCTTGCTCTGGGAGGTCGATCCTTTTGTTTTACTCAGGCTTTTTGACAAATAGTATGAGGCCACTCCCATGATGGAGGGTAATCTGTTTTACTCAAGGTCACTGATTTAAATGTCAGTCTTATCCAAAAACACCCTCTGACTTGACACATAAAATGAAGAATCACATCATTGCTAAGGGTCTTTACTTCCTTTGGGCTCAGCAGATGCTTAATATGGATATTTTAGTCCCTAAATTAATGGAGGCTCCATCTTCTCTTTTCTCTGACTGCATCCTATTTTCTTGCCAAATATGCAATGGGGCAGGAGTCAAGCAGCAGTAGGGTACTTGTCTTTGCCATGTGACTCTCTTTTGGCAAAAAAAAAGAAAAAGAAAAAGAAAAAAATTCAACCACACTTGTAGCCTTGTCTCAAATATTCATAAACCTAGTATATCTTCAGAATTTGGATGAAATATTGATAATAGATGTTCACTTAAAAACTATACAAGAAGAAATAAAAGACACAAGGACAAATGGAAGAAAGAAATAATGAACAAAAAATATGAGCTGACTTTGTTCTTAGAGGAATCTAGATAGAAATATATATTTAATAATGATATATTAATGGGATAAATAACTTTGCAAGACCGTGAAGTTATACTTATTTTACACTCTCCGTGTGGAAGAATATGAATGGTTTTCTACTCAGCTAGCAATGAAAAAGTAAATAAATAGCTTAACTTTTAAGAAATGTTACAGTTACTCAGTGTAGCATAGTAAAATGAACATGTTGTTTTGATTCTAACAGAAGCCTCCAACTATCCTGAAATTTTACAACAGAAACATCAGTCTGCATAATGTTTTCAGTAACAGGTCATATAAATTTACTACTGTGCCACTAGTAGGATTAGGAAAAAAAGTATCTGAAACTTATTTAGACCCTCATCTGTGTTACCATTTGAAACAAGGAAAAGAATATTAATCAATATCTATCTCACACAACTTTATTTGCTTTACCATCTTGTTGAATAGTTATATTTTTTAACTGAGTTTTTTGGGTTTTTAAAACTTTTTTAACTTTATTTACTTACTTTGAGAGAGACAGAGACAGCACAAGTGGGAGAAGGGCAGAAAGAGAGGGAGAAAGAAACCCAAGCTGGCTCTGTGCTGTCAGCTTAGAACCTGATGTGGGGCTCGAACTCATGAAACATGTGATTATGACCTGACCTGAAACCACGAGTCAGACGCTCAACCAACTAAGCCACCTATGTGCCCCTTAATTGAGGTTTTAAAGATGGTTTCCCTGGAGGATACAGTACAAAAATAAATGAGTCCAGTATGAAAACCAAGACCTGCACACACCAAAAGCAGCAGGTAAAGACCACATACACGCACATGCACAGGCACGTAGCCGTGTCTCATGCTACAACTTTGGATAAAGGGCAGACTAAAATAATGCTTATTTATTGAGACAATATTTTAATTTGATGGTTTTTGAACTCTGAACTTAGCTGGTGGCAATATGCTAAGCATTTTGCATACATCATACCATTTAATCCTTACAGGCACACATTAAGATCCAAGTAAAGACTGGGTCTCCTTAAGAAGTAGACTGTGAGATGGAGTTAGCATGCAAGATGCCATTAAAGAATGCTCTTGGGATCAATACCTCTGGAAAGAAGACAAAAAAAGGGGGTTTGTAGAAGTCTAAGTGTGATACAGGCCTAAGCAGAACCATAGCTGACCTCACCAAAAGCTCTGCAGTTAGAATGGCCTCTTTATATATATATTTTATTTTTTTATGTTTATTTATCTTTGAGAGAGAGAGAGAGAGAGAGAGTGCAAAAGGGGGAGGGAAGAGAGAGAGGGAGACAGAATCTGAAGCCGGCTCCAGGTTCTCAGCTGTCAGCAGAGAGCCCGACACAGGGCTTCAACCCATGAACCATGAGACCATGACCTAAGCCAAAGTAGGGCGCTCAATGCGCTGAGCCTCCCAGGTACCCCTATCATTGTTTTTATATGGACCAAGATGGGAAGTCCTTAATATCATGTATCAAATAGTTATTGGATGTGGGCCAGCTCTGAAGGTATATAAACTTGATGAGGGCTTTGATTCTCAGTAGCTGAGGCAATCCTTGAAGAGACTGACAGGCAGTTGCTATCAGCAGACACAATTCCATGTAACTGGAGCAAAAGTCTTTAATTGAATGGAGTCCTGGTGGTGCATCAGAGTGCACATAGTCCTACTGTTTGGCCACTGGCATCTATTTTTCATAGAAATTCTTGAAGCAGGACCTCTGTGATCCTGGTAGACCTATCTTACTGGGGGTAAACTTATGAAGAGGAAGGTTTATAAAGTAACTAAAATTAGAGTCAGATTTTTCAGTCACAACACATTACAATCTCCCTCTTCTACTATTGGTTTTACATTCCTTTCACCTTTAGCTATTATCTCTTTGGGCTCAGTGGTTTGATCCAGAGGCATGACAACATTTCCATTCTCCATCTCAGGTAGAGGTTGTTACCATTGTCCATTTCCACCAAAATTAAGTAAAGGACTACCAAGACAAGTTGGATCACCTGGATGTCAAACATTCCTTCCTGCCCCCATTTGTAACATCATCCGTACCTCCTTATGATCATGAAGGTCATTGGCAACTTCCAACATGGTGAGCTCCATTATTTCTGGCTAGTCTCTTGGAACAGGAAGCCTGCATTAGTTTGGTAGAGCTGCAGTAACAAAATTCCACAAACTGGGTAGCTTTAACAGAAGTACTTTGTTTCACAGTTCTGGAGGCTGGAAATCTGAGAGCAAGGTATTGGCAGCGCTGGTTTCTTCTGAGGGCTTCTGGTAGTTTGCTGGCAGTATTTGGTGTTTCTGTATGCCACCTTCATTTTTCACATGTTCTTCCTGTGTGTGTGTTTCCATGTCCAAACTTCCCCTTTTTATAAGGACACCTCATTCTATTGGATTAGGGCCTACTCTATTGAACTTTCTTAACCTGATTACCTCAGTAAAAACCCTTTTTCCAAATAAGGCACTGGGGGTGGTAGGACCTCAACGTATGGATTCGAATGAGAGAACAATCCAGTGCATAACAAGGTCCAAAGTGTCCAGGGATTACTCATGTGGTTCTTTTTCTATCCTGCAGTACAAGTATCCTCCTTTAGAGAATGCTAAACCTGCACAGCACAGGTTTTCAGGGATAGAAAATACATATTTTCCAGTGGGGGCAGGGGGTGGGGAGGTCCGCTAGAAATGACAGTAAGTAGGATTACTCTGCTTCCATCCCTTGGTTCCAAGACTCATGAATTCTTGCTACTGTGAATAGAACAACATATGCAGATCTTTGCTTTATAATAATATACTACATCCTGGAAGATGTTTATCAGTCTCTTGAAGTACTGCATCTAAGGTGTCTCTTTATCTGTGCTTTAATAGGCCACTCTAAGTCTTGCTGCTTATGGATGGTATAGTATATGATGAAAACAGTAGATCCCATGGAAAATGACTCTCTCTCATACCTTCTTTTCTGTAAAAATGAGTTTCCTGCTATATGAGATGTGCTACAAATCAAACACTTTATAAACCCTGGATACTGGTGCTCACTGAAGTTCTCTAGGCAGAAAGATAAACTGATACCCAGAACATGCGTCTTTCCCTGTCAAGGGAGAAAGAAAAACAACAATAACAACCAAAACCCCTGATTCTCCTAAGTAGAAGAAATCCACTATAGTCAAATAGTCATCAAGTGTCTGGGTGAGTACTGGAGTACTCCAGTACTGGAGACTCAGTGTTGGCCTTTGTGGGGGCAGTTTGGATATTGAGTGGCAGCAAAAGCTAGATAAGCCCTGGTGTTGGGAGCTTATGATGTTGAACCAATGCATATTCTCCATTGCTTCCACTGTGGCTACTACACTCAGGAATCTATCTTGGCCGTGTTGGGTTCAATGAACTAGACACTGGTTAATGTTAATGGGCTGAGTTCATTTATATATTTGGTGTTTTAATTGTCCTTTCCATGGCAGTTGCCCTCTGAAGGTGGTTAACATGCAGTGTGATTTTCTTCACACTTTGTGCTCACTCTAAAAATACCATTCATGTGATTCTACTCCAATTCTCCTTGTCTCAAACTTGTAATATTTCTTCTTGACCTGACTCAACAATCGAGCCTTTTGTCATTGTTTGTGAGTTCATTTGCTTTCTAATTGTAAACCCCTTCTGTTTCAACATAAAGCAGATAACTGGGTATACTGGTGAAAGCTCTGCCCTTAAGATTATTCTTTGCCACTGATGTATCTGCCTTTCATTTATGGCTTTTGTCCATGTACCACGCTGACTGATGCAGTAACCAAGCTTGGGGTTTTTCTTCCTTCTCTGAGCCAGACCTAGGGATTCTCAGGCAGCTCTAGATGTGAACTGAGAGGCCCTGATACAGTGGCAATAGATGACACAGAAGTGTGGACTACCTGACAACTTATTATAGGTGTAGCTTACGTGTTCCTCCAAGTCCTGCCTGTGCTTGATCTGTCTTCCAGTGGGTTGTTGCCAGGTCCTCCGAACCTCATTACCTGATATTTCACAGAAACCAGATAATGGAAGGCAGATAACCACGCAGTCACTTTGACATCCCATGGTCAGATATGCAATCTGTACCAAGACCTAATAGAATGCTGGGAGTTAATTTGTTAAAATGCATTCAGTTCTCAGATTCACAGGGTATCATTTTATTTCTAAACCATAAACTTCTACGTTGTGATTGTCTCACTCAACTTGCCATAAATTATACAACATATCTTTCCCCACCACTAATACCTTTCATACTATAGTTTGCTGGGTCATCTAGTAAAAGTGGCAAAGTAACTTGTACCATAGCCTAGACTTTTTTTAGTGTTCTTTCCTACTCTTGCCTTACTTAAAGGTGAAATCCTGTTTTGTGTGTTCTTTTGTGTATAAGTCTGATAAGGATATGCAAATGTGGAATATGCTACCTTCAGAACCTCCAAATTCATTACATGTATTTCTTATTCTTTCTTTGTAGTGTGAAAAGCAAAATAAAACAATGAGTTTTATTTTCGATGGGATGTTCTAGCAGGCTTCTGACTTCTGACCTTCTAGAATTTAACTGGTGTTACGGGCCCCTCAAATTTGTAAGTTAAAAACCCAGCCACTGCAGTGGGTATAATTTATCAAGGTGCCCAATATGCTAGTCACTTCTTCCTTATCAGGTATGATAAATATTATATCAGTGATATATGGGTGTAAGACAGACCAATAGTCCAGATCTCTTCAGAGTACATTATGAAGGTGGGTCTGGGGCAAAGCTGTAAATATATATTATTGACAATTTCATGTGAGTGACATTTTATGATTCACTCTTCTAGAAGACACCCTTCTAATAAACTACCACATTTGGCACTGTATCTCTTATCAAAATTACTACTGGACTGAGTACAAGCTGGTGCATTCTCTTTCTTTAGAATACTCTTTTTTTCAGTGTCCAGACTGGTCACTTAACGGAACCTTGAAGAACCCTGCCACCCCTGCAACCTTTAGATACTTAAAAATGGCAGAAGTTTTTGCAGTCTCTCAAAATACAATGTAGTTTTGCATTTGCTATCTTGGTGGGGGCACATATGTTTCTGAGCTTTCTTTTTGTCTTCTACACTATTACCCACAGGACAAAGATCCAGTGTAAACGTTGGACTGATTTGCAAGTAATTTACTCCAAGTAATCATTTGGGTATCAGAAATAGTGACCAATATGTGTGTCTGTGCTCCCAGTGAATTTTGAGCGGACATTGGCCAACAGACCTTTATTTATTTTTTGATTCCTATGTGTCTTCGCCTTAATGTCTCTGTATTTCTGAGAGTCCGTATCAGCTTGGATTTGTGTCTAACCATTCTCGAAATGCTTGTTAACTCCCACCTCTTCCAGCATGCATTTAACTCAAATACATTGTCATAGGTTCATTTGAGGAAGTTCTCTGGGAATCAATAGTGTGGAATCCAGCTTCTTCTTAAATTATTGGATTTGGGGTCAAAACCCTGGCTCTAGTTCAAACATTGACCAAGGGATCATCATATTTTAATGGATTGACTGCCCTCAGTCACCTAATCATTCATCCTTGATTTCTTATGAGTGTATAGGTTGAGCAATGCCCTTTTTGGATACCCATCTAAGCCACTAGAGATTCTATGTTCTATTAAATATATTTATAACTCTCCGTAGATTTCCTCTGCCCCCTTGGACCTTTGGACCTTGCTATGAATTATAATTGTCCCCATAGATATGATGAAATTCCCTAGACTTTGTGGGGGATCCTATTATCCTCATTGATACCAGTGACCCTATATGGCCTTTTCTGTCATCAACCCCAGCAAAGAGAGGAGAGAGATCAGTGAGTCTGGTGCCTCATCACCTGTATAATCATAATGGCCTTAGGAAAAAGTGTATTTTCCAAGCCTTCTTGTTGCAAGTAGTCATCACATGTATATCTTCTCCACCATACCCACTTTTCTGGACATTTTAATCTCTTTTTTTTTAGCATCTTCTATAGTAATTCTGCCTTTTAACCTACATTTCAAGTAGTTTACCACAGTTTCCAGTTTTCCAGGAGCCATCTAAGTAGCAAGTTCAGACATTCTATTCAAAGTTTTGCCATTGTGTGAAGTTCTCTATGTCAAAATCATGTTCTTAGGTTGATAGAGTTCCTCTTACTCAACATTAAGAATTTTTATCCTTAGTCAAGTGGGTTCAGAATCCTATCCCATTTATTATCTTGTGTACTGCACATATAAATCTTGAAGCTCTTTGAAATATAATTATTTTCTCCATTATAAGTTCCAGTGTATCCCCTGCTATATTATGGTGCATGTTAATCCTATTTATTTGTGCTGTGACTAAGAGGAGAGATTAGGGTAGACCTTTAGGGGGACAAATGGTATCTTGAAGAAGGGAGGCTCTCCATTGTCTCCAAGCAAGGAAAGAATGCTCTCTTATCATAGAGGGGTGGTTTAGTTCTCCCTCACATAGTTCAAGGGAATTTGTGGATCCCAAAGTTTCAGAGGAGTTAACTCAGGTATTCCCACCCATTTTTTTTTCCAACCAATACTTCAACATTGGCATAGTAGAGTTGGCTTGGTTGGAGATTTATCATTCTTTGGAACTCTGCCACTCTTTTGTTTTTATTGTTATTTTTTTAATGTTTATTTATTTTTGAGAGAGAGAGAGAGAGAGAGAGAGAGAGAGAGAGAGAGAGAGAGAGAGAGAGAGAACAAGTGGGAAAGGGGCAGAGAGAGAGGGAGAAGGGAGACACAGAATCTGAGACAGGCTCCAGGCTCCTAGCTGTCAGCACAGACCCCAACACAGGGCTCAAACTCACCAACTGTGAGGTCATGTCCTGAGCCAAAGTCAGATGCTCAACTGATTGAGCCACCCAGGCACCCCAGAACTCTGCCACTCTTTCAGCCTCAAGGCTTCCCTCAGTTTTCCCTGGCCTTCTATTTCTTGATCTTTAACTTTCATTTACCTTTCAATTTTAGCCATTAATTTCTCTCAGTTTTTTGTTATCCTTTTCCAGAAGTAATAGAGCTTGGCATTAATAGCCACCCAATATCCGTTGACCTTAGATTTACTATTTCCCTCATATTTTTCAAACAGCAAATACTTTGCATCAGCTATATATTTCCTATCAAAAGTATATCATGTCAGTTTATTGCCATTAAAAATTTTAACAATTGGGTTTTATTCCACAGGCCAGCTGTGCTCTACCTACTCATTGTCAAAGACTTCTATACAAATCCTAGTGCCAGTTAGGTGGCAAATGCTACAACTCAAAACCTTGCCAATCATCTTCTTTATCAGACTATCTCTGATAGCAACTGTCACAGATTTGGTTCTCCAAGAAGTCGATTGTGTTGATTTGGCCTACAGGATGACTGTTAAGAAGTACCCTAGGAATCAACACCTGTGGAATAGAGGGGATGAAAGAAGAAAGCAAACACAGAAATAAAGCTTCGATGCAAGCACAATTACAGTCGTGGTTGACCCCACAGAGAGGTCTAGAGTTATAATCATCTTTGACCAAGTTGATCCAAGATGATCAGACCTTAATACTCAAGCATTGACAGTGGTCCCTTTTAATGTGATGGCTTCTACATCTAAGGCAATCTCTGAAGTCACTATCAGCAAAAGAATATGTGGTGACACCATTCTCAGCACTTGTGGTAATAAGACTCATTAAAATAGGATCTGGGGGCACCTGTTTGGATCAGTCAGTTAAGTGCCCAACTCCTGATTTTGGGTCAGGTCATGATGTCACAGTTCATGAGGTTGAGCCCTGAGCTGGACTCTGTGCAGACAGTGTGGAGCCTCCTTAGGATTCTCTCTTGCTCTGGCTCTCGCTCTCACTCTCTCTCCCTCCCTATCCCTCCTCTCTCCCCCCACCCCATTTATGCATGTGCCCTCTCTCTTGCTCTCTGAAAATAAATAAATGAACTTAAAAAAAATAGGATCTGGGAAGTAAATCACAGTGTCTACCACAGTAGGTATTCTTAGACTTTGTAAACCTCAATTTCTCCAAAATTAGGATAAGTAAAATGACCACCTGGAACCTGTTAGGGGAATTGATGTTCCATCTGATCTTTATTTGCAGAGCTTGCACTCTGAATCTCTATACCATAAATCTTATGGTGTACATATGATTTCCTCTTCATAGCATCTTAAAATATTCCCCCTACTTCTAATTATGTATTGCTTTTTGTTTTGATAGTCTTGTTTATGCTGATTGTTCTTTAATGCATATTTGTGGTGTTAACGAGTGTTTTAAAAAAATATTGCTCCCATTTTTTTAGAGTAGTTGATAGGGTTACATGAAATAATTTAATTAGTTATACATTTATTTAGGACTTATTATCTCATAATATGCAGTATACGTTTATAGGTTATATTATTTTATTTTCATAATACATCTAATTAAGAACTTGGGTCATCTAAACATTCATTGTTTTCTTTTACCACATATGCTTGGTTATTTTTTATAATCCATAAGTTGAACTACATAGACTATAACAGCACAAAATAGGGCTCACTAGTTTTTTTTTTTTTTTTTTACTTTTTTTAAGTTTTACACTTTCATTCAATAAGGGTGTTTGAGTGTTTACTATGGTATAGCTTTAGTGCTCATTGTCTACTATCTACCAGTCTTGATCCATCACTGATGATCCAGAGTTGAAAAGGGCAAATTCCTGTCCTTGACCATAGTAATGCAATTCTATTCTGGTAAGAGAGACAGATGAGTAAATCATTGAAAAAAAAAAATGCACTGTTATTGTTGCTGTATTTTAGTATCCATTCAAGATAATTTCTTTAAATGTAAATCATCTACAGTCTCCTAAATCAAAGTGTATATAAGACAATCTCAGTCTTACTTCTTTACTTTTTTTGGACAAAAATTAAAGATTTTTTATTTTTTCAATATTTGATGAATTGTCTTAAATCCTATTTCATACTATATATATACATACATATATATGTATATAACTTTGTAGGAGAGGGTATCTGTTTTTAAGGTTTATTAAGAAAAAACTTTAAAAAATTGGTTCTCATTTTAATTGACAACGCTGCCCCCTCTTTTAAAAATGCTTAAATGCAATATAAATAGTAAATAATATATACATGTATATAATATGAAAGTCATATATGAACATATATAAATTCTAAACATTTTTAAAACGAATTCATGAAAAAATGGAAAATGTAGAGATTTTCTTCAAATTCAGGCAAGAATGATTTCTCACATTGAGTTATCCCAGTATTCCATATTATTATTTTGTTTGATTTTTAAAAATGTATTTGGTTTTGGAATGCCTTTCTGGATTGATAAGAAATAATAATGCAGCTGTTTTACTGTGTATTTTAAACATCAAGAGAACATTATAGGAAAATCAATTCAATATAGAAGTAAGAATTAGTACTTGTTTCCGTGGGAATTTAAGCCACTTATTTGTAGAGATGAAAAATTCAATTTTTTATGACTGTGGTTGAAAGGCACTGGTTGAAACAAATGTCACAAGATTGAGCACAAGGATTTCTGGAAAATGTAAGGCTTAAAGCAATTTAGAGTTCAAACTGTATAATTATACTTGGTTCTAAACTAGAGCCTGCATTGCCAACAGAGCTTTTACTAGTATAAGATGAAGACCCTTTATGGGGAACAAATTGAAGACCAAAGGGACTTCACCTTGGTCTACACATCTTCAGCTGTCCCCTAGAAGTGTATAGTATGTCAAAACCCCAGAGGCAAATGATTTTGACTAGAACTAACAAACACAAATCTCTTTAAAATTATTTATCTTAATTGATTTTCACGTTTATAATCGATGAAGGGTTTCAACTCGATTAGATAATGTGTTTTCATCTGAAAACTTTAATTTAAACTTGAACTTTTTTATTTTAAATATGCTATCCAACTATCACAGTATTTATAATAACTCTTAAGAATCCATTCGTTTCTTGATGGTAAACAATGAAAATAAGGGGGAATGTTTTTTTTTAATTGAAACAAAGGACTCTGGGAGTCAACATTCCTATTTGTTTACAAGGTAAGACATTTTCCACTTTGATTTTCCCCAGCTCTTACCAGTTCCCACTTTGTACCTATAATCTTCTCATTAGTTGAGTCTCTGCATATCTTTAAAATGTACTCCTTCTTATGTATCCTAGTTCTTCTTTTAGTTAAGACTCTTATAAATTCTCCCTTGGATTACAGCCATAGTCCCCAAAAAGATCTCCTTTTTTCTTCCCCTGCTTGTGAGTAGATTCTCCCTCATGGCACTATAAATACCATCACACACTGCTATGCATAAATGCCTTTCAGAAACTCTCTGTAGTCTATAGGACAAAATCCTTACACTAGTATATAACTTACTTCATAATCTATTGCATCACACAATCTATACAGCTTTTCTGTATAAATCCTAAAACCAAGCCATGTTAAGATACCAAGAGCCTAACTTCTTGCTATACTCCTTCACTAACAAGCTATGTGATTTTGGAAAAGTTTGGATGAATCCAAAATCTGTGCCTTAATTTTCTCATTTGCGAAAGGGTTATAAAATGTATTTGATTCAGAGTTTTGGAGAAGAGTATATAACTGTTCCCATTACTAACACAATAAAGCAATGATGATGAGAATAGCAGTAGCAAATAGTTAATAAGCAATGATTTAATGCTAGATACTATTCTAAGGATTTCATATGTCTTCACCCAAAGTTCCCTAAGAATTTCATTGTATCTCACTTCCTGATGCTCTTCTATAGGATGTATTCTCTCTATACTGTGGTTTCTGTCTTCCTCTACATGGAGAATTCTGATATATCCTTCACAGTAAATTCAAGCATCTCTTCCTCTGTGAAGATTTGCCTCCTCCTTTGTGAAGCACAGTGAGAAGCCCCTTTTCTCTGATCCCATCACATTTATTCTGTTTCTTCTTTTTTCACATTGTGGTGGAGCTACTTTGTTCAAGATTGTATCCCAGACTTTAGACTCTACTATAAAGCTGTCATCACCAAGACAGTATGGTACTGGCACAAAAACAGACACATAGACCAGTGGAATAGATTAGAGAGCCCAGAACTGGACCCACAAATGTACTGCTAATTAATCTTTGACAGAGGAGGAAAGAGTATCCAATGGAAAAAAAGATAACCTCTTTAATAGGTGGTGCTGGGAGAACTGGACAACAACATGCAGAAGAATGAAACTAGAACACTCTCTTACACCATACACAAAAATAAACTCAACATGGATGAAGGACCTGAATGTGAGACAGGAAACCATCAAAACCCTAGAGGAGAAAGCAGGAAACAACCTCTATGACCTCAACTGCAGCAATTTCCTACTCGACACATCCCTAAAAGCAAGAGAATCAAGAACCGAAATAAACTATTGGGCCCTCATCAAGATAAAAAGCTTCTGCACTGCAAAGGAAACAATCAAAAAAACTAATAGGCAACTACAGAATGGGAAAAGATAGCTGCAAATGACATATCGGATAGAGGGCTAGTATCCAAAATCTACAAAGTACTCACCAAACTCCACACCCGAAAAACAAAAAATCCAGTGAGAAATGGGCAGAAGACATGAAGAGACACTTCTCCAAAGAGGACATCCAGATGGCCAACAAACACATGAA
>CM053563.1:33588078-33669865 GCA_028646485.1 Cryptoprocta ferox
CATCAACTGATGAATGGATTAGGAAGATGTGGTTTATCTATACAATGGAATACTACATGGCCATGAGAAAGAATGAAATCTGGCCATTCGTAGCAACGTGGATGGACCTCGAGGGTGTCATGCTAAGAGAAATAAGTCAGGCGGAGAAGGACAGATACCATATGTTTGCACTCCTAGGTCTAACAGGAGAAACCTAACAGAGGACCATGGGGAGGGGAAGGAGGAAAAAGAGTTAGGGAGAGGGAGGGAGACAAAGCATGAAAACAAACTGAGGGCAGAAGGGGGAGGGGGAAAGGGGAAGGGGGGTGATGGTCATGGTGGAGGATACTTGTGGGGAAGAGCTGTGGGTGTTATATGGAAACCAACCTGACAATAAACTATAAAGTTAATTTAAAAAAAAAGATTGTATGCTTCTTAGAGACAGAGATGTTATCTTTCTCACCTCTTCATTCCCAGTGCCTAGTTCAGTGCTTAGCATAGAATAGATAATCAGTTGTGTTGTATGCTTGAATGATAATTTCATGAATAAATAAATAATATAATGCCTACATGTGCAGCAAATGCTATAAACATTTCTTGAATTTAATTTATTTTTGATGAAATCAATCAAAAGGAAGACAAGAGAAAGGTAAGTTTTATTCTAGGTTTCATTTGAGTAAAATCCTTTGTTATGTTTATTATGCTGGATGCCTCATATTCACATAGTAATATTTCAGGAAATTTCTTAGAAACAATAGTAAACAAGGAATTATGATTTTCATCGCCAACAACAAACAGAATCATCTTGTGAATAATCACAACCTAAATTTCTATCTCTTTTACATACACCTTCCATCAAGAATAAAGGCTGAGTGTGAATATAATAATTTGAATTCATTTTTATATGATTAAATTTATAGAGATCAAAACTATGTGCTGCACCAGGTGCTGAGTTTGTTAGTATTCTCAAAAAGTTCATGGCCTATGTTATTTCTGTCAAAAACATGCCTATATTTTAGCAAAGAAATTTCAAGAGTTGTTCAAACATTGAACCAGGAATGTATATTGGTTAACAACAATAACAACAACAAAAAAGATCAACTCAGAGGTACTAATATGTTAAAACCTACTTACTCATTTACTAGCCATTTCCATTTTGAGGAATCCACAAACAGAAAGACTTGAACCAGCACATTATCACATAAGGATATACTTATAAATATGTTTGTGGAAGTGTTTGACAAAATTGTCTGAAACAATCTAAATGTATATTAGATCAGGAACTATTTAATCAAAGGATCCTTTTTTTTTTGTTTTGTTCATTTATCTTACCCCTAGGAAATACATCCCTGTACAGTCTCTTATTTCAGTGATAAATATAGTCCAGAAAATAAACTCAAGGCTAAACATACCTAGAAAAGCAAGTTTCTTAGTGAGATCCTTTTTTTTTCTTTTTCTTTTTTTTTTATAAGAGAGAGTTCACATGAGGGAGGGGCAGAGAGAGAGAGAGAGAGAGACAGAGAGAATCCCAAGCAGGAGAATTGTCAGCAGGGAGCCCAGTGTGGGGCTCAAACTCACCAACTGTGAGATGATGACCTGAGCCGAAGTCGAATGCTTAATTATCTGAGTAACTTAGATGTCTCCCTTGCTGAGATCTTAAGCAGGGTCTTCATAATCCTCAGATTCTTTGGCAGTTCCACAGCAAGACCCTTGACGAGCATGAGGCTGCCACACACACGCATTTGGTTGCATAGACTAAGACCCCCAGAGAAACAGTCTGAAAAATCCAAAGATAGTTACCTGAGAATTTAGTGACAGGAGGAGAGGGAAAGAAGGAGAGAGTTTCCCCCTCCTTACACCTAAAGCTTTTTTCTCTATTTCTGTGTCTCCTTAATATCCATGGTCCGTAATTAGTATCTTCTTCTTAAGAGAAGAACAGGGTAGAGGACATGGTGAAGGTAAATCTAAATTCCTTGCTGAGTCCAGCAAACTTGTCAACCATTATCAGTATTAGCATGGGCATGAGGTTCAGATTCATTTTCAACGTGAGTTTCCATTCTTGGTACTAATAATGAGAATCATTACTAATGATACATAACTAATAATGTATTCCAAAAAATTTATAGTGTAAAATAAGCACACATAAGAAATGTTATTTAAATTCAACTTAATCTCTATTTCCCCTCATAAGCTTTTCTTACCATCTCACTGCAATCATCCTTCCCTCCCAGAATGTTCATTAGGTGGGAGCTCTGCTGCAATTTATAACATTGGTTGAATCTTGACAAAAACAGGCCATCATAATGAAACAAATTCCATAATAAGTAAGACTTTTTATATTTGTGATATTTACTTTTGCAAGTATAAATGAGAGATACAATTCACAAGCAAATCAGAAATACCTGAAAGCAATTCATATTTATAGAAGGCTGGATGTGGAAAACTAAGGATGATTCAAGGAAATCTCTATTACATTAAATAATGTAAATGATCTAGGAAGAAGAAATATCTTTTAACTCATATTTTATTACAAAAATCTATATTTTTTAGGTTTATTTAATTTAGAGAGAAAGAGAACATGCATGCACATGTATGCAAACAAGGGAGCAGCATAGAGAGAGGCAAGAGTGAATCCCAAGCAGGCTTCACACTGTCAGCACAGAGCCTGACATGGGGCTCCATCTCATGAACCCTGAGATCATGACCTGAGCCGAAATGAAAAGTCAGATGCTTAACCAACTAAACCACCCCAGCACCCCACAAAAATCTATATTGTTTCAGGAAGTATGGTGATTATTGCTGTTTTTGCTTTTTTTCTGGGATGCACTCCAAATTTATGTTACTCCTTTTGCTTAAGGAATGTTAATTTAGTAGCCCTTTATCTTAGTAGGCTTGACCAACATTAGAATATCAAAGAAACATACGTTTATTGTAGTTACTTTGGATCATGACAGATATCCAAATAAGAACATATCTTTAAATATTCTAATGACTTTTTGAAGAGCTTGATTATAGGTAGTAATTTGATAAAGTCAGCTAAATTGTGAGTTTTTGTCAAAATTTTATTTGCAAGTTTATACATTTCATTAAGAAGCCAAAGGCAAATAGAGTAATGGCTTTCAGGATGTAAAAAAAAAAAAAAAAATCAGTTGCTTACTGGAGAACATATGAAGTGGGGCATAACTGTCACTGCCCCAAATCTCTTTTTTATAGTGCCCCAATGTAATCACAAGAATAACCTACCTCTGATGAAACTAATATAATCAACATATTGAAACCATGTTAATGTTCTGTGCATATAAGGTTGAAAGTATTGTCCTTCTAATGTAGTAAAGTAAGTCCTGATGCCGTATTTGGAGAAAAAGAATAGGAAGAGTGGACATTACTACAGGAGAGTTAAGTTCAAATTTCGGCCCATCATTTGCTGTGTGGCCCTGGATGAAATGTAATAATTTGCTCATAAGTAACGCTTCTCTGGGTATATTATATAATTTATCCCTCATAGTGAAAACATGCTGACCTGTTTCAGCACCTAGTATATGGTAGATACTCCCCAAGTGCCAGTTCTTCCTTTCAGTGGATACATTCATCTTACATCAGTATTCTTAACTTGGTTTGTTGTTGTTGTTTTAATCTTCTAAAACATGCCAGCATTCAACATTACGGTGCAGTAAGATTTTGACACCATTTTTATACTTGTCATAATTTCAAGGTATGTATCATTTTAAGAGCTATTAGTAGTGAGAGCTTGCATAGTAAATGACACAGTTACTTTATTAATACATAGTTTGAGACACTATTCCTACAGTGATATAAACTTGCTCATTCCTAACACTTAGCAGTTATTTTTTAAATGTAATTCATCTTGGGACGCCTGGGTGGCTCAATTGGTTAAGCGTCCAACTTCAGCTCAGGTCATGATCTCTTGCAGTCTTTGAATGCAAGCCCCACATCGAGGTCTGTGCTGACAGCTCAGAGCCTGGAGCCTGCTTCAGATTCTCTGTCTCCCTGTCTTTCTGCCTGTCCTCCACTCGCACTCTGTCTCTATCTCAAAAATAAATAAACATTAAAAAAATTTAAATGTAATTCATCTAAAAAATGTAATTCATCTAAATCATATTTTTAAATTTATCTGAACAATTTGAATAGGCATTTCTAAAATTGAAAACAAGTGTTCCATACTAGTCTTTGAGAATGCATTTTTGAGTGTATCCCATAAATAGTGAAGGTGTTCTTTTCTACATTACTGGAGAGCAAATCAAATGACTACTTTAGGTAGATCATATTTACACTAATTAGCATTAACTGATATATTTGCCAGTGATCTATAATCCTAATTCTAAAACCTCACTCCTCTGTTTTGAGAGCTTCACTGAGAGTGACCCATGCTTAAAATATATTTTCCTGTTCATTAAACATCAAAATCAAAAATATGCTTATTGAAACATTCTTTTAGAATTTATATCCCTCATCATTCCACATGCATTTACAGAATATAACTTGCATGTAAAATTATGTGAAATATTACATATATAGATGTATGTGTTATTATAAAAAAGATTAAATAATTTCAAGATGTAGTATATTGATTTGAGTTATTTAGAAATGCGTATATTTTCTTCTCAGGAAAAAAAACATAACCTCCAGAAACACAATTAACTGCACTATCTCTGTCAATGTGACAAAAATCTATGGTGATAGACTTTAAAACGTTGTTTTATTTTTAGCCAACCCTGAAATCAAGACACTAGCTTTTGATATATCTATTTTAAAGTAAGTTTGAAGTCAGAAAGATTCAAAACTCAAATGATGTGGTGTTTTATGTGCTTATTTTTGCTTTTAGTAATTCTTCCCTGCTATTTGATAAATAAACAGTGAGTTTTCTCTGGTATAACCTAGAGTTCATTCAACAAATCAATTATATTGAAACATTGTTTATAATTGTGCAATTTAATTATGTGTTTAACACATCTTATTTTATTTTCTTGGACATATTGTTGTGTTTAGACTTGTGATATATAATTTTCTTATGATTAAATTAAATGTTATGCTCTTTATCATATTAGAAACAGAAATTTAAATATTTAATAGCTTTCTCCAAATCATAACAAAATTCATTCCCTTGAGTACTCTGTTACATATTGAGACCTCCACATTTAGGGACAGGTGTGTATGTATAAGTGTATCCTTTGTACTGTGGGTAGGGTTGGAAGTGGAATAACTGTGATAATCCTAAATTTCTACCTTAAAATTTCCTTTTTTGGGGGGACACCTGGGTGGCCCAGTTAGTTAAGCATCCAAGCCTTGATTTAGGCTCAGATCATGATTTCATGGTTGTTGGGATTGAGCCTCTCATCAGAATCTATGCTGACAGCACAGAGCCTGCTTGGAATTCTTGCTCTACCTTTCTTTCTGCTCCTCCCCACTCGTGTATACACACACTCTCTCAAAATAAATAAACATTTAATAATTCCCCTTTTTCAAGAAAAGTACACACATACACACATAGCAATAATAGTAAATCTGTCACCTGTTATCTGGATAGATAAAAATTTTAACATAGCTTAAAAAAATCTCTTTTAAAAAGTACACCATATTTATCTCCTGTTAAGCTTGAAATTATGTTAGAAATATTTTGTAATCGATGTCTGAAAATGTATAGTCTTTGAGAGTATTAATCAGTAGTTCCCTAACTGGGGACATGATGATGATATCACTAATGGAAATAACTACAGAAAAGGAGAACAGGATTTAGAGAGAAGGTATCTGGTTTTAATCATGGTAGAAATAGGCCGGTTTAAAAGAATGGAAATTACTGTATTCTTGTTTATGCTACAGATGGGTTGTTTGACTTTAGCATTGTCACTCCTCTGCTGTGCCTCAGTTTCCTCATATGTAAAATAAGGGTATTAAAAGATAGAACCTGTATAGAGCACCCAAGTTTTCTTAGTTAATGATTTATGAATGGTCAGTTATTATACTGGGTGCATTGTTTTCCATTTGTCTCCAAACACTTAATACCTATGAGTCAGTTGCACTGGCATGGCTAGATTCTGAAAGATAACCAATAAAAAGTGGAGATTGCTAATGAATTTACCATACAACCCATTAGATATTTTGCTAATGTAACAATTTTAAAATAATATGATTAGTAACATTCTTTCAGTATTGGGAGATCCGATAAAGTAAGCAGGACCATCCTCAAAAATGATCTCACACTGGGTAGCTCACATTTCAAATATATATAGCAGGAAATAATTGAAGACATCCTATTATTCCAGTCTATTTTCTAAATTTATATACAAATCAGGATTAGAGCATCCGTGAACTCAGAAATTCCCATCATATGCAGCCCTTTGGTTTTACAGAATGTCACTGCTCACTCCATATCTGCATGATGAATTATGATGCAAAAATTGTGAGCTGCCTACTCAGTGTCTAGTCTCTCTTTCATCTGTATTAACTGAACCCACATTGTACTTAGGGGAGTAAAGTCCCTAGCTGGAAGTTCCCCAGGTTTCCTTTCAGCTAAGGTGGGTTATTTGGCCTACTTCTATCAAGAGTGTGGTACAAGGAAGGGACTAATAAAGTTTTTTAAAGGAGCAGACTCAGTTGGCATACACCTTTTTTGTCTACACCTTTGTCCTTCTTTGGTGCTATAACATAGACATGATAGTCTCTCCCATGTAGTCACAAGGTGCTGGCCTTATGCCATCGAATCAACAACAATTACTTAATTTCTGAACTCCTGTTATTGGAAGAAGGAATACAATAATCTTCTCTTATACTGAGCTAACGTAAATTATTTTCTCTTATGTCACACAAAACTCATCCTTCAGTCATGGCTACTTGGATGATGGATAGGTATATTTGATGAAGAAATAGAAGACTACTATCTAAATGACTTCAGAAACACACAGAGTTGTGCATTTTATCCAAGATTTTGACACATTTTACGGACACAGCAACACTCAAGTACAGGAGAAGGTATAAGAAAAATCATCATAAACCATTCTGTAGCAGTATAAAATTGCACATTTCAAACAACTGTAGGTGTTCAGAGAGAATTACAATAGAAAGGAAACAAGGACAAATCATACTTCATTACAGTTCCTTTTCCCTAGCCACACTTCAGACCAGCATACAAAGACCATGATCAACAACACCAAGTTTTGCAAAGTAGAAGATAAACGTCTAACGTAATTAGCACTCAATGAATGTGAACATTCACAGCATCATGCTCAGAACTTTGCAGTATGGACAATAAAGGAGAAAAGGTTTTAATTTATTTATCCACAAATATTATTCAAATACTTGTAATTTGATAAGATTTCTAATATTTGAGCTAATATACTTTCTTTCACATTCCTTTCAGAGCCATATTACAAACTTTGTATCAGATTAGTATAATCACAGATTTCTTTCCAAAATTTGAAAGGCTGCCAAGACAGGTAGCCAGTCCTCCTTGGTCAAGAATTAGATGGCTGATTTGAAGCCAGTTGTTCATTCTTTCTGATTTTTTTCTTTATATTTAAAATGAAAATAATATCAAATTCACAAGGCTGCTTTATGATTAAGTGATTTAACCTATGTAATTACCGGAATAAATTGCTAAATGAATACAAAGAGTGCAGGAGAGCAAATAGAGTTAATTTCTAACCACTAAGATGCCCCCAAAAATATTTACCAATGTAAGAACATGAAATAAGATCAAGTGGATGGATAGGAAGCAAGATAGATCAGGTTTTAAACCCTGAATTTTGATAAATATGTGCATAGAAACCATTTGGGATAATATAGATCAAAATATTTTGGGTAACTCTATCTGTATGATAAAATTATATTTCATATTTTCTGTTTATATTTCTTGGAGAAATATTTTGCTATAGAGATTATGTGTGCATGTGTATACACATACAACACACACACATATATACTTATATATATATACACACACATATATATACGTGTATATATATATTCTTTTCCCCACCCTCTATAATATAAAAAGAAAGTTCTTAACCTCTCTTTTATTTTCCTGGGGCTACCAAAAAGGGAAAAAAAATGCATAAACTTCCACAAACTTACTGTGGCCGAAAACAACAGAAATTTGTTCTTTCACAGCTACGGAGGCTAGAAATTCAAAATCAATGTAATGGCAAGGTCATGCTTCCTGTGAAGCCTCTAGGGAGGAACAGTCTTTTCTTGTCTCTTCCAAGCTTTGGTGGCTCCTGGCAATCCTCAGTCTTCCTTGGATTGTAGAAAGAGGAATCAGTCTAATCCTTTTATGTCTGCATTTCTCTGTGTGTCCATCCTTTTTTTTTTTTTTTTTAAGAAAGAGGATGGGAGGAAGAAAAAAAGAAGAGGGAGAGAGAGAGAATCTTAACATGCTCCACGCCCTGCACAGAGCCTAGTTGAGGACTCAGTCTCATGCAAGGTAACATCATGACCTGAGCTGAAATCAAGAGTTGGACACTTAACCAACTGAGCCACCCAGGCATCCTCATTTTTTAAACTAAGAACACTAGTGATTGGATTTAGGACCCAGTCTACTTGAGTATGACCTCACCTTAACTAATTGCATCTGCAGAAGAGCCTATTTCCAAGTAAGGTCTCATTGTGAGTTTCCAGGTGGTCATGCCTTTTTGAAAGAATGCTGTTTAACCCACAGCAACCTCATATTTTTAATTTTCAAGGCCAATACCTTCCATAAAATGAATAACATGCTTTGTTCTCCCTTCTCTTATTCAAACTAAAATAGTGTTAACCTACTTCATCAAATAGAATTACAATCTAACAAGCATCATGCTGTGTAGCCTGGCAGGTATGTATGTGCTGGGTTCCCAGTATCCTTGGGCCAAGACATCAAATTTCCAGCTTCTGAAGTCCCCCCATCATATTGTGCCATCATAGGTACACAGTAGCATACTCAGTGACCTGAGGGCCCATACCCTAGGTGCACTCATTCTGTGCAAGTGACCCAAGTGAAGATTCATTTCCTCACCCACCCAAATGTATCTCATTATTTCTTTCCTCCTTCAGCTTACTTTATATTAACTTCCCTGTTGCTCCTATTGTTTTTTAATTATCTCACGTATAATCTCACAAGTCAGTTAAAAGCTATTGTAACAACTTTGATTTTGTGCTTGAAGTGCACAATGATAATAATGTTATATCACATTCCTATGTTATAAAGATGTCTGGGTACCAGTAATGAGACTGTTGTGCGTTATTGAATCTGTATTCTGTGATAAGAATTATGACCCAAGCAATGCAGGTGCTTTACATGAATAATGTTAAGAATGCCATGCTATAACTCTGCAATATAGATAGTATTATTATCACCTCTTCTAAAAAAGGGAAACTGAAGCTCAGAGCATTAAACACTTTATTTGAATCACACATCTGTAGATGGGGCCCAACTTACAATGACTCCACTTAGGATTTTTCAACTTTATGATGGTGTGAAAACAGTATTCATCAGGAGAAACTGTACTTTGAAATTTTATATTTTCTGTGGTCACCCATATGTGCTAGGGTGCTCTCTTCTGATGCTGGGAAGTGGCAGCTGGCCACAGCTCCCAGTCAGCCAGGTGATCACAAGGATAAATAGCCAGTTACTCAAAGGTGTTCTATACTTATACAACCATTGTTTCTCACGTTCAGTTTGGTATTCAATAAATACAAGAGATATTCAACATTTTATCATAAAATAGGCTTTGTGTGAGATGATTTTGCCCAATTGTAGGCTAATGCTAGTGTCTGGGCACTTTTAAGTTATGCTAAGTTAACCTATAATGTTCAGTAAGTTAAAGTGCATTTTCTCTTTTCTTTCTTTCTTTCTTTTTTTTTTGTTAAATATTTATTTTTGGGGGCATTAGAGCAACCAGATACACCTGTGTATCTGGAAAGAGAAAGAGAGACAGAGCATGAGCAGGGGAGGGGCAGAGAGAGAGGGAGACACAGAATTCAAAGCAGGCTCTAGGCTCTGAGCTGTCAGCACAGAGCCCAACACAGGACTCGAACGCATGTACTGTGAGATCATGACCTGAGCTGAAGTCAGAGGCTTAGCTGATTGAGCCACCCAGGAGGCCTAATGTATTTTCAGTTTATGATAGGTTTATTCAGGATATAACCCTATCATAAGTCAAGGAATATTTTACTTGCCAGTCTGGTATATGAACTCACGCATTGCTCACATTTTTTTTTCTAAGTTTATTTTGAGAGGGAGAAAGCAAGTGTGCAAGTGCGTGGGGGAGGGGAAGATGGAGAGGGAGTTGGAGAGAATCCCAAGCAGGCTTCAGCATGGAGCACAAGGGCGACTAGGGACCTCAAAACCAGGAACTGCAAGCAAGCTCTGCAAGATCATGACCTGAGCCGAAATCAAGAGTCTGGTGCTTAACCAACTGAGCCACCAGGCGCCCTGTTCACATAATGTACTTAGCTCTTAAGACATTCTCCTGAAATTCAAATTGAGACTGTTCACACTCTGACTAGGAATGGTTTCCCATCTGCTTGAATCCAATATGGTGTCAGGTTCTGGTTGGAGAGTCAATATGAGGTTAATAGTTATAGTTGCCACCCTTTTTCTTCCAGGAAACTTGGGAAATGATGTCTGTAAAATCTCTGCAGTATCTTACTCAGTGGTTTGGTGATTTTATATAAGGCATCTATAAGTCATGGGTAGGCTTTCATGGTTTCTATTTGATCTGTAATAGCCAACTCCCGGGTCAAAACCTGAATTATTTAAAAAAAAAAAAAAACAGCAGCAATAAAATTGTTACTCTTCATCCCTGTTCTTGTATTTAGAAATAGACTCACTAGTACATGTTTCTCTCCTTCGCTGAAAAGTAGTGATTTGGGGTTATCTAGGAGACTTGCCATGGCATTTCAGATCCCCATATGCATACTTAAAGGTCACTGATGGACCCAACATCTTATGCAACATTCACATAGTGATTTTTGTCTTAGCTTCTGCACATACTACCATTAAAGGCAGAGCCTCTATCATTTTTCCTTGTGTAAGTGGCCTTGATGCCATAATACAACATTGAGCTGCTAGGAGGACTGACCCATTCCTCCACCTGTAAACTATTTGGGCATCACCAGATATACTCCCTCTGCCCATAGAACACTGTCCCAGAAAGCTACAATTAACTGGCAAACCACACTGACCAAACCCTGTCTTGAGGCTATTTCTTTACATTGTTTACAAATAGTCATTTCTGCCTCACTGAGGAAGCAAGGCACTATATCTTCTTCTAGAACTTTTAATTAGTGGTTAGAGATTCTCCCGATGTCTCATTGACCAAAAATGCAAAGCTAATTGGACTCTCAGATACCTGTCCTCCAGAGGTATCTGGGAGTCCAGTGGAAGTTAGAATGACAGATTTGTCCTCGTGTCTCTTTTTCTTCATTGCTGGTTTCCTTTGTGCAGGTTTCTCTCCTATTTTGTTCTTAGTGATTTCATTAGTTTCTACGCTTCACGTGTCATGCCCATATTGATGATTACCATATTCACATCTTCACCCTCATCCCTTCTGCAGAGTTCCAGACTTGTATCTTTGTACTTATTGTCACATCTAAACCATTCCATCAAAATGTGAAACCTGTCCTCCCCTTGCAACTGTCTTCTCTTTTTGAGTTAATTATTTTCTTATTAATGAGTTAATGATTTCCTCAAAACCTCTTGCTAAAAGTATAGCAATTCATAATTGTCTTCAAAATGGTACCATTTATAAGTTCTATCAAACATCTATTACAATTGTTTTTCTAAAGTAGCAAAATTAGAGATTCCCAGTGGGATTAATCTGCCCACAGTATGAATCAGCTCAACAACATTTTCTCTTCCATCCCTGACTCCATCAGCTCCATCCGTGTTGCTCCTCCCAATAAATTATCTGGCCCCAAGTCCTGTCTCAGGTTCTGCTTGTAGAGGAATTCTAACCAAGATACAGCACATCTTGATTTACTGGAGATAGCCCCGATGTATGTCTGTTGTCATAAAGGACTTATAAGTAGCACTGTTATGCACTCTTTAAATGTTCCAGGTTTGGGACATAAATGGTTCACTGAAGCTTATCCTACATTGAGTGCACATTAATAATACATATTTATAGGCTCTACCCAAGATTTAAGGAATCAGAATATGTAGGGGGTTCTGGAAATCTGCATGTTTCAGAGGTGTATCTGGTTGCTCTAATGCCCACCAAAGTTCAAGAACTATTATCCTAAAGTGTATAATGAATCTGACCTTCCCTTTTGAAATACATAAAAATGTTTGCTCTCATTGAACTAAATTATAGCTAAATCCCTTGTATGTAACAGTAAGCCTCTGTGTAACTCTAGGCTTTCTTTCTGTTTTCATTCTGTAACCATCTTCCTGATAGATACTATGCACTTTAACATGAGAATAATTGCTATTATCGCACTCTTAGAGCCCTCATGGTTAATTTAACAACATTCCTTCAACAGGGAGTAATCTCAGTTTCTCATACATTTCCATATGTTAAAATAATACCCATCCATGTAATCCCGTGTCACATGCTATAATATTATCAAAGATGTTCTTTATTTCCAGCCAGATTTTAGCTCTTTTTTTACATTTTTCTTTCATCATATTTTATAGTGATGACTGTTAGTTTTTCAAAATTATGCTCCTTTTGTAGTCATTTTAGTTATTATCCCTCAAAGGATGTGACTACTTGTGATTTTTCTGAATGGTCCTCACAATGCGTCTTACACTGCCTTATACTGATATTATTGGGGAGTGTACTTCTCCTTGGATTCCTTATTTCTGCTTTCTCCTGTGTTGGCCTCCTTGCCAGGTTTCAAGAGTTGGTTGCAAAGAGCTTTAGGTTCATATCTAAGATCCTATAGTTGTAGCAAAAATAAGAACTTTCTTCTTTTTTTAATTTTTTTTTTTAGTTTTGACACACACACACACACACACACACACACACACAGTGTGAGCAGGGGAGGGTCATAGAGAGAGGGAGACACAGAATCAGAAGACAGACCCCAGGCTCTGAGCTAGCTGTCAGCAGAGAGCCCGATACGGGGCTTGAACCCACGAACCATGAGATCATGACCTGAGCCGACGTCGGACGCTTAACTGACTGAGCCACCCAGGTGCCCCAGAACTTTCTCCTTAATATGGGGTGTATATGACCCCATATTATATGACCATACCTGACCTAATTTATGTAGCCAGGGAAATGTGATATCTGGTTGGACAAAACTGATTTCTTTCTCATCCTTTGAACCTAAGTTGGAGTTTGCTTCTGGCCAACCATGAGAACTCAGAAGTAGAAAGGGAGATACATGAAGAAATTCAGAGTGAGTAAATAGTGCATATGACAAAACAGTAGATGTTTACTAGAGCAGAATCCTGAGGTTTAACACAGTGAGGAAGGGGATTCCTGAACAAGGAGTTGGCTAGGTCCCCAACTACAAGTGGACACTCTGAAAAAAATTATTGCTACACTCTCTTCCCTCACTCTAAATATCCATTGTGATGATTAAAAAAAAAAAAAGATTTTACTTTTTTAAAGTTTATTTATTTATTTTGAAAAAGAGAGAGGAAGAGTAGGGAAGGCGCAGAGAGAGAAGGAGAGATAAAAAATCCCAGGCAGGCTCTGCACTTAGTATGGAGCCTGACATGGAACTCGAATTCAAAAACCATGGGATTATGACCTGAGCCAAAACCAAGAATCAGATGCTTAACCAACTGAGCCACCCAGGTGCCCCAATTATTATCATTTTTCTGTTTTTAAAAACAGGTATTTGTTCTGATTGAATAAAAATTGTTTTTGTGAAAAATGCAGTTATTTTTCTTTAGCTATCCCAATCAGCAGGTGATTTGCTGAATGTTTTATCATAAATTATAATAATTACCATCTCAAACAACCAAATAAAATTTGTTGTCCCCAAATATTTTATTTTAGAGAACTTAACATTTTTTCCACTTTTCATTCTACATGTGCTGCTGAACCTATTGCAGTTCAGGGCATAGGGTGAAACAACTAAAAACAACCGATGAAGAAATAGAGGAAAGCCTGTCTTATTTTGTGGGCTGTGTTGACTGTATTTTTTAGATTATTGTTGTTCCTTAGAGCTTCCCTTGAATATTTCTATTAAAAATCTCCATTCAAGTCTACCACTGACTCCATGGAGATTAGTATTTTTTTCCCAAATCTTAGGCTCTAGATATTTAGAATTTGGTGAATGTAAAAAATCATGAATCCTTAGCTTATTTTCTTTTAATTTAAAAATATATTTCAGGGATATGGTGAAGTGTGAAATCATGAGCTTTGGTCTATAAAAATACTCTGGGTTAATTTTCAGTTCTGCCTTTCATATTCATGATCTTGGTAAACTAACTGAACTCCTTCAATATTATAAGATAAAATTCTAAGAAGTTATTACCTCTTCAGAGAAAATGGATGACTAATTAAAATGTATTAAATTTTGAAAGTACGTTATGGACACTGCATATGTACTTACGAAAGACTTAGCAAAAGCTAACATGTAAATGTCAATTGAATGGTGACAGAAAACTATGATCACTAATTATATCATTTTTTTCAAAGAAAGAAGGTGGAATATTTATTGAATTGAAGCTTAAAATTGAGAGTATCGATATTCCATCTAAAACATGAAGTTAATAGAATAGGAAAACAGTATAACTTAATTCTTGTTGCCTGTGTTGTAGATATCCAGATATTCTAATAATTACATCAATATTTAAATACATTTATTCAGTAGTTTGCTTTTCTCTGTACATTTTTTCTTTACTATATCTTTTTCACAAAACATTATTGTAGCTTCCCAAAATATTATGGTTTCCTTAAAAAAAGTATGCATCACTGTAAGAAGGAGGAAATATAGCAAGAGCTATCTCCAACTTGAACTTTCTTGGTTCAAATCCCTCTTTTACTTCTTGCTAACTTTATAATCTGGGCAAGTCTTCTAACTTCTTTAAACTTCAGTTTCCTAATTTTTAAAATGTGAGCCAGAGCATATACTTTATAGAGTATTATAAGATTAACTGAGTTATTGCATTTAACATGATTAACACAGAGCATGGTAACTTAGTCTAAGTTTGACATTTTATTTGTTGTTTTTACCATTAATGCTGAGGTAAGGAAGGTTAAAATGCAAACATATGGGCTGGCCATTGCAATTTGTTGAGCTGCTAGATGTAACTCAGACTTTGTTTCCAAGCTTCCTAGTAATCAGTATCACAGGAAAGTATTTTTTCCAATTGTGTTAGGAACCTATAATTTCTATCAGAAGAGCAAAGCTCTTTCTGCCACTTAGCACAACATTTTTTTCTCAAGTAATGCTTCTTCAGGGAGTGTACAGAGTGGTGTACAAGTTAATGCATCTGGCAATGACTCTCCAGTAAATTCCTAAGCATATTTTCTAGAACTCATTCATATCGTTGCTGGAAGTGCATTATAGGACACCAAATCACAATTTAGTAAAAGCCATTCAACAGAGGGTATGGAGTTTATGATGAGCCAGTGTTTGCTTTGAGATTTAAAAAAAAAAAAAAACATACCTCACACATACAAAGTGTGTACTTTAATATGTACCAAAACCATTTGAAGTGCTTGTAAAATCTACAGATTTTACAAGCCAATGCCAATGCCAATGCCTCAGTGATTCTGATTCTACATTTTTAGAGTGGAGCCTAGGGAACTGAAGGCTAAATAGCAAACTAGGTGATTCTGATGCAGGCTGTCCAAGAAACAATCACTAGGTTAAAACTGTGTGTGTGTGTGTGTGTGTGTGTGTGTTTTCTATAAAACACTAGACATAATAGGTAAAATGGATCAAAAATAATTGAGGTAAACTTGTTTGAAAACCCTGTAAACATAACATCCTCTTGAAATGCCACATCAAATCATAGTATCGTAAAGGCCCTGAGGTGTTCTTCATTAGAGAAATCAATTTATCTTTATTTAATAGCATGTTCCACAAACATATTTGTCAAGAAAGACATTTTAGCAATTACAACTATTAATGCCTATTGTAAACATTGTTGATGTTCTTCCTGATCTTCTGTAGTAGGCTGGTGTCCCATCCCCCAGATTCTGGGAGTGTTGACTATAAATACTGTTTCATGCTTCGAGAAGGCTCTTTGCCCAGAAATGACTAGGAACTTATTGCAGTGTTCTGGGTCCAGCTCATACTAGTTGTGAGAGCCACGTGTTCTCTTCCCAATTCAGCATCCAGTGATAGCAAGTGTTGGTAGCTTAAGGTTAGTCATAGGGGAATATCTGTGTCATGAAAAGCAACAAAGTCTCCAGTCAGGGCTCTTTGCTTGAGAGCCAGTTATTAAACATTTATCTGAATATCACCGGTTATACCTACAGTCAGTGGCTGACTGATACAGGAGGATGCAGAAGTCCCACTTTCTTGCCCAAGTTGTGGTGCCCTGCACACTCCATGGCTTCATGAGACAGTAGGCTGAGATTCCAAGCAAAACTGCATCTTTGCTTTCCTCTGTTCCCTGCGCTTTTCCTGTTTCCTCAGTCCCCTTTCTGCACAGGATTTTGCTGAGACCATTGCCTCAGTAAATGTCTTCCTCAAAAATCTCCATCTCAGGATTTGCTTCTAGGGAACTGACCTCAGACAGTCTCCTGTTGAAACTCCTGTTGCACAAAACACATTTTTAAGAAAAAGTAAACAAGAGAGTAGAGGTTCTCTATGATACACCATCCTCCGAGTGGATAACTTACTTCCATCACACCTTCATTGATTTGAATAATTGTGGAGCACCATGTGTATCCTGTTTGCCTGTGGATATTTTGAATGTTGGAACTTTGCCTCATTCATTGTTACTGTTTATCCTTTAAGGTCCTTATGAGCATTGTGAATACAAAAGGTGTTTCCTAAAACTGTTTTGACAGTGCCTGGCAAGGGCATCTTATTAGTCAGTATTGTATATTATTTTAGAGTGTAGGCTCTGGTTCATAAAACCTCAGTCCACTTCGATTTTATTATTTATTTGACCTGAGGCCAACAAGTTTGCCTGTTTGCAAAATAGATATTAATGTACTTATTTCAAATGTCTGTTGTGGGGATTACTTTCCTTTGGAAAATGGAGTAAATGCATTCAGCTTAAACATTTTCATGAGTATTCAATGTAATACATAGTATTTAACTTGGTAACTGGTACTAAGACCCTTAATATTTATTAGGCAGTATTACTGTCTAGCACCATGTCTGGCACATTGTAGGCACTTAGGAAAGTTGTTTTGAAACAAATATTTTTGAAGATTTAGATAATAAAATAACTTCAAAATCTTTCACAAAGACAGTAATTCACCTGGTATTGAATTATTTTCCTTTTTTAAATAACCAAAGGCCACCTCAAATCCTCTGTGGAAAAAGGCAGAGCACTGAATAACAATAAACTTACTTCTACAGGCAGTATGGTTGGTGATTTAGTTGCTTTAAGAAATAGTGAAAAGCATGCAGGCAGAATGCAAACACAGGAACTGATTCCTGAGGAAAATGGTATTTCTATGCAAAAGTATCTGATAAAAAATGGTGATCTTATGTTTACTACATCTATCAGAGAATGTGGAAACTTTTTTTTCTAACTTTTTGTATTATGCCAAGATATACCTGTGGAAATGCTACATGGACAGTGAGAAATGGATCCCCCCCCCACTCCCACTTATACACACAGACAGAAACACACACATGCACATCTTTCTTATTATGTTCACAGACATTTTGAAATGCTTAAACCAGGTTGATATGTCAAGTAGAGTAGAGAGAGTATTTTCCCAAAGATTGAGACACACAGCAATTTGTCTGTTGGATCAAACAATCTCATCCCAAGAGGTATTTAGCAAAGCTACTTAAAATGGAGATAGGAGTTGCTTTCTCTTGCTTTTGAACAGAGCTTTTTATAGGTAATTGACAAAAGAGAAAGAATGAAAGAGAGAGAATGAATTATCCTATTCAGTCAGTGCTTTGAAGTTTCAAGTTTCTTGCCAACAGAGAGCATACCAGGGTGGTCTTGATTCCTGTGGGGGCGGTATATATATTACTACAAACTGAAAGACACTAAAAAGGAGCCACTTTTCCCTCCTATCTTGCATTTCTCCAACATTCCTCCAATCCTTAGTACCAAAATGCCCACTGTTTTTAAACTGTCTCTTGTACTCTCAATTTTGTAAATATAACCACCTTAGTTAATTCTACATTTGGATCCAAGCTAGTGATTGTGCAGTTAGTCATAGCTGCAACACTTTATACTGCAGTGATGGAAGACACTTCATTCCCATCTTCCTCCTGTAGCTGGACTTACAGAATATGTTTTGGATTGTGCGTGTATTTTCCTCCTTTGTGCATTCAGAATCTTGTCAGATGGGTATAGACTGTATCTTCAAGGCAGGTCCACAAAGGCACTTACATCATTTATTCAGATGATATTTCTCCATCTCCTTTTCTTTCATCTGTACCTTTTACAGTGATTCTTTTGGCAGAAACTACTTATTGTATTACCATAGTCAAGTCACCTGAACTTTCTACATTTTATTTCTTCATCTGAAACAATGAGGATAAAAATAGCATCCTTCTTATAAAAGGAAAGATTCCAGGAGAGGACAAAGAAAATGCCCCATTCTCCTTGGTATGATTGGTCTTCTCCAACCTGGTCACTCAACTTACCAACATCCATGAGGTATGCTATTTGTATGGAGACTGAAGGAAGAATTGAATTTCACCATCTGCCCTTCCAACTCAGAGATCATGCCTGATCAAAGCCACTACTCAATGAACATCTACTTGAACACAGTACTGTCCGCATATATTTATATTTAAATGAATTAAAATCCATGTCATGTCTTCCACATGTCAAAACTGAGGTAGAGCTTTGTTAGGTAAACCACATTATGTTGCTTCTAAACATTAGATTCTGAGTTCTGACTCAGATCTGTCTCTGTTGGTGCCAATTATATATCATTTTTGTCAGACTGTGATTACTGATCTGTCCAGTGTCTCAAAGTCTATCATTAGACATGACTTTACACAAAAATGTTCACCATTATTGAAGGACAGGAATATTTAACCTCAACCAGGCAAAATCCATTGTTTATTATATTCAGACTACTGGCTTCACTTTTTATTTCTATTTATGTTTTCTTCCCAAAGGCAATGTGTTTACTCTGGTTGTCATCCCATGGATTAATAATTTTTATTAAGAAAAGAAAAGGGAAGTAATGGATTATGCTACCTAACTTGTGTACACCTTTTTTCGCAAACTTTTTTTTTTACAAGTGAGTTTTTCTTCCCTCACTTTATCCGACAAAGAAATAAAATACAGAAAGTTCAAGAAACTTGACTAAAATCACACAAATAAGTAGAAGGCCTGGGACTTGATTCATGATCTACTCTTACCTCTTTGTGGTGATACTTGCATTATGGAATGTTGGTCTCAATTAGCCTGTAGTATTTTTCTGGGAAAAATAGTACTGAATGATCATGTCACCCTGATGGAATATATACAAACACACACACACATTAGAGTTTATGCAGATTTTCTAAGCCTAATATGATAAGTACTCTCCATTGAAGAAGAAATTACTGAGTCACTAATTTAAAATTTTATGATCTGGTACCAAAGCTATAACAACACTGAAAATTTCAGGCTAACAAAAAATCATGAGGGCAATAATTGTGTCATTTTCCAAATAGTAGACTATTTCAAAAGCCCCAAGCCACATGTACTTTACCTTTGATCATAGAAATGTGAAAACAAGTTTTACCCTGTTATACGCTGGTATAACTCTTCTCTCTCTCAAGCTGCTCTCCTCCTCTCTTAGCCCCCTTTTTATTTTAGAAACTAAACCTTCAGTGTCACTTAACATTTCTGTAAACAGGCGTCTATATTTTTGTTTCACGTATCCTTCTGCCTAGAATGCCACCACCCAACTACTTCTCTACACATTAAACAAATACAGTTTTAAATAGATTAGTTTTTAGATGCAATGTGAAAATAATCCAACTATAAATGTATTGAACAACAAAGAGATGCATATTGTATATAATAAGAAGTCTGAAAGTAATTAGGATCCATAGTTGGTTCAACTGTATTGACTCAGTGGATATCATCAAGAACTCAGGTTTCTACTCCTTTACTTGGGAAGATTGTTTTGAGGATAGCAAAGGATTTGTTGTTGTTGTTGGGTTTTGGCTTTTGTTTATTTGTTTGTTTTTAAGATCCCAAGATGGAAGTCTCAGTTCCAAGTGCCATGTCACAAATGAGGAACTATTCCTTACTTAATGCCACATTTAAGGAGTAAGGAAAACCTTTCCCAGGGTTAGGTTAGCTACTTCCCCCTTATCTACTTCTCAATCATTTCCCAGTATCCAGAATCATGTTAAATGTCAAGACCTAAATCTGTCATTGATGATGGAAATGGCTGCATCCTGATTGGTGTAGACAAATTCTAATTTACCAACTGAAACTGGGGCTGTGGATGGAACTGCTACTCTTGAAAAACTTGACTGTGGCTAATTGAATCAATGGTAGTTCTTTAAACAAACAAAAACATCGGGTGAAGTGGGCCGTGTAGATTGCTCTTTGGGTAGGGAACCAAACTTCTATGCAGTTACATTCTCCAAAATTAAGATATGAAATCTTCTGTAAAGTCTTCTCTAGTCAGTCTAGACAAGGTTAGTTATTTCCTCTTCTGTACTGTATCCGAACTTTCCACATACCTTTACTGTTATGATCATCCAATGACATTGCAGAAAATAATACTCAATAGTGGTCTCTCCTACCAGTAGTGAATTCCTTATCCCCAAAAAGTGTTTTATTCATCTTCATAGTCACAGTACCTAACAATGGCTGGCACATAATTGATTCTCAATCAGTTTTTATTAAGTATAATTGGAAAGTAAATTCTGTTCATAAATGTAACCATTTCTAAATTTAATACATCATTTATGATATCATTTCAAGAGAAAATTTTACTTTGCTTATAAAAAATAGCCACTGCCATCCTAACACTAGAAATGATAGTTAAGAAGAAATTACAGTACAGGGAAAAACACTTACTACAAAATAAGAAGAGAAAAATAAGATCTAGATTTGAACCTATGCTGGATAGATGAATAAATATGTTATAAAACAAGTATAAAATATTAATAATAGAATTCATATGATAAGTATGAATGTGTTCACTATAAAAATTCCTTCAGCTTTTTAAAAAATTTTAAACTTAAAAAATGTTTTAATGTTTATTATTTATTTTTGAGAGAGAGAGAGAGAGAGAGAGAGAACGAATGAGAACATGAGCAGGGGAGGGGCAGACAGAGGGAGACACTAAATCTGAAGCAGGCTCCAGGCTCTGAACTGTCAGCACAGAGCCCAACATGGGGCTTGAATCCACCAACCGTGAGATCATGATTTGAGCTGAAGTCAGATGTGTAACCAACTGAACCACCCAGGCACCCCAAGTTCATCTTTTCTTTTTTATATATATGTTTGAGATTTTTCATAATAAAGTCTTGGAAAGTAAGCATTTCAAACTACCTTGGTCATAATTGCATTAACTATTTTGGGAACATGAGAATGTAAAACAAGATATTGTGGAAAAAATAAACAGGGTGATGAGATTGTGAAGTTCTGTTATTTTTTTCTTTTCCTTTTAATGATTTTTATCATGTGGCTTGGTTGAGGCAGTTTCATACTGCAGACACATCCACCCTAAGTGCTATTATAGTGGAGTCAGGAAATATAAAATACTTTTGGTTTAAAAACTAATTTATACAGAGAAAATTATTTAGGAAAGGGTATTTAGCAATAAATAATAATATATTAGCCATATAGAAAAATATCAAATTACATTTATAAACTAAGACCTAACATCTGAGTTTAATCATTTTTGTAATAAAAGGCATAATATGAGAAAATATAGAAATAAAATAGAAGTGGAAGATGTTTATTATTTCTTTCATCCTAATTCACTTTTTACTATATAAATGACTCCAGGAATGTTGGTTTAATAAACATTTATTGATCATGTAGTGTATTCCAGCCACTATGCCCTTCAAACTTTGAAATGAGTCCAAAATTCTCCATCTGTAGGTAACTGAGGGAGGAATAAAATTATTCAATAAGGCTGAGCAGTGTAAAGTTCCTTCTATTATTATTTCTTTGTCTTTTCTAATATGAGACTGACATCCAGCCAGTATCAATTCTATTTAATTCTCTCTAGTCTATGTATCCACTGATGGCAGATATAACTTCGCACCTAGGATCCAAGTACAGAATTTACTGACACTCGGAAGCAGGTGTGGCCAGCTAATAGAGTCTCTCTTCTGCTCTCCCATATGAAGGGCACATTTCTGCAGCTGGGATACACCTCTGATGTGAACCAAAAGAACAAAGCCCCTTCTAGTAGAGGAAATGAGATTGATAATGGGGAAGCGATCTCACCGTAAAATTAGTGCCACAATTAACAGATTAATGGCAGTTATGTAGGATTTGGCTTTCTGAGGAACAGTGCAGAGGGGAGATTAGTAAATTCCATCAAGGCTGTTCCAACACAAAACACATTTTGCTTACATTTGAAGTGTTTTTTTCCTTCGGATATGTATGTTTTTCCATTTGTGTGTTTTTGATTATAAATATTAACTTATAAAGACATATCTATAAGCATATTTGGGATGGGGGGAAGGCTGCAGTGCTGCTAATGGAGGTGATGATTTCATCAGTTTCCTATTGCTGCTGTAAGGAAATACTACAAGCAACACAAAGTTATTGTCCTTTGATTCTGGAGATCAGAAGGATGAAATGGGTCTTGGATTAAAATCAAGGTGTGTGCAGTCTGTGTTTTTTTCTGGAAGCTATAAAGTAAAATACTTCTTCTAGTCTTTCCCAGCTTCTAGAGGATGCCTACCTACCTGGGCTCCTGATCCCCTTTCTATCTTCAAAGTCAACAATGGCTCACATTATATCACTTTGTCAGTCTTCCACTTTTAAAGAACCATTGTGATTACAGCCCATCAGATAATCCAGGACCATTTTTTTTCTTAATTTCAATGTCATCTGATTAGCAACCCAATTATCACCTTTCCATGTAACATGTGTATTCACAGTTTCCAAGGATTAGAACATAGACATGGGTGGAGATGGTTATTCTCTCGATCATAATGGTTGATACAGGTTACTCATTTCTGTCTTGTCTTTATTTCTCTCCAGGGGATGGGATTTGGTGAACATATTATGTATTAGTCACTTTACTGAATGTTGGATGTATTGTCACTTGTTTATCATGTTTTTCTCATGAGATAAATGACTTCAAAATATCGTTTTCCCCTTTAACACATGAGGAAACTGGTATCTCAAGGACTAAAATGTTTATAGTAGGGAGATGGCAATTTTTATCTAAATCTATCCAACTATGAAATCATCCCCTATGCTTGATCATTACTTTAAAACCAGTTAACCTCTAGAAAAAAAATTGATTTCCCAAATTATTTGAACTCTGAGATTTGAAGAAAATGAGGAAAATGATGTAAATAATTTTGAACATTCTCAACAATCATAGAGAAATTAAATCCTTGGAGAACGTTTCTATGAAAAATGCAGTCTCTTATCAGTGAAAGCCAAGTTTTGTCTCCTTAAATTCTAATCCTCAGAGAAGACTGCCAGAATTGGGCAAGTACCCCAATTATTAATTCACTAGTTCATTCAACAATATGTTTTAAGCCTTCCCTATATGCCACACAGAGCATCAGTGTGTAGGGACACAATGGTGGGTCAAAAGTGTCATGGTTTCTATCTTTATAGAGCCTATAATTACATTGGGGAAACAAAAAGTAATCAAGTAGCAAAATAAATAGGTATTAACTTGTGATCCTGGTAAGGGCCAAAAAAGGGCTAGATTTGAAAGCACAATAGGGATTGATCAGTTTGTGAGGGTGGTTGAAAATGTTACTGACATGGAATTAGAATAGGTAGGAGTTAACCAGACTATAATGGGAAGGTGGAGCTTTCCACTTGAGAGAAGAAAGTGGGCAAAAGGCACCTGAGGGTGAGGGACTTAGGGATTTGCAGACTAGAAGACCAGTGTGGATGGAGGACGTTAACATAGGGAGGGAATCTGTGCAAGGTGTACTGGGAAAGTAGGCACACGGTGTGCCATGCAGAGTATGCCACTGTTACCTCCCTGGAAAACATTTAGCCCTAGGCATGCAGGTTTGTGGGGGGTGATGCACATCTTATCACAGAACGAAACATCTGAGGAAGGTCTAGATGGCTCTCTGTGCCAGGTAAGACCTGTCCTTTTCCTAGGAACCATCTGGCATATGAATCTGGCAGAATCAGAGCAAATCTCTAATCATTTCAGATCATTTTATTAAGTTAGATCTTGAAAACATGTGCTCCATCCCATGATGATGAGCTCAGTGTTTGACATTGTCACTCCCCAGGGAGAGCAGTCCTCCAGGGCCATCAGAAGAGGCCATATTAATCACGTAGGTAATTTACAGCTGTTGTAACATTATGGAACCCCAGAGCCTTACAGAGTTAGCTTTCACCACATTTAAAGAGGAAAATGATGGTAATTAAAAGTGGCATTTCTAATTAGTGAGAGGTTAATTAGTGAGAGGCTGGAAGGGACTGAGGAGCATAGGTCTCCCATTCCCCAAGCCTCTGCTCCTTTACAACTGGCTGCGGTGTTCTCTACTGTTATCTTGCCTATAGGGTAGCTATGGGCCTTGTTCAAGTTTTTTCAATGTGTTTGGCTACAGTATAACTTCTGATGAGAAGAGCAGGTGATATAGTCCTAAAATGTGTCTCAGTGTTAGGCATGAAACAGAAGAAAATGGATGAGCTATATGGACAACACTGGTACAACACATTTGCAAGACCCAGCAAAGTAAGAGAAACAGGCCTCTTAGGATCCCAAACTACCCATGCACTTTACTGCAATGAGAAAGTCCCAGCTTCTCTCACAATCTGTTTATTCTTATTTTACAGTTTAAACTAGTGTGATGATTTTAAATAAGTGACACCAGATTATTAAGGGGGAGAAATGAATACGAGCAGCTATTTTGACAGTAGAGAGAGGAGTTGAAAGACAAAAACCATGAACAGTACACTCAAAAAATCAAAAGTTAAAGTAAAATTTTTCAAAAAGTGATTAAAAAGCAAGAATTAACTGATAAGAATGGGAGACTATATTCCTATTCCAGTATACAGTAAGTAGCTATGCATATTTCTTTTGGTACCTAGCTTAAAATAATATACACCTTTAGTTTGCCTTTTCAAGACGATTCAGGATTATTAAAGTTATTTTCATCTAGTTAATTAGACAAACTTTTTTTCAATAATGTTTCATACACTTGACTATCTTTTTAACCACCACCAATTTAATACAGTGAAGAAGTATGAGTGTGCGTTTGTGTCAGTGCAATGCAACATAGCATTTTCCCCCTTCTAATTATAAAAAATTAGTCATAATAAAAAACTAATCCCCATGACCCCTTTCCATGAGTAAAATTTAGTTAGCACAAATTGCTTTATACTATGTGAGGCATCTTTAATATATTCCAAAGAATACACTTTGCAAATTCAAGAAACCATAATGTTAAAGGTCAATTAACATTTCTGCTTTTTTAGAAGAGATTTTTTTTTTTTTTTTTTTTTTGCATTACACAGAACTCTGTGGAAGTAACTGAAAAGCCAATAGGGAAATTTGGTGGGGACAGAGGAAGCTTCCTCTACTCATGAACTAAAATATTTCTGTTTGTATCTGTTTATATAAAGACCTTCTATTTAAGATCTGAGGAAAGAGTTCAGATAATTGTTTTAAAAGTAGTTGAGGGGTGCCTGGGTGACTCAGTCGATTGGACGTGCACCTGGCTCAGGTCATGATCTCATGGTTTGTGGGTTCGAGCCCTGCGTCGGGCTCTGTGCTCACAGTCTGGAGACTGCTTCGGATTCTGTGTCTCACTCTCTGTCTCTGTCTCTCTCAAAAATAAATAAACACTTAAAAAATAAAAATAAAATTAGTTGAGCTTAGGAGAAGGAGAATTTATCACAGATTAAGGATTTACTATGTGTCAAGCTACTTTATATCTATTATCTTAGGCAGCCATTACCATGGTCTCGCCAGTAATAACAACCTATTTCAGATGAATAAACTGAGGCAGAGATTAAAATTTTTGTTGTAAATCAGGCCACTCTGTCAAATTAAGCCAGAAGAAAACTCCATCACTTATGTGCTATAAAACCCAAAGTCATTCTTAAGGACTAAGTTTACTAATACCTTCACATATGTTTTAAAAAGATAAACTTCCTTGTCATCAGATTGTCAACCTTCCTAATTTCCCATTTGCCATGTTTTTGCTGAGTGCAAAAGTTATTTTTGACTCTGGTGTTTTTGTGAGACTCTTCTTTCATTTGAGGCTTAATATCTTTGTGCCTTTGTAAATTGTCATCAGAAGAGAGGTAGAGACCCACTACAGGTTCCTTAGCCCTTGCAAAGAATGGTAATGGATATTTTTTTCACTTCTGAAGATCCTATAACTGTCTAGATTATTAACCATTAGTAATTATATTTTTTTCTAATTTTATTTCCAGCGTAGTTAACATACAATGTTATATTAGGTTCAAAGCATTAATAATTCTCCTGATTTTTACTTGCTGCCATAACAAATTACCACAAACTTGGTGACTTATAACAACACAACACAAGTGTACAATCCCACATTTCTGTAGATCAGAAGGCTGAAGCCCAGTGAGTCTCATCAGGCTAGAATCAAAGTGGTGGCCTGTGTTCCCTTCCCTGTTCTCAACAGGAGGCTCTGTTTCCTTGTTTTTTCCTCTTTCCAGAGGCTGTGTACTTTCCTGTGCTCCTGGGCTCATTCCCCAGTCTTCAGAGCCAGCAATGCTGCATCGCTCTGACTTTTGTTCTTTAATCTTACCTTCCTCTATGCATGCCCTATAGAAGATTCTTTGCTTCTAAGGATTTGTGATTAGATTAGGCTCACATGAACCACTGAAGATACTCTCAATTCAAAGGGACCCTACAAAGTCCCTTTTCCTTTCATGAGTTCTGGGGATTAGCAATTGGGCATCTTCATGGGTTTATTATTCTGTTTCCTGCAGTGAGGGTGGCTGGGTCATTTAAGTGTGTTCATCTGTTCACAGCATACCAGGATAACCATGAGTAAATCCATGAAGACATGAATTTTACCATAAACCAAGCAGGAAGGAGTCAGGTGATTTCAAATTCACGTAGTGCTTTTATCATGCTATCAAAAACCCGGATCCTTCTATCATGTTACTGTGCCATGCTCAATTGTGACTGTCATGCTTAGGCTCTTACATAGATATCACAAAGAGCCTGCCTCACTTGCATCACTTTCTCAGACAAATGTGTTCAAAGCAGGATGAAAGGAGAAGAGGTTTCATAGGTGGTCTTTTCTTTTTTTTTTAATTTTTAATGTTTATTCATTTTTTTTTTCAGAGAGATAGAAACAGAAGGTGAGTGGGGAAGGAGCAGAGAGAAAGGGAGACACAGAATCCAAAGCAGGCTCCAGGCTCTCAGTTGTCCTTGGGTTCAGAGCTTGAACCCAAGGACCTCAGGATGATGACTTGAGCTGAAATCAGACACTTAACTGACTGAACCATCCAGACGCCCCATAGGTGATCTTTTCTTATGCATGTGTTTTTGTTGTCAAAATTAAAGAAAAAACTGTCCCAGAAATCCTCACAGAAGACATTACCTTTTTCATATTGATCCAAACTATATAATTAGGCTGCACTTACTTGCAAGACAAAAAGGTAAAGGAAATTGAAATTAGCTTCTTGTACCAGTCATGATTCATACCTACCTACCGAGAATGTTTTTCTAATAGTTCCTGATTCACATCAGTTTCTGTTGGCAAGAAATAAGGAGGGAAATGGTTGTTGAGTGGGCAGCCAACAAGATCTACACAAGGGCATATTCTGTATTAGACCTGTGTTTTTCAAGGTTACTATGTCAACAAAGTGAATACGCCTAAGTGACCTAGTATCAGTTATTGTGCAAGATGCAGGCATTCACTGAACAATTAATGCATTTCTAATTCACCCACTAAAACAGTATCCTGTTCTTCTGGAAGAGTTAGCTGCAATAACATAAAATATTCCAACATAATGTTTTATCATATGATGTAGGATAATGTCATGTGTTACAATAATGATTATTATAAAACTTATTAAGCCATTTAATCATGTAGACATATATATATATATATATATATATATATATATATATATATAGATGATACACTGATACATACTTTTCACCTTGCCCTCAATAGTCCAATAAAGATCTCTATTTCTTATATAACCAACTCTCATATAATTGAACTAAAGCTTGAAATAAAACTGATATATTCACTGCATCTTAATAGACTCTTAAATTTTCTTAGGTACAATAGAAGAACTAGTTGTATCTGCTGTCCTAAATTAGCGAATTTCAGCATTCTAGATGGAGACAGTCTAGTTATAAGGAGCTATGCAGTCAGAATGCCAGGCTCTAAGTCTTAGACCTACCACCCAATAACTCTTTACATCACCAACTGTTGTGTCTCTCTGAGTCTTAGCTCTTCAACTATGAGGTAGGAATAATAATAATAATACTTAGTCTGAATTTACGCTGGCTACATGAAAAAATCTTCACTGCTCTTGGTAGAATGAATGTCCTTTTAAAAAGTGGGATCTCATTATATATTCATTGTATTTCTTAGAATATAACATAATTGGGGCACCTGGGTGGCTCAGTCAGTTAAGTGACTGACTTAGGCTCAGATCATGATCTCACAGTTTGTGGATTTGAGCCCATGTCAGGTTCTGTGCTGACAGCTCAGAGCCTGGAGCCTGCTTCACATTCTGTATCTCCCTCTCTCTCTCTGTCTTTCCCCAAGTTGTGCGCACTCGCTCTCTCTCTCTCTCTCTCTCTCTCTCTCTCTCAAAAATAAATAAATATTAATTTAAAAAAAGAATATAACATAATTACAATTTTTACAAGATGATCACCAATGGGTGTCAGGAGACAAGAAGCAGTAGAGTAAAGTGATTTTGACCAAAACCTTGAGATTAGATCGCTATCGATTCTATCACTCACTCTGCTTCTTTATTAATTCAGCAGCTTTCATTAATTTATTCAAATTTGCAAGCCTCAGTTTTCACATTGTCAGAATGGGTATAATGACCATACTGAGTTCCCAAGATTATTGAATTCATTGAGCCCTTTTATGTAGTTTGCTTAGTTAATGCCTGCTATAGAAAAATCATTCAGTAAGTATTAGGTGGAAAAAAAGGTGAGAAGGTGGGGGAAAAAGAAGAAGTTTTTATAAAAGAGACAGAAAAAGAAAAGAAAACAAAGAAAAGCCTATTGTGATACTCTTAGCCTCCTCCTCAATTAGCAGACGCTGTACTGGACATTGGATTTGGAAAAGTAGAAAAAAATAAGTTGGGAATTCCTATTAATGAAAGATAGAGATTACAGAGAACACTTCATTGGAAAGAATCATCAGTGAGTCGTCTCCTGTTTGAAGCCAGGTAAAGGAATCTCCTGAGAACAGCTTAGAGAGGTGGAATTTGGGAGGTAGGTTATGCCATCTTAAACATCTATGGAAAAAAAAATGCTGACGGTGAGGCTACGTCCTAGTAGTAATAGTAGAATGAAGAGATGTGGGGTTCACAGAGGGTGAGCTTCACAATGAACCTTGCTTCACTCCAGTTGGGTATTGAAGGAGCCAAATGTGTCTCACCTTGAAATGGACTGAGCTCAAGCTGACTGTTGGATAAGGCAGTGACTGAGCATGGGGGTTTCTCTCTGGGATTGATGAACATCTATCCAAGGAATTGCAACTGGTGTTCTGCACACAGGCTAGAGGAATGCTCAGGAACCATCAAAATAATTCACCTTAGAAAGAACCAGTGTCGGGGTATTTGCCAAATTTAGAATTTACAGTGTAAATTCTAACTGCTTATATAGAAATGTGTTGACTCCTCTCCCATCTCTCTGCTGTGACCTGGAAGGGATTAGCTGCCTGAAAGTAGGGATGGGAGGAGAGTGTTGAATTAAAAACAAGGTGGAAAAAAAAAAAAGAAGTTTTAAACAAAGACACAAAAAGAAAAGAAAACAAAAACATACTGTGGTACTCTTAGCCTACTCCTCGATTAGCAGACTCTGTATTTGACATTGGATTTGTAAAAGTAGAAAAAAAATAAATTGGGAATTGAATATTGTGAAATCTTGAATTAGAATATACTAGCAAAAATGCATTTGTAAAATATTCAATATGCCAACAGTGAGTAGTCAACAAAGTAGGTCAATAAAGCATATATGTGGGCGCCCTTGGTCAGCCAGGTTGCAACTTCTAAATTAATATTTTACATTTTGTGTTGACTTCCAGTGCTGAGGTACACAGGCCTTTCTTTGTTTGCAAACTCTTGGTTGATCCAGTGACTTTCTGATTATGGGAAGCTCTAATGCTGGTAAATAGAAAGGAAGGACACAAGGGTATGTTCCCTTCTCTGCTATATTATCCTAGGTATTCTGAATCATCCTCCAATTTGAAAACCAGTTCTAAATTTTAACAGGTAGTAGAACTATTTGCCTGATTTATCTTTTAAAAATTGCAGTGGCATTTTTACACTTTTCCGGAACCATTTTACTTTGCCCTTGGGTGCCAACACAAAGTGTCCTTTAGATATATAAATTTGATGAACTAGTTGAATAGAACATTTCTTTCTCCATAAAATAATGGCTTCTATATTAACCACTTAAGCCTCCAGGCAAGTAACAGATCTTCATTTCTTTATTAATGTGGGGCTTCCCTATGGCAGATGGATATCAAGTATCAAACATTCATTGTGAACAAACTCCTCATGATGGGGAAGTTAGATGCCTGGTGATGATGTAATTCCTACCTTTCTTTCTTTGAACTGGTTTGAAACCAGGACAATTTCCATTTTTAAGGGGAGAGATAAGTAAGGACATTTGCCATAATCATAAACTTTCCCTGATGTTATCACAGAACAAATAGCAAAGCTAAAAACAAAAAAGCCTGGCTTAGGAGTTAGTGAATTTTGAGTTTGAATGCTGTGTTTGTTACTGAAAAGCTGTGTGACTCCTGGCAAGTGAATTACCTTCTATTAGTTTGGGGCTATGAATTTATACAAGAATAATTTTTTAAAAAAGGTGGCCAGATTTTAGTCACTGGCACGTGTTATTTTGTGACTTCCTTTTCTTTTAAATTTAACTTTCAGTATATCAAGATAGAGGCATTAGACTCAAGAAATTTTAAAAAATAAAGTGGAATAAACACAATTTCCAAGCATTCATTGAAATATTAGTCTCCTTATTGCTGCTTTTTGAGTTTCACCTTTGCCAAGACCCCTTTATTCTGAAAAAGTTAAGAAAATATTCACTGATGTAGTACATGGGATATATCTCAGTATAGCAGGATGAATATGAGCTTTGTGTTTGTATTCAGTGTAACCAAGAACACATAACTTGTATTGGAACTCATCATGTCTTGATTTATAGTATTAAATTAAATATACCAAATAATATTTTTATAAGGATGTAGTATAATAAGAGCAGGGTGACCAGTGTACAGAAGCACTCAGTGATAATAACATCTATTTGTTAAATGCTTGTAGTATTGCTAAAAGTTGTGGACATTATAAATGGGTATTCATTTTAGTAACTGATGATTAGGAATTTAAAGTAAAGTAATAACATTAAAGTGGAGAGTGGTCGTACAGCAGGCTGAAGTTTTGGTTTCACAGTAACTCTACTTACATTTTCCGTTTGCTCCCTGACCTTCTGGGTCCCCATTTCCTTGTCTGCCAAAGAGGACAATAGAAATCTAGTTGGAAGACAAAAATATCACATAGGATTCAATAATAAACATTCAGGATATGCATTTTAATAAAATGACCACATTCAGGATATGCATTTTAATAAAATGATTGCTAATGTAATATACTGTTTCATATATTCATGACATAAAGTAACAACTCTTTTATTTTTCTAATAAGTGAAAGTCCTAATCCCTTATTAGAAGGAAATCCAGTTACCTTCTTTTGAGATTGCTCTTCTTCAAACTGTCCCTAAACTCTCAAGGTTTGCTCTGTTCAAAGTTAGGTTTCTTTCATTCTATTCCAATAGCAGGTTAGAGTGAAAACCCAAGTCTGTTCAGTTAATTACTGTCAACATTGTTTGCTATTACAGGGGGTCACAATTGAATGATGGTCCTGCACACACTGATAGATGATGTTTGTCTATTTGCTGGCCCACATCCCTGTGCAGACCATGATGAATTCCCTAGAGAAGGTGGTAGCATGCCCTCAGTACTAGGTCAGGCCAAATGTTTCCCAAGACACTTGGCACGCCAAGGTTATAGCTCTCAGCAACCCATTTTTTGTTGTTCATATAAATAGCAACGCTTCAGAACCCCTAGGTCAAGGAAAGAACTATGTCATCTTGTTCTTTCCAGTGACTTTTCTCTTCCAAGGAATAAGAGAAACGTTCAAAACACAGAAGAATTTAGTATATTATCCTCCCAAACAATGGCAGCCTAATTGTTTTAGTTTTACCTCAGTGGGAAAGAAAAGACAAAGGAAAAACAACAGTTTCAGTTGAAATATTGACATATGCTGTCTACTGTTCATGAATGAAAAACTGTCATGTTAAGCAATCCACAGAAGTGCATCTGGTTTATCTTTTGCTTAGGATGACTCTCTGTGAAATGGGAAAACATTACAACAATGCACACATGAGATTAAAACACATGGTCATCTCTTACCTCAAAGAATGGAGATCAGTACAAGAGTATTGTGTATGCCTCATTTTCTGAAGGTGACATTGCACAGTGATTAAGAATATTCACTTCTATCTTTGAAGTCAGTTAAGTTAATTATGGGTAATCAAGATAGAGACAAAAGCAAAGTCCCAAATGTCATAATTTAGAGACCAAAGTATACTCTATCCTCAGTGGAGAAACAATGAAAAAATTTAAGTTGGCAAAGTACATGACAGGATTTGTGCTTTAGAAAACTCAGTCTGGAAGCTGTACAGAAAACAATAGCTCAGTTAAGAGGCTCTTTCGTGCAGGTCAGACATCAGGAAAGCATTGAATAAACAGATCTTTTATTTCTTAATAGGAAGATAGAGAAATTTGAAGTTATATGGGGAGAAATGTGAACTGTCTAGTATTACCTTAAATACTATAACCAAAATCATAGATGGGATTTGAGGTATTCAAAAATCAATCAAGAAGTACAAACAATGGAATACACAATTCTGTAGGAGCTTGCCATCAAGCTTTGAAACTTAATATATGGCTATTATATGTAAAGTAGTGTAGCACTAGCAGAGGGAGAGAGACACTTGGAAAATAGTAGAGTATGAAACACAGTAAAGACAATATTAGTGGGATTCCATTCCACACTAGCCTAACAATAATGGTGATGTTTCACTGTTTTGAAACTTTGAAGAAGGAAACAGTTCAATAAATGGTTTGGGAAAATTTGCCAGTTATTTGAATGGAGTATGAAGATAGAGTGTTGTTTTACACAATATACAAAGTGTGTCAGTATGGATTAGATATTTTAAATTTTTTTTAAAAAAGCCTAACAATAATGGAAAATACTTAGATAATCATGGTGGAAAAAAAGGACTTTCTGACCAAGACACTGAAATCAGAAAGTATATGGGGAAAGTTGATAATTGTTAAAGATATTTATATAGACACGTGTGTATGTATGTACATATAATGGGAAACTGATATTAATGAACTTCATGTATGGAAAGCTCTTTTAAGTCAATGGAAATAAGATAAATATCCCTATAGCAAAGTAGATAAACCAAATAATTCAAAAAAGAACTAATGCAGTTTAAAAAGACAAGTTGAGCCAACAGAATTTCTCTAGTATATTCAGAGACGTTTAGGGGAAGAGTAGAGAATGGCTCTTAAAAAAAAAAAACAGTGATATTGTCTGTTGTTCAAATAGGCGCAGGAAAATAATTTTATAAGAAATCATTACAAGTTTAAATGGTAGTTTTCAACCAAAGTTAACTTGGTGTCACTGGTAAAAAATATTTAGAAATACACATTAATTTCTAAATTTGAGAGAGATTAGTAATCTAGGCAAATAATTTTTTTTAATATTGACCTAAAATACTGAACTATGAAATTAAGCAGAGGAGATGCATTTGAGACCTAATTTCAGTTATAGGTGTAATAGGCCATTGCTGGATACTCACTCATGGGAGCTATTGCTCTCATCTATGCCCATCTAGAAAAAAGATTTTCCACTTTTCATCCATCAAAAATAAATCCTATTATACAATATTGATGAGGAATCTCAAGTTTACTACCCATGTCATGGAGAAATGAAGAAGAAGCTTTGCAAAGTAGCCATTTAATAAAAATCATCCAAATGGATATTTCCTTTGATGACTTCTTCCATTGTTAAAGTCTTTCAAACTTTACAGGAGCCAAGACCTTCATTTCACCTTTTTGGTACCTTCTTTCCCAATCCTCACACTATGTGTGGCATCGTGACAGGGGCTTGGTTAATATATGCAAATGGAAACTTGACAATTTGACTCTCCTTCCTATGTTCCAATTAATATTTAATCCTTAATGGTTTATTAAACCTTTCATTTAAAAAAAAAAAAAAAGACAGGGCAACTGGGTGTCTCAGTTGCTTAAGTGTTCCACTGTTGATTTCGGCTCAAGTCCTGATCTCAGTTCTTGAGTTCAAACCCTACATCTGCCTCCATTCTGATAGATTGGAGTCTGCTTGGGATCCTCTCTTACCTTTCTGCCTCTCCCCCTCTCACACACGCACTCTTTCTCTCTCAAAATTAAAAAAAAAAAAGGCAGATCTCTCCATTGATAGAGTGTGGAGGGATTCTGCTCTTCAAAAACATGGTATTTTTGATCAATTTTGTTACTTAGGAATTTATTTTAAGAAACTACTCTGAATGTGGATGAGTGTTTCTCTACCAGAAACACTGGCAATTTCAAGGTTAATTTTCTTATAACTTATCTTCCCAAATCCCAGTCTCCACACACACACACAAAATCAATTGCATTTGACTTCTTCTTGACTTGAAGAATACTAGGTTCCTATTTTCACATGTACAATTGTTGCTATCTTGCCACTGTCACTGGCAATTTTCCTTCTGTAGCCAATTGTAAAAATATCCAGAAGGATCAATAATGCATTAAAATGTTGATAATTTAGATTTTTTTTCAGTAAGAATTACAATTGTACTTTCTTTCCAATGATACATAACTCATTCTTTGGTATTTAGAAGAAAAAAAGATAACACATATAAATGTTGCTATATGTTTCAATGTTTGATTTTGTAGGAATTTTGAGATGTAGTTCAAACAGGTATTTATGCTGTAATTAAATAAATCTAAGTATCAATGTCATTCTTTGTCACTTACAATGAAATCCAACTTTGAAGGAGGCAAATGACATCATTCAAGAGGATTGTGAGATTCATAAGGCTCTAGTTATAGATAGAAAGATTGAGGCCAGGAAGATGAAGTAAGGGCAGTAGTTGGGAGGGACTACAAAACCACTGGTTTCCAGTCCAGTGCTCCTTACAGTCTATTCCAAAATTTTTCAAAATTTCTGAAGCATTTGTTGAAGAAACCAGAGAAAAGAACACATTGAACGTAACTACCCCCATAGTCATAAGCACTTTGTTAATGGGTCAACTTTACATAGTTTATGATCTTTTTGTCTGAACACCATAGTCTACATTATCTTTTGGTAGAAATGCTTTCTAGGCATTCAATAATCTCTACATAATAAATAACCAATGAGAGAAAATAAAGATAATTAATAAAAGAATATATGAGTCTTTACTATAATAATCTGACTTGGCCTGCAGATAATGTGTATCTGTGGGAATTCAGTCAAAAAATTTCTAACTCCTTAACCCCAGATGTAAAAGAGAGAGAGAGAAAAAAGGTAGTTATTAAGGCAGATAATCTTAGTAGTCACACTTTTAAAAAATTGGTTATCTGTGTCCATTGTATCTCAGATAAACTATTAAATCACTTTGAAAAGACTCAAAACTTACAATGTCATTTACTAGAGAATTGTATCATTTTTAGGATTAATCTGGGAAGAATTGGCATGTTTATAACATATTGTTTCACATTTAGAATCATGCAGTCTTTCCAATTAATAAAATTGACCTTTTATATTGCTCTATAAGGTCTTAGTTTTTAGAACCAGATCATTAATTTTAATGAAGCTTATTACTAAACTTATACTTTGAGGTTTTTAGAATTTGTATGTGTGAGTGAAATCTTACTATTATATAATCTCTTTGTTTATTTTCTCATGTAAAAATGTTATATTTTTAGGCAAACTTTCTTATTAGTTTAATATTCTTTTCCTAGCAGAGTATCTGTATTTATCTGACAGTCATATCATTAGCAAGCCATATAAATATTGTTTCTATCATTCTAATATTTACATTCATTCTCATCTAGTTACTTATGGAACAGTTCATAAGCTCTGCTTCTCAAAGAAGCCATTCCTTCTTAATGATTCCAAAGCAACCATTCTGAAAAAGAAGTTTGTGTGCATGTGTGCCTGTGTGTGGGTATATGTGTGAGTGTATTTAATCCAAAGGCTTCTCAGTCAAGTGAATATTGATGAGACTTTGACTACATCAAGTTTATCACCTGTTGAAAATCTCACCATAGTGTAAGACTTTATCCACCTACTAAAGCATGATAATAAGGTAAATTGTTTCCAAGGAAAGATAAATGTCCAAAGTAATTCCCCTAAATGAAGAACACATGCAAATGTATCCATTCATTTGCTAAATATATCATTTGTAAGCCAGGTATCTTGCAGGCAGTATAGCAGATATATGTTATGCAAAGACAAACACTAACAAACAAAACCTTCACATAGCTTCAAGTTGTTCACACTTGTGAATTGTTAATAGTCTACTGGAAGAATGATCTCTAACAGGGTTTATCAACCTGTTATGAGAATGAGAAGATATGATTTCATTACTCTGAAATGGAGCCTGGATATCCTGAGATTCATTACCTTTTTAAAAAATGAATTAAACATTTAGTTTTGAGCAGTTTTTGATTTTATAGGAAAATTGAGTGGAAAGTACAGAGAGTTCCCATCTACTCTTGACTCCACCGCCCACCCAGATTCCCCAGGTTCATTACCTTTTGGGGTTGGTGGGGATGGTCAGGATAAATTTGAGCTTCTTGATTTAAATCTGCACATTTGATTATACTACTTTCTTATGAAATGTAAGCATATAGAAAAATTTTATGATTTTCAAAACTATTAGCATGTTCCCATATGTGAAACATGTTATAAGGCTAAAGAAAGAGTTAGTCAAACTTGTAGAATTCTCTTACTTCCTCTTCCCACACATATCTGCATATCCAAAAGAAACTATGTCAAGATACTAGCAAGTGCTTAGAATTTAGAACATATAAATAAAGTTGTTGATTTTGCTGCTCTTTACTTTTCTAATTTTAAGAATCCCCATGCTGTTGAAAATACTTATGGCACTTGGCACTTGTTAAAGTAAGGTGCTTAATATTAAAATAGCCAGTAGCTAGAGATTCTCAGGGAAGAAATAGTATTTAATCTTCTATTTTGAATGATTTAACCAAATTCTCCATCTTTGAAGTATATGTTTTTTTTTTTACTTTAGATCTAATAACCATCATAGTAAGAGTGCAAATAGTAGCTATTGTATATAAATTTTATAATCTGTGTGAGGATAGAAAAATAATGAGCAGGGATAGTGAAAGATAGAACTTGACATTATCCCTGTTGATTTTATAGGCATACAATCCTTACTATGTATCATGCCAGAATATTGACATACATTAAAGTGAGGGTCAAAAGTAAGAGCTCCACCTGCTGTCTAGGATTGTGTCTGTATTAGTTTCCTAGGGCTGAAGAACAAATTACTGAAAACTGAAAGCCTGGAAACTAAGGTAATTTTTTCTTTCCCCATTCTGGAGGCTGGAATTCTGATATCAAGGTGTCATCAAAGCTGTGCTCCCTCCAAAGGCTTGAATGGAGACTCTTCCATGACTCTCTTTTAGCCTCTGTTGTTTGCCAACAATTCTTGGCAATCACCGCAATTTCTGCCTCTATTGCAACATGATGTTCTCTACATGGGTGTTTGTTTTTGTGTTTCCTTTCCTCTTCTGGTAGGGACACCAGTTTTTTGGGGATTAAGGGCCGATCCTATTCCAGTAGGACCTCATGTTAACTCATTAAATCTTTACAACCCTATTTCCAAATAACATATACTGAGATCCCAGGAATACTTTTGGGAGTATGCTATCTAACCCCCTTTAGTGTGTTTAGATAAATATCACAGTTTCATACATTGTTCTGGATAGAATGTTTGTGTCTTTCTCCACCCCAACCCCCAGATTTATATATTGAATCCCTAATCCCCTGTGTGCTCGTATTTGGGATGAAGCTTTCAGAAGGTCATTGGAGTTAGATGAGATCATGAGGGTGCAACTACAGGCAGGGAAACAAGGACATGAGAGGACACAGTAAGAAGGCATCCATTTTCCAGCCCAGAAGGGACCCTTCACCAGAAACTGACCTCAAGCACAAACACTGATCTCAGACTTCCAGGTGCTAGAACAGTGAGAAAATAAATTTTTGTTATTTAAACCACTCAGTCTGTGGTATTTTGTTATGGAAGTCTGAGCTGACTAAGACTTACATTATCCGTATTTTATATATGAGAAAACAACATACCTACCTTTAGGATTATTGGGGATTACAAGAAATAAACACGCCTGTTAATCTGAATCTATAAAAATATTGAGGGCTTATTTTGTAACTACCTCTAGCGTGTGTCTTTGGCACTTGAGGATAAGGGAGGACTTCCACACTTGAAGTTGAAAGTTAGTGTTTATAAACTCCCTAAACTTGTTTTCCCATATTAAAAAAGAAACACTGTGAATCGCCCCAAAGAGTATTGAGCATGACAAAGATGGTATAATACAGATTACCTGTCATGTAGCAGTTGCTTGCTTCATTGATGCCAATTTCCCCTCCTTCCTGAATATTAATATCAGTACAAAATCCATGTAGATTTTTTGTTTCAAATATATATTTTTTCAGTTGTATATTTATGTACACATTAAAATGCAATATGTTTATGGTCTTAGTTTTTGAATTTCATAACACATTATCTAGTCTTAAGGTATTCAGTAGTATCCCATTCCCAGTAGGTTTAATTAAATTCAAAGTGTTTATAATGGTATCTAAGGTACACTACAATCTAACTGCAAGGTAACTCTTAACCATCATTTATTAAATTTTTTCTCTTCAGAAATCCTAAGACTCTTGTTATTGTCCAGCCCTTCTTATAACTCTCCTTTTTCCATAACTTGTATTCTGTCCTCCCCTCTACCTGAAATTCTTCCCCTGGGTGAAATTTATAACATGCACTGTAGGATTCAACGCTGAGCAAGGAAACCATTTTTCCCTCCTGGGACCTTGGGAAAGTCAGACAATTAAACAATACATTAGAGTATAACACCATGAGACAGGATAGAAATGCAGTGTCCTGGGAATGAAAATAGGGCATCTCATCAAGCCTTCATGGAGACCATATTTGATCTCTCATCTCAAGAAGGCACATACAGTGGGAGAGAGAAGAATGACAATGATCTATACACAGAGTACACCTTGTGTAAAGTTGTAGGTGAAGAGACAGGTGGACTTTCTCATAAAACTGAAAGAAGTTTTGGGGGTGTCTTGGTCTGTTGGTTAAGTGTCCAGCTTAGGCTCGGGTCATGATTTCATGGTTCATGAATTTGAGTCCCATATCGAACTCTCTGCTGTCAGCAAAGAGCCATTTCAGATCTTCTGCCCCCCTCTCTCCCTGCCCCTCCCCCACTCATGCGCGCGTGCACTTGCTCTCTCTCTCTTTTTCAAAAATAAATAAATATTAAGAAAAACTGAAAGAAGTTTCAGTTGGAGCATAGAGCTTGGGGTAGAAAAAGCAGAGTAGAAAAGATGAGACTGGAAAACAAAAGGGCCACTAGCTTATAAAAGGTGTGGAGAGTCAAATTAAAGAGTTTACTACTCTGTATTCTAGATCAATAATAAGCTATTTTTTTCTCTGATTAATTTGCTTATAACTTAGCCAGAGCCATCCTTATTGAGGCTCTAACTATTTTATACTCTTTTCCTCAATCTTCTGCTTTCATTGACATGCTCCCTTCTACACTACTCAATAAATACATGGTAGGTGGTATTACAGTATCAGTGAATGACAGTTTTTCTGAAAAGAAACAATCAACTCCATTTTCTTTTAGTCAGTCACTTGGTGAGCATTCTCCAAAGACTTAGGTGAGAAAAACCCAAAGTCAGCACATCCTCTCTGCAACAATAAAAGGAGAAATGCTCTTTTAAAGTTTTTATGAGTGGTCAGATTGAATTGGCCTAATGCATTTGTCTGTCTTCTCATTGAAGAAAGGCACCTAAAGAGTTGAAACCCTCAAGGATTTCAAGTAACAATTTAAGCCAGCCCTGTACACTCTTCAATTAAAATTCCCATTTGATAAATGGAAACACACTATTTGATTTGCAAGAAAGAAAATCAATAAATATCTGTAATATGGATTCCAGTGAGTCAAGTCTGAAAAAATGGTGCCTGCGTAAACAAGTTAATATCTCAATGGGACTCCATCAATATTCCAAATGGAAAGACAAACCTAAATAAAGAAGAAAAATAGATAAAAGTTCAGTGAAAAGAAAAAAAAAAGCTAAGCCAAATTAAAAAAAAAGTTATGATTGAGGGTTTGTGTTAGAATTAATAAAAGGAAAACACCAATATCCTAAGTTGTATATGCTATTATAAACTTCTTTATATCTGTGGTACTTAGATTTTATTTGCTCACTATGCCTGCATTCTTCCTGAGATATTTTCCCTGAGTTCAGTTATATTGGAAAGTAAGATTATATTGCTATTGAGTTCATTTTCCTAGTATATAATACCAAACTGGGTTGCAATATCTGACAGATTTATGACTATTTGCTGAGACATATTTTATAAAATGGCAGAATAGAAGGCATTTTTTTCAATCTGCTCTCTATAGCAAACCTTCCATAGAAAAAATAGTTTTTAAAGAGGAATATATTACAATTTTTTCAAAGTCTTTTTTTGTCTGTGGCAAAGGATATTTCTGAATAATATGTTGTAAAATAATGTATTTCAGATGAAACACACAATTCATTGCTTATCCTATAGAGAAAGACTTCTTCCTGTCAACTGCTAAATGTGTAAGTTCATGGGTATATAAAAATAGAATGCACTTGGCAATGAAAGTTACAGGCTGATTGATGACACCCCATTGTCAAACAATTGATAGCTAGTGAGGAATTATAGTGACCTTGTAGTAGAGCACAAATAATTCGGCAGTCCCTGAAATATGTTAAGCAGACTAGTTTCCTTCTTAGGGGTGCTTAGGTCACTTAAGTGGGGGAAATGTCTGTCTTTAATTTCCTTGGGACAAACTGTAATCACCTCCAGGAAAGTAAAGGAGTGGGTAGTTTCAGGGATAGTTCCTTAGGTTACCTTTTAAAGTATTCATCCATTAACAATTGTTAGATAAAGCCCAAATAATCCTATGAAACTAGTCAGAATAATATAGGAATTGAACTGAGAATTTAAAAATTTTTCTCTTCCTAATAAAAAAAATGGTGGTAATGAAGCACAGTGAATTATATCAGCTGTGGTCTAAGCCAGACTTGAGAACAAATTGAGTTTGCCACTTAAGAGCTGAATGAACTCAGGCACACTTCAGTTTTCTCGTTGAAAAGGCAATAAAAATGCATCTTTCACAGATTTATTGCTAGGATTGAACATAATCGTGTGTATGTTTGAGTGGACACCAAAACTCATAGCCTTGGAATACACTTAGGAGGTAGAACCAACAGAATTCTGAACCGAAAGGGCATAGGAATCAAGTGGGAAAGAGTCATCTGGGAATGTTCAAAGGTATAGAGCTTTACTATTTGTTGGTGCTGTTAAGAATTGTTTTCAAATAAAATGAAAAGTACTCCTAACCATTTTGACCATACTTGGTGAAGACTCCTGTTTGGTAAATGGTGAATTTGGAGATAAATTTTTATGTATATATGGGAATTTATTATATAATTGATCTCATGTATATATGACGAGCAAGTCAGAGATTAGAGGAGAAATATGTGAGTCATCAGCTTTTAGATGGGAATGGAAACCACAGGAGTCCTTAATACCATTCTGGGTGAACGATGAGATACTCTAAGAGGTGAGTAGAGACAGGGGATCAATGAAGGAAACTAAGTGAGTCTGAAAGCTGATCATTTGTATTTGAAGATGACCAGTCCTCGTCAGTGCTTAGCAGCCCTTTGGTAGTCTTTCGTTCAATTTAATGGAAGGCATTTATTAAGTATCTACAATATGACAGGAACTCTGCTAGATTTTGTAAATACAGAGATTAGTAAGGTTCTCTAAAAACTAACAAAATACTAAAAAAATTAAGGAGTCTGTAAGAGAAACTCAGGTGATTTCAACAAGCATAAGAATTTTATCTTTTTAAAGAATGTTGTATAATCTGTCTGAATGTGTCTGAGTAAGAGGCAGCTCTGTAAGACCACTGAGATTTCTATTGTTCTCTGATGCCCCCTCATTTATAAAATGGTGTGTACAATGTATGCTTTCAATAAAACTAAACAAAGATCAACATATACTCTGGCAGCAACACTACCACTGAGGAAATTGAAAGGTAAAAGGCATTTTGCCATAAAAATGTTTGCTGAAAAAATAAATCCAATTGACATCTCAAAAGTGCTCTTCAGAGAAAATAGTTTCCTTTTTTTTCTATGTAGTTTGCTATCTCTTTCATGGATAAAATCATATATTTTCTTCATTTTTCCAGGTAAAATTTTTTCAAGAATCCTCCCAAATGTTGTGCTTCTATAAGAACAAAGTATAGCCAGTGACGTCGATGACCATAAGTTTATTTTACTTTCAATGAAATCAGAAAAACATATCTTGCTGAAACGGCAGTAACTAGGAGCTTAAACTCATGCACTAATTAACATAATAATTACAATAATAGTAACATTTATTTATTGAGCACTTGTATGTCCCTGGACCTTTGCTCTGTGTTGCATGTGCAATGTCTCCTTGGGAGGTTGTTACAGGGTTGAACAGGGAATCAGTTACAATCCCCACTTCATAGGGAATATTGAGGCCAAGAGTAAATAGATGAGTTTCCTGTAAAATTGTAGCTTGTAAATGAGAGGTATGGGATTTTCTCCAGATTCAAAACTCCTTTCCATAGAGTTATAGGAACTCTTACTTGGAAATAAAATTACTCATTTAATTTTAATTCTTTATCAGAACTTTGTTTTTTTGTTTATTGCTTGATTAATGATAACATGCACTTTCCTTTGGCTGCATATCCTGAAAGGCTAGTATTCACTAGAATACTTCTTTTTCCAATAAAATATTTTCCAAGCATTTCCCTTTTGTTGTGCCAAATATTATTTTCACAGTCAACAGTTTACACAGAGTGGATAAGTTCCCAAGGGCTCTGGGAAGCTTAACATCTCTGAACCACCATTTTCTCATCTGTAAAAACAAGTGGTGAACAGAGCTCACCTTTGAGAGCTGTAACTAGGATTAAATGAGTTGACAAATGTAAAGTTCCTAGCACAGTGCCGGAGATGTTGTATATGCCCAGTAATATTGGGTTTATTATTTTTTCATCTGCAAGGAGATACAGAAAGGAGTAATTAAGCAACTTAGTCAATATCAACCAATTAATTTGTTGCATGGCCACAGATTGATGAGTATTAAATATATATTATCATGTCTCATGCTCACATTGATCAGTTTAGGTAGAAATGTAGCCCCCTTTGGTGAGAAGCTGCTGTGATATAGTGAGTTTATGCCCAAATGCCCTGACTAGTGTATGCCAGAGCTGGAGTATGAATTTTAGCCCTATAAGCATACCAATTAGGATGTGTTCTGCATTAAGTAATAGAAAACCCAAATCAGTAGGCTTAACCATAAGGAAGTGTACCAGTATACATCACTAGAATTCTAGAGGTACATAAACTTTCACTGCTCACCTGGTCCAGGTGTTCTGGCACCTCTTATCTGCACATCTCTCATCTTGGTTACCTGCTTGGTGTCAGTGCATGTTTGGTTAGGAAGTGTGTGACTACAGCCATTCAAGGCTTCCTTCCTGGATATGCAGTGTCCAAAAGGAGAGAACATGTTTCTCCTAGCACTTGGGCTAGTATTTATATAAATTATACCTCCTAGTTACTTGTCTATTCTTCCACCATGACTGTATCCAGGAAAAGGGAATTTGTGGAAGAACTCAAGGCTTTGAATGGACCTCAGGAAGGAATTCCCTACAAACAGCGACATAAGCAGAAAATAATTTGTCAGATATCAGTGTCTCTTTTCCAAGAAGAGTTGTTTAATCTTCATTTTAAAATAGATTTTTAAATAGGGGCACTTGGGTAGCTCAATCAGTTTAGCGTCCAACTCTTGATTTCAGCTCAGTTCTTGCTCTCACACTTCATGAGTTTGAGCCCCGTGTCAGGCTCTGCACTGACAGTGTGGTACCTGCTTGAAATTTTCTCTCTCCTTTTCTCTCTGCCCCTCCTCAGCTTAGTCAGTCTCTCTCTTTCTCTCTCTGTCTCTCTCTCTCTCCCCGCCCCCCCCCGCCAAAATAAACTTTAAAATGCATCTTAAATAAATAAGAGGCAACTAAATTAGTGAAGCAAATATTTAACCTTTGTCAGTCCTTGTGATAGATTCTTACATTAGAAAAGGAATACAGAAAGACACATCAGCATTTACAGAATAAAGGGAGATATAATTTTTGAACTAACTGGATCTTGTCTCCATTGCTTTTCCATTGAATGACTTTAGTGAAATGGCTCAACTTTTTTCAGCCTCTTTTTCCACGTCTCTAAAATGGGTTTCTGTGGGGACTGATTCAGACAGTCAAAGGTACTTAGCAAATGTAGTTTGTTATCAGGGAGCAGAAGTAGAATTTAGAAGTAAAGAAAGAAGGTTTTGGAATTTATTGGACTGGAATTAAATCCAGACTCTGTTACATACTGGCTACATGGGCCTCCACGCATCCCTAAACTTCTCTATGTCATCTTAAAAAAAAACAATTAAAAACAAAACAACTAAGAACAAGCAAATTAATGAAAACAATTTCAAGTTTGTTATGGTGATACTATGACGTACTATACAAAAAGTGTTTAGTTCAGTGTCCATCCCAGAGAATACAGTCAATGTATATTTTTGTTATTATTGTTATTAATATCACTACTGAAGTACAGTTTCTGTCATAAAAAGTTTATTATCCAATAGGAGAAAAAGATAGTAGTAACAAATAAAAGACAGCACAAGAGTATTATAGGCATTAAAAGAATTTTGCAGGTCCACAGGTAGAAGTTTTTTTCTCCTCGAGGGGCCAAACACCTCACAGTGGAGGTGAAAATAAGTTGTGCAAGAGTATATACAAGGTCTCCCTTTCAGAGAGAGCACCGTGCAGAAAGCCTCAGGGGTGTGGAGAAACAAGGCGATTAAGTTAGACAACTCATAGCAAGGATGAGATCGCCGGCTTTCATAGCAAGTCTGCACTGTCTTATCCAAAGCAAAGATGTTCTGGTGCAGACCCAGCCTGAGAAAGGAAAAGTGACAGAGAAAACAGATTTCCTCCTTATAATGTGTCAGGGAACTTGGAGTAGATTAAATCCTTGTAGGAAAGCAATAGAAAGGCTCGGCAGCTATTTTGACAGAGCTGAAATAGAGCCAGGAGCCCATTACTTTAATACTCAGGGAAACCAGACTGATCGACATCAGAGCCATGCAGGAAAGGTGGGTAGATTGATGATATGGTCCCAGGTGACATCTTCGAGCAACAGCAGGCTTTCAATTCTGGGCCGACTTCCAACTGACACCCAAATTATCTTCATAGACTACAAACTCCTCAGGCTCCTGCCAGATATATATAGTGTCCAGAAGCAAGCACATAGTAGGCACTCAGTTTATGTGTGTTTACTAACTTATTTCATAAACAGCAATGCAAGATGGGGTAATTTATGTTGTGGTTTGAGAACAGATTATTATGTGTTTGATGTAGTACGATATTCTGTAGGCAAATTTATCTGCTGTCTCCAAATTATCTGGCTTCCATTTCACCTTTTTTTTTTTTTTAACCTATGTCTTGAGCAGTAGAATAGACAAGGATCCCAGAAATTTAATCCAGAAAGGACAAGAATCTGGGGCCAAGGAAGTGAGGTGGAATTTGAGTAATGGTACAGATGGATGACATCCAGGCTCCTAGTTAGAAAGTTAGCAAGGAAGCTTGTGCTGTGCTCTGCAGTTTCAAAATGTAACCACTACAAGTACAGAAAGGCTGCTATTAGCAAGCAGCAGAGGCCTGGCTGCAATGGGTGATTGCCCATCCCTCCCCATTAATATTCTAGGGGAACAGAAGCCCACCTAAAATAGTTAGTGAAGATTCTTTGGAAAAAAAAGAATTTTTCCCAAGGCAAATATGCCACTGCTTTCCTCTATTACAAATACATGGCCTTCAGGATAGAAACCTATAGTCCTCAGCAAGACGTATAAATCTTTTTAACATTTTCTTCTCATCTTTCTCCTTAGGAATATCCTCCCCCCATTCCCCCCTCATCCCACACACTCTATCCTGTGTTCCAGCCATGCTTTGTTGTTTGCAGTTACTCAAAAGAACTGTGTGTTTTCATACTTCCTTAAGCTTGGAGGTGCTACTTTATCTAGAATATTGTTTCTCCTCCTTACCAGCTATTCTTTGTCTGGATCTCTCAGAATCATTCTTTCTAACTTCTTTCTGACATCAGCTCTGAAATTCCTTCCTATACCTAGGATTGGTGAGATATTTACTTTTCACGTTTTTTTCCTTGATTGCCTTATTCATTTTTTCAGTGGTTTATTCATTAACAAATATTTGTGAGTCACTGTCAGATGCCTAAGTGAGAGAGCATTTAGTAACTCAGATATTTCCTTACAGTCCAATATCCCCTGCTTTAATCCCTTAAAGCACTTATCAGTTAGTACTTTAATTGGCTGTTGGCACTGGGAAAAAAAGACGATTAATGGGGAACCATTGAGGACAGGATTCCCCTGTATTTGATACAGGCAATGCCCTGTGCCTGGATTATAGAAGTGAAGTAGAATGCATAAAAATTTATCAATAAAATAAGCACATGACTTAATAAATGAAAACAAGCTGTATTATCTCCTAGGGCTACATAACAAAGTGACGGAAAGTGGTTGGCTTAAAACTTTGCTGACCTTGGGGCACCTGGGTGGCTCAGTAGGTTAAGCATCGGACTTCAACTCAGATCATGATCTCACAGTTCTTGAGTTCAAGCCCTACATCAGGCTCTGTGCTGACAGCTCAGAGCCTGAACCCTGCTTCAAATTCTGTCTCCCTCTCTCTCTGCCCCTCCCCCTCCCTCCCTCCCTTTGTATCAAAAATAAGCAAACATTAAAAAATAAAAAAAAAAAAAAAACTTTACTGACCTAAACCTAATGTTCTGGAAACTGGAACTCCTAAATTAGAGTGTCATCAAGGCCACACTTTCTCTGAAAGCTGTAAGGAAGAATATATTCCATGCCTTTCTAGAAATATCTGGTGTTTGCCAGGAATCTGGGGTCTTCTTTGACTTAGAGCTACATAACCTCCATCTTTGCCTCCAGCTTTGCATGGCTCTTTTCCTCTCTGTGTGCCTTCTCTTCTTCTAAGTACACAAGTCATAGTGGATTGAAGGCCCACCCTACAGCAAGATCAATTAGTGATGTCTGACATGTGTTAGTCTGGGTTCCCTTGGTAGAGTAACAGAAACTGCCTCTGGCTAAAAGGGAATTTGTATCAAAGGTTTGGAGTATCTTACCTAATAGAAGAGATGACTGAAGAACGTGGTCATAATTACTACAAGAATCCAGCAGAAAGTAAAAGGTAGAATTGTGATACTTTTGTTACATTAAAAAAAATCTGAGCTTTGATATTTCTTCTCAAGATTCAGAGTTCTACAAAACAGAAATTGAATGTTTAGCTTCTAGTAGATACTCAGATTGTATTTGAAGAGCACACAAAACTTGACAACAGTTCACAAAGGCAGTGAAGTGGATTCCCAAAATGAAGTAGGGTCCTGTAACCAGAGCAGAGAGGAATGGAGAATGTGAGGTCAACACCACGTAGTGTCCAATGTATTGACATGAACAAGGTGATGGGAAACACTTCCCTTGTTACCTCCTTCCCCAACCACCTTACAATTAGAAAGTTAAGCTCAAGAAATAGGAAGTGAGTTGTAATAAGTGGTTGTAAACTTAATACTGCTCCACTTTTCTGTTAAAGTCATACGAACATGAATTACAAATTCTCTCCCCAACACTGCAATGTCCCCAGAGAACTATTGCAGCCCAGAAGTTACTAAGGCAATAGGGGAATCTTATTCAATATTCTTAATTCAGACATTTAAAAGGTACAGTTTAATATCAATAAATATTTAGACTCTTTTATCAAATGCTAGATGTTTTTCAATGATATTTTAGCTCAAACATACTTACAAAGGAGAATATTAAGGTGAACGTTTAAGCTGTGCTCAGGCTTAAATTATATTGCCGATTAGTATTAGAATCAAAGTTCTAAAAATAACCCAAATAGAGAAATGATATTCCCATTCTAAATATCAGTAAGAACCAAGCATTATTTACAAATGTTTCCTAAGGGGGTGCCTGGGTGGCTGAGTCTGTTAAGCATCCGACTCTTGATTTCTGCTCAGATCATGATCTCACAGTTCATGAGTTCAAACCTGGCATTAGGCTCTGTGCTGACAGTAAAGAACCTGCTTGGGATTCCCTCTTACCCTCTCTCAGTGCCCCTCCCCTGCTCATGCACTCATGTGCTCACTCTCTCTCGCTCTCTCTCTCAAAAATACATAAATAAGCTTTAAAATATATACATTAAAAAAGAAGTGTTTCCTAAAGTCACATCCAAATTAATTCCTTTTTACCTTGCATCTAACTTATTTGATACAAACAAAAAAAACACAACAAAAAACTCACTCATTTTTGACTTTGTTTGACAAAAATACCCAGTATCAAAACTCAAATGTTGTATTTGATATGGCAAAAGGTTTCCTATCAGACTGAAGCAATGGGCATTAACAAATACCACATACATTTTTTTTTTCAGGTTTTCACCTCATTGTTTTGTACAGAATGCCAATTACACTTCTTTCAAATAGAAAGTCCTCAAAATATGGAATTAAATGTGAGTTATAATGCAGAAGGATTCCCTGAAAATTGTCTCAATACTGGAAAGCAATGGTTTGTCTCATCACACATTCACTGTCCTGCATTTCTTTGTTGCTTAGCGTTTCTCCTTGTTCATGTTGTACTTTAAAAATATATATGTATATATGTATATTGTTTGGGAATAATGAGAAAACTTTGCTCCTACCAGTTGGCTTAAAAATTTAAAAAACGCAGATACAAAAGTACATTTTTCAGTTCATAAAAACCTCTCTAATGAGACAGATGAAAATATGAATTGCTTCTAATGAGCTCAGAATTGCATCTACTTCCCTTGGTTTAATTTTCTAAGTGTTCAGAGATATTTTTTGTTGTGCTTATTATAAAACAAGAAGTGGCCACTAGGCTGTGATAAACCAATTTGTGAGATTAAAGTGCTGAACTTGAACGGTTTCATTAAATTCTAAGTCATGAGTTGAAATCAGAATTTTAAAAGCCTCCTTTTCTTATTTACACAAGACCCACAGCATTTATGCAGGCAGAAAGTCGCGCCAATTAATACCAACTCTGTGTTGATGAGGTCCACAAGTACCCCTTAGGAATGCTGTCTTTTCACCATATCTGCCCTTCATCTTTATGCACATCCTCCCTCCCCAGAAAAGCAGAGCTCAAACTTGAATGACATTAAAGGTAGAAACCTCATAATACCCCAAGCCTCTTTCCAAGTTAGCACTCATTTACACGTGTTTAAAAACAAGCTCTTATATGTCTTATTTAATATGTGACACTGGGGGAATTTTAGAGAGCTGGTTTATCAAGTTGAAAGGGCATTGATCATTGCAATGTGCTCTGTTTCTTATATAAAGATGAACAGAATTATAGCAACTAATATTTGTATGCAAACAGCAGCATCTAGTTAATTAGTGGTGCTACTTAGAAATTATGGGTTTCTCAAAAAACTGCAGGGTGTAATAAAATAGAATAGAAGATCATTAGCTTTCAGTAATGAAGTTCAAGGAAAATAAGTACAGCCCTGACTTTCTTTAACCCGCAAGAGCCAAATTAAAATATATAATCTCAATATAAGCACATAACACTTAATAACATTAAATGCAGTATAAATTTTAACATATATATATGGACACAGGAATATATTTAAATGTTCTATAAAACACATTATCAAAATATCTTGGCATTCTCAATTTCATACATTACCATACTTATAATCGGTGACTACCAGTGTTAAGGGAACGTTATTTATATCACTTGAAATAATTGAACTGTCTTGATGTACTACTCATCAAGATTCCTATGAGCCTGTCTTATTCTTATTCTTTCCAAAGACATAATTATATGCTGTCTGTGTATATGTATACCTAATCCCTCAGGAAACAGAGAATTGATTCTGGCACTTTCTTTATGATTTTGAAGTCCACCCTCTTTCCACACTGTTATGAAAAAACTAAAATAAGAGGTACTAGACACCATTATTTTGTAACCTGATGTCAACAGTTGTAAGATAAGAGTTTTGTTGACATCATGATTCTTAATCCCAGTGTTAGCATATATAGTATGGGATGTGTAACCCTGGAGCATATTAATTAATTTCTGTATGGTTTAATTTTCTCATCTCCAGAGTGAGACACCCACTGCACAGAGATGGATCGAAGATACAATTAGATAGGGGATGGAGAATGATTAGTCAGTGACTGGGGAGTTACTGGCATTGGACAAATGTTAGTTACTATCTGTTTCCTTCCCTAACCTTGATGGTATCTGCAAACCTTGGGCTCCTGCTTCACATGGTTGGTGAGAAAAATGGTCAAGCAGTTTGTCCTTCAGTGGAGTCCCAAGTGTACCAAGTGTGTCCTCATGGATTGCACATGACAGATAACTCACAAAAATTTTAAAATGAGAATTATTCTTGTCAGGAATGTGACCCACCCAAAGACAGACTCATGGGGGTAATATTTTTGTTTTGTTTTGTGTTTTAAAGGCTAATGGTGGCACATGTGTCCCCACGTACCTTTTAAATACATACCGCAAACAAACATACAGTTTTGGAAAATCGTTCCAGAGAAGACACAGAGGGTTCTGAATGGTGAATGCATTCTCTTGGGGAGGGGAGCAGGGGCTACAGTATTATACCCAGAGCAGAAGTGTCTTTGTACCCTCCCCCTTGTCTTCTGCCAACATTGCTAAGTCAAAGGCCCTTCACATAATTTCAACGCTTGACGAATTACCCTCACACCTGGAGAACCAGTAATAAGCAGGATAAAACACCAGAAAATGCATTTACAAAGGCGACTCTAAAACTCCATCAGGTTGTGCTATAATAAGCTTCTGCTATCAAAACTGCTGCAGTGGGAAATCCACACAGCAAAGAGTGGTTTTCATATATAAATATAAAACAACTAGACAACTTAAAGGAAACAAAGAAAAAGTAAAATAAATAAATATTGAGCCTGAAAGATAGATGGAAATGTCGTTGTACAAAAATAGCTCTTTTTTTCTTGCTGTTGTTCTTGCAGAGGTGGTTGTTGTTTTCAGTAAACTGATAGAAGCACACACATATCTCTGTGGGAAATAATGAGCCTAAAGACATTAACCTACATGTAAATCTGTGGTGTAGAGCAGAGGTCTTACTAATGCAAAAGAAAGGACAGGGGAAGAAGCAAAAACAGGCCCTAGATTTGTACTCTTTTTCAGTTTGCTTTTGTATATTCAGCTGTAATCCACGAATCTATTCTTCCTCCCACCCATAAGCAACTTTTCTATTTGACTTCCTTTAGGTTTTTTCTCCTAATGATATCTTATTTGGGATATTCCACTAAAGAACATATGTCTCCCTCCTGTACTAAATACTATAAGCTTGGCCTTTAAAAACTTTGTAAATGAAGATCCTTGACAGAACAATTAGCATTTAAAAGCTGGACTGACCTTACCTCTGTGTACCATTGTGATTAGTTTGCACTCTAACATCAGGTATATCACTGAGCTGCCTTAGATGCTAAGATAAAAAGCCTCTAGCTGTAGCCCAAAGGACATTGGGTAATAGTGTGATACTTGGGCAGTGAAACATAAAGGACAAACTGGTGTGATTATGTTTGATTTGTGTTGACTTAGACACTGGGAAAGGTCCCTCAGACCTGAGAGTACAGGCAAAGGGGGATAGAAATGGCCTGTCTGGTTTGTCTCCTTTGTATCTGCTGCACTATTTAAAAACCTAATTTCAGCAGTCTTTCTCCCCAGTGAGATTCTCTTAAATTTTGCCAGTTACAAGATTCATTTATTAACAATGGCAACAACATAGAATGTGAAGAAAGAAATATTTGCTTTTGTTATTAAATAGGCTATTTCTGCTTTTAATTTAAAGCATACATCACAAGGTGCATAGTTTTCCCAGACCCTCTGCTTATCACTGGGGGAACTGAGATGAAAAACACCTTCTGCCTTGTGTGTGTGTGTGTGTGTGTGTGTGTGTGTATGTGTATGTGTGTGTATGTGCAGACTATACTGAATCAGAATATGTCATAACCAACAATTGTAGAACTGAATGGATATGACATACTTACCTATGCACGATGATACATATTTTATGATGTTATATAGTTTATAATCGTCTATCTTATTTAAAATCATATATATTGGGGCACCTGGGTGGCTCAGTCGGTTAAGTGTCTGACTTCGGCTCAGGTCATGATCTTGCAGTTCATGGATTCGGGCCCCACATCAGACTCTATACTGACAGCTCAGAACCTGGAGCCTGCTTTGGATTCTGTGTCTCCCTCTCTCTTTGCCCCTCCCCCGTCTCTCTCTTCTCAAAAATAAATGTAAAAATTTTTTCAAATAAAATCATATATAAAAATATTATATAAAATCGCATATTAGGGCAATGTAACTGGTCTATAAGGTACTGTAATAGTGAGTACATAGCGTTATAAATTTACCTAAACCCATACAATATATGCAATGCTAAAAGTGAATCATAATGTAAAGAATGGACTCTGGGTTTTGATGTATCATAGGCTTATCAGTTGAAAGAAGTGTCCTACTCTTGTGGAAGATGTTGCTCAAGGGGGAAGCTATGCACCTATAGGGGCAGAGGGCGCAATTCAAACATAGCTATGGTGATTGATGTTTTTGTACCTATTAACATGGTTATTAACATCATCATTACTAGCTTGGAGTTACTGTTAACCTGTTTATAAAATGTGATTTCTTGTTTTTATTTTGTCTTCTACACAGATAGATAGCTACAGATAGTTTAAAAAAGAAATACAGTGGAGCACTTCATGAAAGCAAGAATTTTCCTTCAAATTTTAAATATAAATACAATTAAGCTATATTAACCAAAGTTCTTCTATACATTTAATCAGTGTTAATTATGTCTACTTATAAATAACTCTAATGACAAGGAAGATCTTAAGAACTGCTTTATTGACATGCACTCATAAAAATGATTTTAAACTACAAAGTAGGTAGAAATTGGTTGCCTACTGCAAGAACATCAAACACAGAGTGACAAACCAGCCACATGTCAAAAGAGCTCATAGGGAGAGAAAGAGAAAGAAAGAAGGGAAGGGAGGGAGGGAGAGACAGACAGAGAAAGAGGGAGGCAGAAAAGAAAGAGAGAGAGAAAAGCAGGGGAGAGAGGGAAGGAAGGAAAGAAGGAAGAAGGAGTGGGGAGGAAGTAGGGGGAGAAGGAAAGAAAGAGAAAAGAAAAGAAGGGAGGGAGGGAAGGAGTTATAATACAGTGTAATAAGTACTATTATAAAGGCCAGCAGAAAATGGCATGAGAGCCAAGAGGAGGGACATGAAGCTTAGTTGGTGAGGGACAGTGAAGCTTATTCCTTTTTGCTATTCTGTAGCAAGTCCCATTATAACACTTGAAAATGAATTTAAGCTGGGTAATATCACTTCATAATTAAAATAAGGCTCCAAATAAAATAAACAACCAGTAATAGCTCCTGACTTTGTGTCACAAACATTCGTATCTTACATGCTTTTTTATTTTCTTCCTGATTTTTGGTTGAGTTCCTGGTGGGTATGGTTGGTAAGGAGTAAAAAGTTGAATATGTAGGGTTTTCTGTATTATATATTTTTCATGAACTTTCAGACTAATGAGAGTCTTATAAAGAGCCAGTATAGGTTAAAAAAATAGGTATGGTTAAATGCTCCCATGTGATTTCTGGGGCCCAATCAACAATTTATAGTAATCCCCCCTTATCCACATGATATATGTTCCAAGACCTCCAGTGAATGCCTGAAGCTGCTCATAGACCAGAGCCCTTTATATACTATGTTTATTTTTTTTCCTATACATCCATGCCTATAATATATAAATTATAATTTATAAATTAGGTACAATAAGATTAACAATAGCTAATAATAAAATAGAGCAATAATAACAATATACATTAATAAAATTGATGTGAATGTGGTCATTCTCTCTCAAAATATCCTATTGTACTGTAATTATCATTTTTGTGGTGATTTGAGATGATAAAATATCTACAGTGATGAGATGGAGTGAGGTGAATGGCACAGACATCATGACTTAGAATTAGGCTGCTATTGACCTTCTGGCAATAGGTCAGAGGAGGATCATCCGTCTGTAGTTGATGACGTAACTGAACTCCCAAAGGGAAAATCACAGAAAAAGGGAGGCTAGTGTAGGTAAAATCACTGACCTACTGTATCAAGGAAATGTTGCTGAATAGAGAAGGAGAAAATCCCCAAGGTCTTAAAAACTATGAATTTAACTATAATTTACTGATTGATTTTGGATTCCCAAATTAAAGTGTACATGCACATATCTTTAGCAAAATTGCCTAAAATTGCCTTTAAGAAAAATTCAGTGAAAAATGATTATTTTAATTTTATGGTTATCTAAATCACCCAATAATTTGTCCCAACCAAAGAGAAAGTTCTAGTAATGATTGTCCCAATGATTTTCCTATCAAGGATCCAGGGGGCCAAGACATAAAGTACTTATCAAGCAAAAATAGGGGCTTTTATTTACTCTCATGAAAATTTCATGAATTTGACAAATATTACTTAGGTTTCTTTTCTCACCCAGTTCATGTAAAGCAAACTCACAATTTCAGCCAGCTGGAAACTTAATGAACATTCTTCAAAATTCTACTTTAGCAATAAGCCCAACTTGGAAACAATTCAATAGAAAGTCAAAGTGATGAAGTCAGCATAATTGGATGAATTTCTTGACTAGTTTATATTGTTTCTTTGAGGGGGGGCATTTTGGAGGATTCAGTGGTTTTAATTTGTTTTACTGAAATCTATTTTCAGCTACTGCTGACAAAAGCTGGAACACATACCTCCTTAGGTATGTAAAAAAATTATCATTGTTTTCAACCCCACAGATGATTTAATTACATTTGGAAGTCTAGGAACAGTTAACAAGGGGCAGGGGCATTTGGAGATCATGTGTATGGCTTCAGTATACTTCATTTTAATAATCTAATCTGTATATAAACAAGCTCTTTTTGTAACAACAAGAACAAAAGGTTTCTGTAGGTTCTCTGAAACAGTTATTGGTCCTGTTGGTGATTGTCTTTATGAGTGGAATAAGGGAGTATTATTAAAGGGCTAACTGGCAAATACATTCAGGCCTATGAAATTCTCTAATGAAAGCAAACTTTGTTGAGCATCTACTGTGTTATTTATGTGGTAAGTTCCCCTACTTTATATAAATAAAGCAATACCCTGATGGGTTAAGTAATTTGTCCAAAGCTCCATGTTACTTAAACAAGTAACTTATAAAAAAGTGTCACCAATGTAAAAGAGCCATGATTAGAATTGAATCTGATTTTGAACATATGCGTGTGAGCACTATTCTGTACTTACCTCTATTTTATACTAAAATTATTAAGAAGAATCTATCAGTTTATAGATCTTAATCAGGAAAGAAAGCCTTGGTCCAGAATTGGAAGAAAAGAGCAATGAGTAAAATGGACACACAAAGATTTTACATGAACTTTAGTGAATATGTAATTATTGAAAATAAAGAGAGAACAATAGATTTCTGTACTTGAGTGACTGTCTTGACAGTTTTAATATTCAATCTTCCCATAAATGCCCTCCATACCTAAAGCACTGTCTGAATTAAACTAAATTCTCAACAATTCAAATGAATATATTTTGAGATGATTTAAATAGAAAGTTTTTTTTAATAGAAGTTCTTAGAGAAACTACAAGCTGAATTCTTCTTACAACTTTAGATGGAAAATCGGTGAAGCTTACAAATGTAAATGGTTTTTAAACTATATTTTTAGGAAGAGGGTACTTTCAGGGGACAGAATAGGCCACAGACAGAAATAAACATCATTACTCTCCAGTAATGCTTTATCCTCAAAGCTGGGTATCTCTGAATGGTGAGGCCAAGATCAATGCCTCAAAAGCTAGATATTTCCTTATAGCTGCCTTCTGGCTACTTGTTGCAAGGTCAGGTTAGAGGACCAGCAGGACACTCATCTTTTGAAAACTTGGTGAATTGTGAACAGAACGTGTGTTAATAAAAAAAAATCTTGTGGCACTTTGGGAGTACTATATTTTCTTAGAAAATTATTTGGCAAAGAGGATAGGGAAAACAAGTAGAGAAAACACAGAAATTTCAGGTTTATCTCTGGCCATACTCCCTTACTGTCTGTAATATGATCATTAGAATACGTCTCTGTGAAACTTGGTGTAGCAGAGGTCATCAGTGTCCAGTGTCCCCCTCCCCTTGTTCCTTTGGCCAATGATATCTTACTATGATCACCCCCTGTTCTTTGCTTCAAGACTTTCTCTGGTGGAATCCAGAGGTTCTAAAGATTTAGTGCTCAGAGAGCACGTTTCAATCAGTAACAAATGAGACTTAGTTCATAACTGCCAAGCTTCTTGCCTGTAGGTTTTACATAACATACCAAAGATCTCAGCAGGAAGTGACTGTGTCCTGCAGGATAAGACGCACTTGGCGCTATTAAAAGTCTGTTCATTAACTTACCCTATTGGGTTTTTCTTCCCATCCCTGTTTCCTGTTTTTGCTCCCATGCCAGAGCTGTCTGGGATCAACTTCTGTGTAAATTACTTAAACATGACTCCTTTCCTCAGGATTTGCTTCAGGTCAAATTCAAACTAAGACATTTGAGGTTTGTTTTGTTTGGTTTGGTTTGTTTTTTTTTTTTTAATGTAAAAATTTCACTAATCTGATAGTTCCCAGTTTCAACTCCCAACATGTAAAATGTTTGGAAAATTTGTTACTCCCAACTGTATAACAAGAGTAAAGATGGGGGAAAAAAGTTAGTTTCAACTACTTCTCTTTGGGCCCTTTGGAAGACAGAGGTCTCAGGGAAGCTGTCAACCCAAAGCCCTTACAGATAAGGCACATTAAGTGGGTCTGCTTACTTGGAACAGAAATTGTGAAGCAATAGCTTTAAAAACATTAAAGTGTTAATTTTGAAGAACTGCTGAAGGAAAGTAAGTGACTCCTGAATGCTACAGCTTTAGGAGGGAACCCACCCACACCTTTGTGAGTTTTACCTCCAGGGAACCCAAGAGGTTCTCACAGAAAAGAACCTAGAAAGAGAGACCCTCTTAGAAAGATGGGAAACAGTATCTTGTGGAATATGTCCAAGGATTCTCCATAACAAAAGCCCATTTTCCTTGGGAAAAGACCTTACTGGAGCCTTATTCTACCTAAGAGAAGGGTGTTTCTCTAGCTTCCGGCAACTCCAGAATTCCTGTCTCACTCAATACAGGAAGCTACAAAACACTTATAAAGTTCATACCCCGAGGACACAAGTTCACTAAAGGACTTAGACATCAAATTATATAATGTCTCACTTAACCCATGCCTCACCCCAACAATATGGCTACCGTATAATGATAGTGGATTATAGCTGAAGGGGCTGTAAGACACACTGTCTCTGAGAAGGAATAGTTTGGGAAGCCAAAGTTCAAGAGCAGAGACACAAAGACGGTAGAAGAAATGTAAGCCTCTGGCATCACAAGTATATCAATAAGCATCTTAATTATGAATGGTCTCAATGCATGTTTTTGAGACAAAGATTGTCAGATTAGGTTTAAAAAAAAAAAGACTCAGGGCACCTGGGTGGCTCAGTCAATTGAGCATCCAACTTCAGCTCAGGTCATGATCTTTTGGTTCACAAGTTCAAACCCCATGTTGAACTCTGTGCTGACAGCTCAGAGACTGGAGCCTGTTTCAGATTCTGTGTCTCCTCTCTATCTGCCCCTCCCCCACTCATATTCTCTCTCTCTCTCCCTCCCTCCCTCTGTCCCTCCTTCCTCTCCCTCTCTCTATAAAATAAATAAACATTAAAAAAAAATTTAAGAAAGACTCAACTACTTATTATCTATATGAAACCTACTTCAAATTTACAGACTTTGATAAATTAAAAAGTAAATGATAGAGAAAGAAATACCATGCTAAGAAATCATAAGAAAGCTGTAATAGCTGTACTACTTTCAGACAAAGTAGACTTTGGAATGAAGATTATCAGGGATAGAGAGGGACATGTATAATGATAAAGGGGTCCATTCCTCAAGAAGATGAAGTAATCCTAAAGGTGTATACATGTAATAATACATGAGGCAAAAACTCCTGAAACTGTAAAGGGAAATAAATAAATCCATTATTATCATTGAAGACTTCTACATTCCTCATGCAATAATTGATAGACCAAGCAGAGTGAAAATAAATAAGGATATAATTGACCTTAACATACTATCAACTAGCTTAATCTATTTGATAATATGGAATATTCCATTCAATAAGAACAGAGTACAGTCTTCTTCATTTGGAACATTCTTCATAATTGATCACATTCAAAGTTATAAAACACCCTTTCAAAATTTCAAACAATATAATTTATACACATTACATTCTTAGACTACAACAGAATTAAAATATAAACCAGTGCCAGAAAGATAGTTTGAAAATCCACACATATTTGAACATTAAACATATACTTCTACATAGCACATGGGTTAAAAGAACATGTCTCAAAGGAGTTCAAAAAGTATGTTGAACTGAACAAAAAAATACAACTTGTGAAGATTTATGTAAGGAAATGAAAGTGTTTAAAGATGAATATATAGCATTAACACATATATTAGAAATAAAAAGAGAAAGAACCAAAATCAATAATCTCAGCTTTTGACCTTAGTACATAAGAGAATGAAGAGCAGCTTAAGGAAGCAGAAGCAAGGTAGTAATACAAGATAAAGCAGAAATTGATTAAACAGAGAATAGGAAAACAATAGAGGAAAAACAGTGAAATCGTAAGCTTGTTCTTTGTAAATATTAACAAAATTGACAAATATTTAGCTAGATTAATGAAACAATAAAAAATTCCAAAAAAAAAAAGAATTACTAGCCTGAGCACTAAAAGACATCACTACAGATCATACAGAAATAAAAAGGATTGTAAAAGAATACTAGAACAATTATATGCTAATAAATTAGACAATTTAGATAAAATGAACAAATTCCTACAAAAATACTGCCAAAATGAACACAAGAAAAAATAAACAATCTGAATACCTACAAGGCAAAAGATTTAATTAGTTATCAAAAAACTACCCACAAACAAAATGCCAGATGTCCTCTCTGATGAATTCTGTCAAACACTTAAAGAAGAATTAATAACTATACTTTATAGAATAGGAGAGGTAACACTTCCCAGCTCCCTCTATGATGTTAAAATTAAGCTGATGCCAAAATCCAAAATATAGTAATAAAATAAATTTGCAAATTGATATCCCCTTGAATGTTGATGCAAAAGTCCTCAACAAAAAACTACCAACCAAATCCAGCAATATATAAAAATGAAATTATACTCCATCACCACCTGGGATTTTTGCCAGAAATCAAAGGTTGGTTTAATATTCTAAAATCAATTATTTAATACATCATATCAATGTGTATTACATCATATCTTAATATAATACATTATAGCAATAGAATAAAAACAAACAAAAACAAATGATCATCTCAATAAACAGAACATCTGCCAAAACCAAATATTCTGATAAAAACACTCAACAAACTTACACGTAAAATTCCTCAACCTGAAAGAGAATATCTAGGAAAAACCCACAGCGGACATCATATTTAATGATTAGAGATTGTCAAATTTCACCTCAGATCAAAAACAAGATAATGATGTGTACTCTTATAATTTTGATTCAATCTGTATTAGAAGTTGTAGCCAGGAAAATTAGGTATGAAAATGAAAAATTAGGTGAGAAAATGGATCCAGATTACAAAGAAAGAGGTAAAACTACATTCACAAGTGACATGATATTGTATAAAAAAATCTTTCAACAAAGACTTAAAGAACCTACTAGGAAACTATTCTAAGAAACAAGCTCAACAATGTTGCAGGATATAAATTCAATATACAAAAATCAATTGTATTTCTATACATTTGCAATCAACAGTCCAAAAATAAGATTAAGAAAAGACTTTGAATTAAAAAGCATAAAAGTATTTAGGATAGATTTGCAGAAGGAAAAACTCGAACTCTGAGATACTACAAATATAATTAAAAGAAATTGAAGAAAATCTAAATGAATGGGGGGCAATCCCATAAAGCATCCCTGTTCATGGATCATAGGACTTAATATTGTTAGGATGGCTACATTTTTCAAATTGATCCAAAATTCAACACAATTCCTGTTAAAATCCTAGTGGACTTCCTTTTAGAAATTAAAAACTGATTCCCAAATTCATATGGAAATTCAAGGGACTAGATAAGCTAAAACAATCTTGCAAAAGAAAAACAGGATTGAAGGACTTCCACTTTCCAATTTCAAAAGTTACAATAAGGCTATAATAGGAAAGTAAGGTATTGGTGAGGAAAAATAAACAGAGATTAATGCTAACAGAATAAAGACCCCAGAAATAGATCCATATAGTATAGCCATCCAATTTTTGACAAAGGAACAAAATTAATTAAATGGAGAAAGGAGGGGGTGCCTGGGTGGGTCAGTTGGTTGAGTGTCTGACTTCGGCTCAGGTCATGATCTTATGGTCTGTGAGTTCCAGCCCTGCATCGGGCTCTATGCTGACAGCTCAGAGCCTGGAGCCTGCTTCAGATTCTGTGTCTCCCTCTCTCTCTATCCCTCCCCCACTCATGCTCTGTTTTTCTGTCTCTCAAAAATAAATAAATGTTAAAATTTTTTTTAAAAATAAATAAATAAAAATTAGAAAAAAAATAAATGGAGAAAGGAGAATCATTTCAATAAATGGTACTGAAACATGGTCTGTATCCTAAAAAAATGAACCTTACATTTTTCACAATAAGTAACTCGAAATGGATTATAGACCTAAGTTTAAAATTCAAAACTATAAAACTTCTACAAAAGGTAAAGGCAAAAACGTAGGTGAGCTTAAGTTAGGTGATGAGGTTTTAGGTGCAACACCAAAAACATGATATTAAAAACATGGATAACTTAGATGTTATTAAAATTAAAAAGTTCATCTCTCTAAAAACATAGTATAGACAATGAAAAGACCAGCTTAGGGATAAAAGACTAGAGAGACACATATCAGATAAAGATCTTTTGTCCAAAATATATCTAGAACTCTTGAAACATCGTAATAAGAAAACAACCCAGTTAATAAAATAGAGAATGGATCTAAACAAGCATCTCACAAAGGAATATATACAGGTGGCAAAAAAAAACACATGAAAATATGTTCGACATTGTCTCCCTTTAGAAATTGCAAATTGTTGGGGCACCTGGATGGTGCAGTCATTTGAGCATCTGACTCTTGATTTTGACTCAGTCTGTGATCTCACTGTCATGGGATCCAGCCCTGTGCTGGGCTCCACAGTGCACTTAGCCTACTTGGGATTCTCGCTCTTCCTCTCTCTCTACCCCTCCCCACCTTTCAAAATAAATAAGTAAACATTTTAAGAAGAAAAGAAAATTGCAAATTGTTTTATTGAAGTAAAATTGACATGCTAATTTCAGGGGTTCAACATGATTCTGTATTTTTATGTACTCCGAAATGATCACTGTAATAAGTCTACTTTCCCCTGTCACCATATAAAGTCACATAATATGTAATACAATATTATTGACTATAACATTATTTTGTACACTGAATCCTTATGACTTTTTTGTGAATGAAATTTCTCTTGACCCCATTTTCGTATTTTGCCCCTCCCCACTCTCCTTCTCCTCTGACCACCACCAATCTCTTCTCTACATCTATGAGTTTTTGTTTTGTTTTATTTGTTCATTTGTTTTTTAGATTCCACATATAAGATAAATTACATGGTTTTTGTCTTTCTCTGACTTATTTTACTTAACATAATACCCTTAAGATCCATCCATGTTGTCACAAATGGCAAGATCTGATTCTTTTTTGTGACTGAATAGTATTCTGTGCACACACACACACACACACACACACACACACACACACACACCATATCTTATTTATCCACTCATCCAGTGATGGACACTGTACCAGGAATGGAGTTTTTGGCAAGACTTTGTCTCTGCCTCTTCTACCCCTCTTGATGTGGCCCTTCCATCCTTTGTTATAGAGGAATTGTTTAGGTAGATTTCAGGTCTTTTTCAGAAAGAATTATTCTATAAATCGCTGTAGATATGCTGTCTCTGAGAATCTAGTGTCTTCCTATTCTGCTACCTTGAACTGCCCTACAGGAATAAACAACAATGAGATACCACCACCACCTATTAGAATTACTAAAATCCAACAGATTTACAGTTTCAATTTTTGGTGAGAAGATAGAGTAACAGGAAATGTCATTCATTGATAAGAGGATGTAAAGTGGAACAGACACTTGGGAACACTGTTTGGCAGCTTCTTACAAAACTAAATATAGTCTTAGCGTATGATCCAACAATTGCCTTCCTATTTATGTGTGTAACTAATTTGAAAACCTATGTGCACACAAAAACTGGCATGCAAATTTTTATAGCAGCTTTATGCATAATCACCAAGAACTGGAAGCAACTAATATATCCTTTAATAATTGAATGGATAAAGAAACTTTGGTACATCCATACAATGAAACATTATTCAGTGATAAAAAGACATGAGTTTCATGCTATGACAAGACATGGATGAACTTAAATGCATATTACTAAGTGAAAGAAGCCAGTCTGAAAAGGCTACAAAATATGATTCCAATTATATGACATCCTGGGAAAGCCATATTTATAGATACAATGAAAAGATATTGGTTACCAGGGCTTCAAACAGAGGGACTGTAAGGTTGAACAGATGAAGCACAGACAATTTCTAGGGCAGTAAAACTATTCTCTCTAATACGGTAGTGATGGATCCATGACTCATTGCATTTATCAAAACCAAAACAACTTTACAGCATGAGAAATAGGAAAATTAAAATATTAATAATAGTAGCAAGCAAATTAATATAGTAAATTGAAATATAGTAATATAGTAAATTGAAAATATTTAGGAGGTTGAAGGAATTCACAGTGGAATGTAGTAGATGACAAAACAAGAGAACTACAGTACAAGTGTATCAAGCAACCTTAATGAAGCGTGGGTTAAAAAGTTGCTTTGAAAGGGCACCTGGGTGCCTCAGTCAGTTAAGTGTCCAACTTATTTTCAGCTTAGGTCATGTACACATACATACTGAGATTGAACAATTAAGTTAATGGTTGGTACAAGCCACATTTCTCACTGTTTGAGTAACAGTTTACAGATAAGCAAAGGTAGGAGACCAGAATGACCTATGTTATAATGGATTAGAGTGGTGGCATCAGTACAAACCCATGTTTAGCTTAACAGGAATACAAATGATTCCATATAAAAATATTTATAGATAAGTGTGTATATATGTGGGTCACAGTGCACACATATTTTCCTGCTCTGTCAGCTGAGAGAACCTAGACACGATGTCACACAGTAGAAGTGAGCAAACCTAAAACCCAGATGGAATAATTGTCAAATAAAACAAACCAGAGCTTCTTAGAAAAATGTCTGGTTCTAGGACTGGCACAGGAAATATACCGGATGACTATTTAGAAAACCCTCACATCTGTGTTTCGCCTTTACTCCCACACTACTACCAAATTCACAATACCCTATCAATCCAAATGTATTGGGCTTTCCCCCATGTTAAGTAATTCTCTGACACCAGCTGGGTATTCCCCAATTTGTGGAATTATATAAAACTTGTAGGAATGAGAGACTTCATTTTGAGAAAAGCTCCATTTTCTTTCTAAAACAAATGGCTAGTGAACTCTTGAACTGAGCAAAAAGACCCTCAGGCTGGGCCGGAAGCAGCAGTTGTTTTACAAACAGTTATTCACAAGATCAATAGAACATTGGACATCCTGATCATACAACTGTTGGGTGTAGACTTTCTGAAGACAGAATAGTTAACTCGTGCCTAGTAGGAATAGTTTCATTGTTACCACCAATAAAATAGTTGATCAATGTGTAACCCAAAGTAGCTTAGCTTGTTAGTACCAACTGACAGTTTTTAAACTCTTTTATCCTCGTCATTTAATTGCCCCCCAACCCTTGCTTTCACCCTGTGGACAGGACACTTTTCTGGTTACTATTGGAATATGTGATCCCCAAGCTGCAATTCTTTGATTCCACATCAATACTTGTTTGCCTCTCACTGTGGCTTTTATTTGCAGGTTGACATACCCAACTCAGTTCTGACATTATTTACCCGATCCCACGTTAGATCCCATAGGTTAAGGACTCAGTCACATAAGATGGCCCTGATTCCCCCACCCCCAAAACCAACCACCACTCCCACCAATCTGAAGTCCAGGATGCCACTCAGAAATCCAGTTATTTAATCCACAGGCTATAGATTGAAGATTCCCTTTCCTTGGCTTCAGTTAATTTGCTAGAGCAGCTCTTAGAACTCAGAGAAACATTTTACTTACTAGATTACCATATATATATATATCTCAGGGGAGCCTGGGTGGCTCAGTTGGTTAAGTGTCAGACTTGATTTCAGTTCTCTCTCTCTCTCTCTCTAATCTGTTTGAAACATGTCTTTCCCTCCAAGAAATCCATCATAGAAATTATCTGTGCATCTCTTAATGAGAAATTATTATAAAGATTTTCATAACAGATAGTGAATGGGTAGATGAATTCATGTTCCTGAACTATTAGATGGTATAAGACCAACTTACTGGTTATCCAGAAAGTTGCTAGTTTCAACAATGAAAATTTTATATTCTGTGAAACCCTTCAGCCCTGGGCTAACTAGGATGGTTGTTCAGGCTAGTGCAAGGTATAACTACTTTATGGGGAATGGCTTTATAAGCCTAAATGGAAGAATTGATGGAACCAAGGAAAGGAAGGCAAATGTTGGCTACTAAATTGCTGAGAATTCTATCTTATGAATCCAGTTTTCCCTGGTAGAAAACTGAAGCCAATATCCATGTATGTGTCTTATCTCATAATGCTATTCAGAATATTTATTATAAAGAAGAATTTGAAACTTCCTAGGAAAACAGTAGATAAAACACAGAAAGACAGTGTTGTTTTTGCTACCTACAGCATGAATAATTGAGTAAATAAACTTAAAATATTAAAATACAAGAGATTTACAAATAAATTGGAGTTATTTGCATCAAGTTAAGCGTCTTGTTTTCATTGATGAGCATTAATAAAGTTAACTGAAGTTGAGCATTTTTTTCTAATATAATATATATTTGTAAATATATTTTAATTTTAGTGAATTTCAGAGACTATGTTCTGGTTCCATAATTAGATTTTTTAAATCATTCAAAGCTAAATTAATATCAGTGGGCATTACAATAAAAATATATGAGGCACAACAAGATTCTTAAATTTTTATCATGCTAGGAAAAACTCTTTTTCAAGAATGATTACAGAAAATTTAACTTTTTGGTTTTCCTGACTAAACAACAGTATGCATATGCACTAGTTGTTTATGAAGTACATATACTATTACCAAAATTGCTGCTTGGATTTAAGAAACTGATGAAAATTAAGCTCATAAAAATTTAATGCCATGAAACTTAAGTGTGGAATACATAGTTAGGGTGTAGCTTCTCTGAAAAACTGCATTAAACCTTGAAAAAGAAACTACATTAATTTTACCCACTAATATTGAATAGTGAGAGTTTCTTTTGAGTGAATATGTAGCTCTTCTGCTTTCAGAACTAGAATGACAGTAATTCTGTTATTAAAATATCAGGACAGGCTTTAGGTCACCAGGAAGGATGAGGTGAAAGTTCTTGAGAGGATTGAGGTAACTAAGCAGTTTCTTCCATGGCAATGCCATTGTGTAACCTCATTTTGGATGTTCATTGTGGAGTCATGCAGAAACAGTAGAAAACTGACAGGATTGGGGAATAGTATCTTTTGTGATGAACCAGACCTGGACACTTTAGTTTTGCAAAAGTGCATTTGTTTCCTCACACAAAATCCAAAATGCATGAGAAGTAAAATTCTTTCTATGCTTACTGTTTTGCCATAAAATGTGAGTAGATGAGTTGATAATTCTACAGCCCAGTTGTGAGGGCAGAGTTGTGAAGAATTATGTAGAGGATTATTTAACTATTAAGCAGTGTTACATGTCCGCCTTCGATTCCATCAGATATTGGGTCAAAATGTTAAAATAGATGGACAAGTCATATAATTATAATTATAATCATAATCATAAATACTATAAGGTTTCCAGGAAAGACATAATATGAAAAGAAGAAAAAAAATTCCTGTGAAGACAAAATATACTTCTTTGTCACTTGTAAGGAAGATTTTAATATTTAGAACTAATCAAATATATCTCTTCCTTAAAAGGGCTACAGCTCTCATTTATTCACTTTATACCATGGGCCAGATGCTATACTAAGCATTTATACACATGATTTTGAAATATTCACAATAGCATTCATATAAAAATATTAAGATTTTGGAATATCAGATTATGGAAGTATTTGGAAAGGTTTTCATTTCCTAAAAATTGTACAGTAGTAAATGGCAGACAAGGTATTTAAAGTAAAGTTTACTTTTTCCACTGAAAACTCTTAGCAATTACATTAAACTCTTTCCATGAATCAATTAAGACAATAAAATTCCAGGATGCAGATAAAACCATTCTTCCTTTGGATAAAAAGAGGGATTTGTTGACCTCCCAGTTTCTTAATACTGAATCAATTAGTTTCTGTGGTTACTGCACTGAACGGATAAATTTTCATATGAAATAAGACTGACTATACTGCTATCCTATACTTGCTTGGCCAAGGTGTGTTCTCTATAAACTTGGAACTTCCCAAGAGTAGGACATCATCTAAGTTTATATCCACAATGTCTAGCATGATACGGAGCTCACAGTACATGCCCAACACATATTTTAGAAAATCTCAACAACAAAATTTATAAAATAAGACCACCTTGAGAAGCTAATCCAAGACACCTTGTTACTTTCTCTACCCTCTGCTTGTATTTCCCTTCCTCATCCTGTCCACCCAAGCAATCCCATTTACAATTTAAAACCTTAAGTTGTTATGCCTTCTTCAGTGAATATTTCCCTGGACAATCCCACCTTTCTGTACAATTTCTATAGCTTGCACAGAATACAACTATTCCATGTGTTATACTGTATTTTAGGTATGATAAATACTATCCAGAAGTTGAGGGCCTAAGTTCTAAAGACAGACATACTTGTGTTTGAATCCAGGCTTCATCACTTACTAATCCTTGAATAAATTACTACCCTGTGTTTACTGCAGCATTATTTTCAATAGCCAAGATAATGGAAACCACCTAAGTGTCCGTTAATGGATAAATGAATAAGAAGGATGTGGTGCGTGCGCACACATACACACCTGAATATTATGTGACCATAAAAAAAGGATGAGCTTGTGCCTTTTGAGACATGGATGGACCTAAAAGATACCACGCTAAGTTAAGTAAGTCAGACTGAGAAAAGCATATACCATATGATTTCACTGCTAAGTGGAATCTTTAAAATAAATAAACAAAAAGTAGAATCAGACCTATAAATACAGAGAAGAAACTGATGATTGTAAGAGGTGTGGAGAGTGGACGATGAGCCACATGTGTGAAGGGAGATGGGAGCTACAGGCTTCCAGTGATAGAACGAATAAGTCATGGGAGTAAAAGTCACAGCATAGTCAACGATATTGTAATGCCAATGTATGGGGACAAATAGGAGCTACATTTGTGAACATAGCATAATGTATAAATGTGTGGAATCACTATGTTGTACATCTGAAACTGAGGTAACATCGTGTGTCAAGTCTCTTCACATAAAATATAGTCTGAACCTTGCCATGTTTATCCAACATTCTTTCCTCATATGGTTATGTTGAGGGTTAAATCACCTAGAACATGCTTATAGACGGTTAGCTGGAAGCGTTAGGGGCAGTGGTGGCAGTAAGTTTAATATCTTAACCCTGACCCAAGTTTGATCTAAGAGCTTCTAATGCAGGCTTCTAGTAGAACTTTTGATGATGATAGACGTATTCTATACCTCTCTGTTCAATACGATCAATGTGGCTAAATGAGACTAAGGAAGTGAATGTTTAATTTTATTTAATCAATGTATCTTTGAAGAGCTATACATGGCTCCTGATTACTGTACTACGGAGTACACCCCTAGAAGGACAGTGTGAACGTATATACCACATTTTATTTCTGGCACCCAGCACCATGCTATATGATACAGAGCTGATTCTCTAGAACCCCTTGTGGACTGTGTGAAAGAAATGATACGTGTGATGATGAAGAAAGCACGGCACTGTCTATAGCAAACTGGATTTTCACCTTTTCTGTAAGGAGTCTCTTCAGTGGCCACCGCTTTATCAATAAGTTTAAACTGTGGTTACCATTAACACCTTCCATGATTCTCTGTGTGCTGTTAAGTGTCCCTCTTTAGAAACTCTTTTCTGGCTCACAGGTAAATGCCATAAACAATACCGGGCACCTTATTATCGTCTTAAAAAGTAGAAGACCAACATGGTTGGCTTCTTATGAGGAAAATATGTGGTATAGTTAGTGGCAGAATGTTTACAATTAGCTGGACGTGGTTGCAATCTAACTCAGGTACTTTTGGGCTGAGCAGTGTTGGACAAAATGTATCACGTGTCTGAAACTCCGTTTCCTCGCCAGTAAAGTCGACAATATCCTACCTCTCGCAAGGAGTCCTCGTGTTCAACAAGCTAAATACTTGGCTTGAAGAGGACAGCACAAGAGGTAACTCATGTATGATCTCTTTTCTTTACTTTTCATTATTTCCATCACAAAGTTCTCACTTGAGAGACCCTTAAAATATTTCATGTTTTATCATCCTTTTCTCAAATTGGCATCTGCTTTCCAATTCTCCTCATGGTCAAGCGTACTCCCTCTGTCTCCTCAGTTTGGATACAAACTGAGCAGTTTGGATACATCCCCTTCCCCCAGCGCCTGGTGGTACATTTAATGTTTCCCTTTGCTCTGCCCCTTGACTTTAGACTATTGTGTTTACTCTCTTGCCTTGAACAATGATTTTCACAGGTAAAATCTTCTGTTAAAATAAATCTCATTTATCCATTCGTTCGTTCATTTTTCCACCACTGCCATTTCTCTTTGCCCTGATCTGTTTTTTTTCTTTTCTGTGGTTTGTTATCACCTTCCAATGGACAGAGGCAGCAGGGAAGGAAGGGGCTAATACAATGAAAGAGGTTACCTTGGGTTAAAATGGTATTTGTAATATATACATCAATTAAACTTCTCAACAGTCTAACAGTTCACACTTCAGGAGTAGCAGAGTCCTTTCCCCCGGGTACCATAGCCAGTGGGAAGTGGAGCTGAGGTCTGAACTCCATGCTCCTTTGGCTTGGACACGCTATCTTTTTTGCCCTCACCCTCCCGGTACTGGAGCTGCTGGTCAAGTTCCCATTTAGAGTAGCCGCAGCAAGTCAAGGGAGAGGGAAGAAAGCAAAGCCAAGCAGCTCAGCAGGAAGAAAGATAATAACCTGACTTAGATTTAAATAATGATGACCCCTCCGGGACAAGTTCCTAGCCTGGAGAGTGATTATGTAAATGAACTCTCTGAGTATTTCTGAAAGTAACATTTTGAATGGAAACCAAACACATTCACTGTCTTCTGTGTTGATGACTGTTTTAAGCTGGCTTCCATAAAAAAAAAAAGGCATCTTACCGCCTGCCTTTTCTGCCTTTTTTCAAAAACACACAGCCAAGGGGAAAGGGCAAGCGCTCTAGTATTTAATGAATCCTCTAATGTGTCAAACACTGCCTTAGGCACTTTTACATGTGCTATTTTATTTAATCCTAGTAAAGGCCCTGAGCAGTAGGTTTTGTTAGTCCTATTTTTTTTTTTTTACCTCAAGAAATTAGACAGGAGAAATGCATAAAGGCAACATTGAGCATCTAATTATGTACCAAAGAGCAAAACTTTTATGTTAGCAATATTTAGTATTTTTAATGCTAAAATTCTGTCAACACTGAGACCATGTAAAAGATAATGGGAGCAAAGGAAAATTATACAGTAACTTCAGTTAGAAATATAAACACAAAATTCCCTTATATTCATCAAAAGCAAGTCTATTGATGTACTGGAATTCTAATATATTATGATTAATTATTTTTACTCCAAGAGAAATCCAAGCACGAATTAATTCAAAGACAATGTGTTAGTGTGATTTACTATACTGATCTCTTAAGATAATAAATTATAATCTTACTAGACTTAGAAACATTTTCTTCATAACTTATAATTAATCAAGGATGCCCACTTCACTGCTTCTGATCAGTGTTTTGCTGAAAGTCCTAAGCAACAAGATAAGACAAAAGAAAGCAATTTACAGGTTGGGAAAGAAGAAACAACACTTCATTACACATTACAGACATGTATGGACACACACAAGTACACCCACATATACACATGTTTTCTTATTTGATTCATTTCTCTTGTGATTTCCTTTACCTAAAAATTGTCTCTTATTAAGTCTGATAATTTGGCCAGATTGCTACTACTCCCTGTACATAGAATCCTAAGAAATTCTAAATTATTGTAACTAATGAAAATGTTCAGAAAGATTATTGGAGACATCAATTAAAATAATCACTTTCATCTCTTATTTAGCAACAAAAATATTATTTTGAAAATAAGTCATTTGGTATATCAACAAAAATAGTAAGAACCTAGGAATAAATTAATAGGAAATGACTATATCTTTATGCAGAAAATTAAAAACTTTTAATAAAAGGTGTAAACACACAAAAAATGAAAAAATATGTAACGAATGTAAATACTTTTTCTCATAAAGATGGGAGTATTCTCCAAAATGATCCTTACATTTGATTGTAATGCCAATCAATATCTCCAAACAAATCTTACACGAAACTGAAAGATGGTCTTAGAACACCAAAAATACACAATAGACTTTAAAATAATAAAATTGAATATTATCTTGATAAGTAACAAACATTTCTGTAAGCTATAGTATCAAAAGTGATGATTTTGGCATGGCAAGCTATAGTATCAAATGTAATGATTTTGACAGTCTCATTAAATGTCAGAGGGAAAGAATGAACCACCTACTACATGCAAATTGGGGCTTGAGTGTAGAATTTAAGAAAGAAATGGATAATAAAGTTGTAAAAGGAGGAGGAGGAGGAGGAGATGTGAGGAGGGTGGGCAAAGAGAAAGAAGAAGAGAAAGAGGAGAAAAGAGAAGCAGAAAAAAAGGAGTAGAAGAAGGAGGGGTAGGGAGAGGAGGAGAAGGGGACAATAATTGATTTAGTTTGATGTCTCACTTATTTGAATAAAATGGTTAGGAGTTCTTTCCTTACATTCTGAGGATGTTAGTTAGCTGATAAGTAGGGTAATTGTTTTCTTATTAAAGGACCTTAAACATGGAAAGATTGAAATAAGGACAGAATAGAACCCCATTCCTCATGGACAGTGTGAAAATAGATACATACAGAAACACAGGAAAGATAAAGAAATAATATACCCAGTTCAAGAGAAATACACTACACAAACAAACACATATGATACACACACACCTATTATGTGTATAGCTGGAAGAGATTATGAAGAATAAGGATGGAATTTTGGGTACCAAGATATTTGTAAATGTTCTAATTATAGAGAGCCTAGTATTTCAACACTAATAATCACAACATGATAGTTAATTAAGAACATATTATGTGTTAAGTCCTTTGCTAAGGGATTTATATACATACTCAAAGAACATTCGTGAAAACCAATTTATATATGAGACATTGATCTCAAAATCACTTACCCAATGTAAATTAAACACGGATACTCATTGGATTAAAAATTCAGAATATCTGAATCTGAGCAACTCTTAACCACTTCTCTAAATGCTTGTGGGGTGGTTGGAAGTTCTTTGAGAGAGTTACAGGTAATTAAAATATTTCACTCTCCTACAAGAAATTAAATATTCACTTTGATTTGGCCACACAGATTAACAAGCACATCAAATGCATTTGCTTTGGGCTAGAATAATAAAAACTCTGGGCAAAACATTGATAAATTAAGCCAATCATGGGCTTGTTGTCAAACATCTTTCTTTTGTAAGTAAAAACCTATAAAGCACTTATTTTTCAAATGAAGTCAAAGATTCCCCACTTTTCACTATCAAGTTCTCTTTGATTAATATCCCTTTCCTGGTCATCATATTTGTGATTTTTTTTTTCTTCAAATGAATGTGTTAGTTCCCTAGTTCAGGTGCATATGCACACATTTTAGTAATAAAGAATAAGCCACAAACTATCCCCTTACAGAAGAAATTAACACTGAATTCCACTCACTTAGATAACAAAATCCAGTACTTTTCCTTTGATTTCAAGTTGCTTCTGGGCATATTTCTACCCATGGGCGGTTCTCTCTGCAACTTAATTGTGTATCAAATTTTATCAGCCTTAGGTCTGTCTTAACTCCATAGTTTTCTAATTATCTCATTTCCACTGAATTTCCAATGTCTGGTTATATTGGTTCAAATGTTTTCAGATTGATACCTGTGTTGCACCATCTACAAATTTGATTAGTACTCTATTTATTTAGATCTATCAGATCAGGGGCGCCTGGGTGGCTCAGTCAGTTGAGTGTTCGACTTTGGCTCAGGCCATGATCTCACAGTTCGTGGGTTCGAGCCCCATGTTGGGCTCTGTGCTGGCAGCTCAGAGCCTGGAGCCTGCTTCTGATTCTGTGTGTCCCTCTCTCTCTCTGCCCCTCCCCTGCTCATGATCTGTCTCTCTCTGTCTCTCAAAAATAAATAAAAATGTTTTAAAAAATTATATCTATCAGATCATTAATAAAGGAAGAAAAGAAAACAAACAGGTTTACACTAGTCCTGCAGTGCTGTCCCCGACCCAGCACCCCTCAGGTTCAGACACAGTCATTTCTCACTTGCCCATGTTTATATCCCAGGAGCCGGCCTTCATGTGTGTACAAAGCTGACATCCAATGTCCCTCCATTTGTCTTGTGAGTTAAGGTCATGAGGAGAGTGATGTTGGGCACTTCAGTTAGTCCAACACTAACAATCTCTTAAAATTATAGAGTGTTTAAACTCAGTGGTCATATGGCTTCACATGTACCTTCTGAATGTTCCAGAACCTACCATAGGCACAGAATTGCAAGCAATCTGATACTAGAAGCTGTGAATATTCATGAGTCTCCAGTAAATTTGCAGTGACCAGCACAGGGTTTGATACATACCTCTATTTAACATGTAGTTTGTTAAAATAATGCTTCCCAAAAAAGTCTATTCCTTTTAAGAAGTAAAAGTTTAGTGGACTGAGCTTTATAAAGTGACTTGAGTGTATTATTTAATGAACAATTAATACTATAACCACAACAGTTAATGCATTCCTGGGTTGTCTCATCTGTAAAATGCATAAAAATGACTTCTTTGTGGTCACTCAGTATTCCAGACACATGCAAAGTCATATACAACTATATTTTTTCCAATTATTTTTTTAAGTTTATTTGTTTTGAGAGGGAGAGAAAGCACAAGTAGGGGAGGGCAGAGAGAGAGGGAGAGAAACTCCCAACGAGGCTCTGCAGTGTCAGCACAGAACCTGATGTAAGGCTCAATCCCATGAACCATGAGATCGTGACCTGAGCCAAAATAAAGAGTTGGGTGCTTAACCAGCTGAGCCAACTAGGTGTCCCAGCCATATTTTTTGATAATGATCTGAAGGTTACCGCTGCCTCGGTAGCTTTGGTAGTTTTGGTAGTTTTCTGATACGAACTATAGAATCTTGGTACACATTTCTATGAGAGTACATAAGAAACATACTCACATGTGAAGTGGAGTCCAGCTGATCCTTGAACAACTGTACTGCATGGGTCCACTGACGTGCAAGTTTTTTCAATAAATATATTGAAAATATATTTCTATATATGTAGTATATTTCTATGTATTTCTAATATAGTTCTATAAATACATTTCCCTTATGATTTTCTTAATAACGTTTCCTTTTCTCTAATTTCTTTTATTGTAAGAATATAGTGACTAACACTTATTGCATACAAAATATGCATCTACTGTTTATGTTGTCAGTAAGGCTTCCATTCACTAGTAGGCTATTAGTAGTTAAGTTATGAGAGCCACAAATTACACATGGCTTTTTGACTGCATGGGATTGATGCCCCTAGCCGCCATGTTGTTCAAGAATCAACAATATAATGTTTCCTCTGTTGGCTTAGGAATGTAAGGAAAGTCCACATCTTCCTTGGTGTAATCTTTGGTGCCTTGTGCCTACCACATTACCTTGCATGGGGTTAACCACTGAATAAATCAAATGATTTCCTTCTAAGATTGGACCTAATTTTCCTGTCCCTCTCCACCATGCCACAGTTGTCAGCTTATTTCCATTTTACTAGTCTACAGCAAATATTTAGTCATGTCCCTTCATACCTCTTGGATTTTTTCCTATATCGTCTGTATCTAGCTTAGGAATTAAACTGTGAAATGTGTATTTTTAACTCCCTTATAATTCTGAGATTTTTCAACAAATGTTTACTATGCATTGTATATGTTTCATACGTTGACACCTCACAATTAAGAGTCTTCTGTGATGAGAGCATATCTATTAATAAAGTGGCTTCTGGCCTGGACATACCTAAATTTCCAAACACCAGTTCCCCATTCTTGTTCCTCTGGTCACAAATCAAAAAGGAAAATATAGCGGAGAAATAGTCTGATTTCCAAATTTACGTTTAAATTATTGACAATAAACAATACTTAATGCGTGAAATGTTAGAACACAGAAGACATTCATGGAATGATTTAGAATTAACTGACAGCCATTTCAGTCAGAGATAATATTTATCTGCCATAGGTAGATTCTATTACAGAGATTACATTTCTCAACACAGGCCGTTTTTCATCAGTTATTTGTTACCTAGATTTCAATCACATGCTTTATAGGGTATTTCAGTTGGTTAAACTCTGTGCTAAAGAACTTATGATTAACACATATTAAACTCAAAGTTAGGCTCCCCTGGCAACATAGACAGGAATGAGAATATACATTCTCTGATCTTAAATTTTAGAGATTCTATATTTTTGAACACTTTTCAAATGATTGTAATAGTCAAGCATGTCTGAGAGTTCATAATCAGTTCAAATGTCCTTCAACTACAAATGGGAAGATAGGATCTAAGAAAGTAGGGGTAATTTGTCCAAGGTCACATTCTGAGTTGGAACTAGAGCTGAAACTCCATCTATGGAACTTAAAAAGTACGAGAGACAAGACCCATTAAGACCCACTGAATCAGAATTTCCTAGGGAAGGGGAGGAGCGGATGATTCTATATTTGCAGTTTTTTATATGATTCTAATTATCAGTTAGGATTGAGACCCACTGAATAAGATCTCTTTCTCTTGATTATCATCCTAGTGATCTCTGCATAAGTAGTATGTCCCTTTATCCTCAGCCACCTTTCATAGTATTTTTGTCACCAAAGCCTACAGATAAAAAGATAAGTAACAGATCTTTAGGTTTTATAAAACCTACATGTTTATGCACAAAAGTATGAGGAATGGATGCATGTGCAGCCCTCCCTTCATACTCCGTGAGATGATATTGATAAGACACAAACTGAAAATCAAATAACATTGATAAACAATTAGCAAGTCACTTTCCTTTTAATTCTTCTTCAGTTTTTCCGATGATATAAATGATAAAGTGTGTTTGAACTATTATGGTGTTGAGTGTCTCATTTGCCAATCTTTCTTTGTATGAAGAAACAAAAATGAAGAGGAAGAAAAAGAGAAGGAAAGAGAAGGAGAAGCGGTTGGGGGGATGAAGGAGGAGAAGGAGGAAGTGGAGGAGGAGGAGGAGGAGGAGGAGGAGAATAGGAAGAAAACAAGAAGAAAAACAAGAAGCAAGAGGAGGGGAAGGAGAAAAAGGAAAACATTAGGTTAAAGAGACTTGGACACAAGAGTTCAGCTAGACTTGTGTGTGTATTCATGTGTCAGGCATTGTATTTATTCCCATAGCTACTTTCTGCTTATAGGAGTGAACATGATATTAATACAAAAATATTTTCTTTTAAAAATAACTATTAATGGTATACTTTGGGAAATGCATTTTAATGGTATCAATATTACTTGTCCTCATGCTAGCTTTTATAGGCATTGAAGAATCAGCAAGAATAATAATTATTACTGACATACTTGTCCATGCAACCAAAGCCTTTGACACTTCATTCAAGGACTGTCTGCTTGTTATATCAAGGAGCATGTAAAAGATTCTTAAAGGGAATCTTCTGTTCCAATGATTTTTGTGATAATCCCACCATATGTTACTATTTTAGAAAACTCGGTAGAGGGATGAAAATATCCAAGTAGGCATATGTTTTTATGAAAGTTTCAGAAAAGTGTGTTTATTTTGACTTATGTCTAAATTAGACTTCTAACAGCTGAATGAAATGTAAATTAGTTGTTTTTGTTGCAGAAGATAGACATCCCATAAAACATGGTATCAATCATCTGGGAAGTGTCTGTTTTTATTTCAAGCCTTGGTATGGCATGATCACTTTTAGAAATGAAATGAATTGACCGTATTTAAATACTCCAAACGTATGTGGAATTAGCCATGGCCTTTCCTACCTCAGGGTTTTTGTACCCACCATTTCCTCTGATCAGAATTCTTTCTCCCCCTCCTGGCTCCTTTCCTCCTAACTTGAATTTCTGAAAAGCTCCTCAGGTAATTTTGATTGTCAGAAGGGTGGGGTCTATTGATCCTAGCCCAGACACCCTCATCTATAAAAAATAAATAAGTCTCCCTCATTCACACTTCACAATGAAGCTTTCTGATGCCACTGTGTCAGATCTTTCAATGATGCTCTTTGGAGCACCCTGTATTCCCGGACTTTCACAGGATTGAGAAAAGCAATAATAAAGTACAACATAGCAAATGCCTGAATACCTACTTAAATGCTTAAGATCACTCTTTTCACTGAATTTTAAGTTCCTTGAGGACCAGAACCATGACTGCCTGAGTATCTCTTTATCCTCAGAGCCTTCCCAGAACAGTGTGTGATACATCCTCGACAAGCAATTAGTGTTTCCCGAATGAATTTCACAGGGAGCGTGAAAATAAAAGTACAGCATTATATTGGAAAGTGCTTTGGAATTCCTAAAATGTTAGAAAAACACAAGGGTAAGGTGAAGCTTATAAAGGGCTACTGGCAAAGGGGCAAAAGCTACTTTCCTCCAGCAGTTTAGAGCCATGGATGAGGGAGGGTCAGTGATGACAGATATTGATGTTTCAAGGTATTATAGAAATCCAGATTTGAATGTAAAAATCTCACAAGGTTAAAAATGTTGACCAAAACATAACTCTTCCTATTTTTATGTTTTGTTTTGTCTTTAACACTGGGAGGCTAACAAGGTGTAATGGCCAACCAGAGCTTATTTGAATTGGCTTTGCTCCAGAAACTGGTGTGAGACCACAACACTCTGTTTTGCTGAGCGGACCTGGCCTGCTTTTAGTTTCTGTTTTGTTTCACTTTGTTTTGTTTTTCCCAGCTTACCGGGGAGATCTGGTGTTGACTCTCTGCCTGTTTTAGAAATCCTGTCCTAGGATGTGACTAGTCCAGTGCCACATTTCAGCCCAAGAACAAGTCTGTCACATGTCTCTCAAGTCCCTGGTGTGGTTGATCATAGAGATTTCATCTGCATTTGTTTTCCTAATAACCGAAATCAGTGTAGCCAAGTTGAGTGAGACTTTTGGCCAGTGTTCTTCTTATGTAATGTAAAGGGATTAACTAAGTAATCAGGTCACACCAAAGAGCCTATTTATTATGAATAGTAACTAGTCAGTGGAAGTAATTTCTAACAAAATTATGCAATTTCTATTTAAAATTATATTGTTTGGTTTCCTCTTTATAGACACAAAGTACAGACATTCTGTGATTTCTTTAAAATACTCTGCACAGTATGAGACATGGGTATTTGCTCACTTATTTCTAGCTTGAACTAACATCAGTTCTAACCAGGAAAATAAATACCAGTTGTTTTCAGCAAAGGTGTGTCATTCTAGTTGAGATTCATGTACCTTTTGGAGGAAAAATGACAACAAAAGAAATATCATGTAGCAATTATTAAAATGTAATATTCCCCCTTTTCCTGTACTTTTGATTTTTAACCAACACAGTGAAGTAGGAGGAATAAGCCCTTGTTTCAGGTATAGAAAATCAGAGTCTGAGAGATTAAGTAACTTGCCTAATATTACTCAGCAAGCTAGTAACAAAACTAAAACCAACCTTCTCTTTCTCTCATTGTGCTTTCTTTCCCACCTGAACCACATTATTAAATTCATGCATCTTCAAAAATGGTGGCAAGACTCAAGAACTGACAAGTAAAGAAGAAGGTACAAAAACGATTTTTAGAATAAGAAACTTGTTACAACAAAATATAAATTAAAAGGGAAAAATGACACAAACTATAAACATCACAGAATCCATGAAAAAAAGAGCATTATACTTGTATCCAATAACTGTCTGGCACATGTGTTTATGACTTTTTCCCCAACATTATTCATTACTACCTACTCTTTGCCTCTTTTTTTGACAGTGGTTTTTTCAGGATGGTTTATATTAGAATAGAAAAATTAAATTGCTCTTTTGTCTAGAATGGTTAACAAAATATTTTTAGAATTATTGATAACTTAGAAGTTTCTTTATGGTTTACAACTGTTTTGAGTAACACCACATAAATATTTAGGATTACTGTCACCTTTGGGGAAAACTCTATCAAGTTGCTTGTATATATAAACTTTAAACTTTCAGCACATTTAATTTTTACTGTACAGTAACTAATCTTAAATATTTTAAAGTTGAAAATTCATTATTTATATGGAAAATATAGGATGTGTTATTAGACTACTTCTGACATGAGAGAACTTCTTTTTTTGACTAGATACTGATGAGAATGGAATTATTTGCTTTTCATTGGTCATGTACATCTGATGGCTGAAAAATGTTTCCTCAAACTACCTTCTGCAACAGAATATTTCAACCATGCTTCTGCTCCATTATCTGTATAACTCTGCTGCAGGTCATGTTTATATAGGACCTCTAGATTTGCATTTTCTTGTCAAAGCTCTGGCTGAGTGAGAACAGCAGAAAGAGGATTCATAGAAGCCACTCCAGTACTAGCATAGCTGGCTATACTTAAAGCAGACAGAGAAGCAACTGATAATCACATAAATGATTAAACCACAATTAAATATATTCACAACTCAATTTCCCCTTACCCAGATTCCTATGTCAGATGCTAGTTTCATGAAAACACCATAAAAATAATCCATCAAGGGGAAGGGCAAACGGGCGGAGAAGTAAGGAGCTCTGTAATCTTCATCCGGCCACATCTGTTAAACTGAGAAGGACTGAAGAGACAATACTCTGATCTGCAGGAGGGGGAAGAGAACATACAGACTCCAGAAAGAAGACAACCTCAAACATGCCTGAGTGCGTGATGCGAACCGAGGAAATTGGAGGACGGGATGGGCTCTGGAGCTGCTGAGGGGTGGGAGCCGCAGCCAAACACAGGGAGAGCGCATTGTGCCCCAGAGAAACAAGGGGAAGACAAAGAGAGACTGAAAACATTCATAGAACTGTCACTAAAGAAGAGATAAAAAAAAACTCGCCCAAGGACAGAGAGAGATATTGTCACCCCATATATAACCGCTGGGCACAGGGAGAGAAATCTGTCCCAGCTAGCTGGCGAATTCTTCCTTGGGCTCGGTGGCAGTGGCGCCCATTCCAGGTGGCACCCAGAAAAACAGCCCCCTCCCCCTGCGTCATCCCGGCTAGGAAGCTGGCTGCCAGCGAGAGTCCGTCTCAACACGGGTGGCAGAGGCACCCAGAGAAACAGCCCCCGCCCCTTGCACGATCCCAGCTGGGAGGCCAGCCGCCAGCGGGAGCGCATCTCATCTCCGGTGGTAGTATTAAAGTGCATAGACTAGGATTTGGAAGCAAGGCGGAGCTTGGAAAATACAATCTGGCTCACCCTCTGGACAGAGAGATTGGACTCAAAAGAGCAGCTTGCAATGCTTGGTTCGAGCAGAGCTTGGGGTGCCACCATTCTTCTCCCCACAGCCACAAGGTGGGGCCTTGGAGAGCAGCCCCTGAGACCTGACCTACCTACACCAAACCAAGGCCATCCGAACAGGAGAGCAGCCTTTTTTTTTCTTTTTTCTTTTCTTCTCCTTTTTTTCTCTTGCCATCCAGATATATTTTCCCTTATCTCATTCTTATCTCTTCTCTCGGCTGGTTATACACTTTTAGACTGTCCATAGTCTTGCTGTCTCTGTCCCCCTCCCCTTGTTTTTCTTTTCTTTTCTTTTCTTTTCTTTTCTTTTCTTTTCTTTTCTTTTCTTTCCTTTCCTTTCCTTTCCTTTCCTTTCCTTTCCTTTCCTTTCCTTTCCTTTCCTTTCCTTCCTTTCCCCTTTTGGTTTGCTTGTTTGTTTGATTTGTCTGTGCATTTGCACGCTTTTGTTCCCTTTGTGTTTGTCTGTTTTCCTTTTCAGGGCTACCTCAAGAAATAAGCCAAAGTACACATGGTGGAGAGTCCCAAATATCACTGACTAGGGAAGTAAAATACTCAAAGGCACAACAAGAGAAACTGAGAGACACCATTAAAAGAACACTTTCTGAAACGACAGGCCCTGGACGGTCAATGAGCCTCCTTTAATAAAGCAATACTAACAGCTGCACAGTGCATAATGAGCTTTTAAAACTGATGAGACAGAAAGCTAGTCAAAATGACAAAACGAAAGAACTCTCCTCTAATGAAACTCCAGGAAGAAGTCACAGCCTAAGAACTCCTCAAAACAGA
>CM053563.1:33670365-33690144 GCA_028646485.1 Cryptoprocta ferox
TGAAGAAATGGGCAGAAGACATGAAGTGACACTTCTCCAAAGAGGACATCCAGATGGCCAACAGACACATGAAACGATGCTTAGCATCACTCATCAGGGAAATACAAATCAAAACCACAATGAGATACCACTTCACGCCAGTCAGAGTGGCTAAAATGAACAACTCAAGAGACTATAGATGCTGGAGAGGATGTGTAGAAACGGGCAGCTTCCTACACTGTTGGTGGGAATGTAAACTGGTACAGCTGCTCTGGAAAACAGTGTGGAGGTTCCTCAAAAAACTGTCAGTAGAACTCCCCTATGACCCAGCAATAGCACTGCTGGGGATTTACCCATGGGATAAAGAAATGCTGATGCATAGGGGCACACGTACCCCAATGTTCATAGCGGCCCTTTCAACAATAGCCAAATCATGGAATGAGCCTAAATGTCCATCAACTGATGAATGGATCAAGAAGATGTGGTTTATCTATACAATGGAATACTACATGGCCATGACAATGAATGAAATGTGAACATTCGTGGCAACGGGGATGGACCTCGAGGGTGTCATGCTAAGTGAAATAAGTCAGGCGGAGAAGGACAGATACCATATGTTTGCACTCCTAGGTCTAACAGGAGAAACCTAACAGAGGACCATGGGGAGGGGAAGGAGTAAAAAGTGTTAGGGAGAGGGAGGGAGACAAAGCATGAGAGACTCTTGAATACTGAAAACAAACTGAGGGCGGAAGAGGTAGAGGAAAAGGGGAAGGGGGGTGATGGTCATGGTGGAGGACACTTGTGGGGAAGAGCACTGGGTGTTATATGGAAACCAACCTGACAATAAACTATAAATTAAAAAAATAATCTGTCAATAAAGTTCAGGGAGAGATCTGTGTATAGATAAGGTTTTGGAGTCGAGTTTAAGTTAAATTTTTCAATCTGTGGTTTAATATTGAATAAAAATCGTACATAGTAGTTTAGAATTGATGGGCACAGCAAGTTGAGATAATTGAAGCCTAGGTTAAAGAATCGGGAAGTGAACCATGCTTCCCAAGTTGGAGAGTTTGATGTTCATTTAGATAGTTTTTATTTTTTAAGGATGATCTTGAAACTAACAACAAAGAAATAAGCAACTTTTATCTTCCTAGGCAAACGTTTCATAGAATAGAAAAGTCATGTTACTAAGAGCAAAATCATGTTTGTGAGGATGTCCAAATAGAAAGCCATGGTTAATATAGATCGTAAGCTATGTCATTGTCGGTGGTTGGGATTCTTACACCAAGTACCTTTCCGTGGCCTTTCCAACAATGCCTGCAGGAAGAAAGTCAAACTGAAAAGAGCCCTCTTCACATATTTACTTTACATTGTCTACTTTAGAAAAGTTCACAAAACATAAGGTCATGTGAACATGTTGTTCAAGGCCAACTGAATGAAGAGTCTTAGCCTTAAATTTCCATAGTTTCATGGTAAACCCTTTTGTCGAGAAGTAGATTCCTGGACCACTGCATCATCCCATCCCACCGCATCCTGATTAAATATTAAGTTTTAACCCTATTCTAATGCAGTTTGTTGGAGGAACAATCTTTAGCAAGACTGCACTAGACCAAGGAAAATACCCTAAGGGAGCCTCCATCCTGAATTCTGTGATGCTAAAGCAGAGCTATCCCTTAGGACTGTTTCTTCTCCTTTCCCCAGCCCACCCCACTCCTTTAATGGGTATATTATTTTCTGGTAACATGAGCACTACAGTAATCAATGCCATTTAGTATGCTGAATAGATATGAGTAATTCCATTACTTATTAATGATGAAAAATTGCTAAGATTAAACATGTTTTCCAGCATATTTTCTGATTGTCTATGAAGAGATTGCCTTTTATTTGGCTACTAGAGCACCTTATTCATTTCCTGTGCAGCAGCAGGAGGGGGATGAGGTGTATACACACACACCCCCCACCCCCACACACACATTCTCTTACTTTTGATTCTATTTTCTGTTTCTGATTTTTCTCAGATAAATACGTACTTGGCCCAAATCAAGTAACTAATATAAATAACTATCTGTGCTTTGCAATATGCAAAATCATTTTTATATAAATTTGCTTTATTTTAACTTGATAGCTGCATACTCTTGTAACATAGTTCTCATACTTTTACATTTTATAAATGAAAACATCAAAGTTTAAAGAGTTTAACAACTTTGTCTAAAAGGGGTATTAAGACTCAAAAGATCTGATTTTAAATGCTGAGTCTAAATGCATTCATTTCCCACCATAGTAGGACTCCTTCAAAGAAAAATGTTGTTACATATTTTGTAAAATTAAAATTGAAGCCTGAGTGGGTTAATGCTTTATTTTATTTATATGTTTATTTGTTGGAAAATAGGATCATTTTTATCTTTTAGTGGGAATTATAAGCAAATTTATATTAAAATCAAACTCTAGCTTCCTGGAATGCTTTAAGTCATCCAGCTTGCTGGGCTCACTTTATCTTAGAAGATTTAAGTAAAACCAGCTTAAATTGTCATCTATCATATAGCTGGAATATCGCCTGGATTTTTAGAGAGCTACTCTTTTATATGGTCACCTTCTGCTCCAGTTTCTAGTTTTTGTTAAGGTCTTAAATTCAGTCAAGCCTCAACCCCTGCTGATCCTTTCTAGCCTTCTGGTGATTTCTCAAATGTACAAGTCAAAACTTTTCATGTTTTTATAAAAGTCACACAGTATTTATTGAGAACAGTTTGGTGTATAATTTAACGTGTACTAAAACTTTAATAATGCCATTGATGGTGATGTGTCCTGTGTGTGTGTGTGTGTGTATGTGCGCACACACACACGTGCGCTCGCATGTGCACCAACACAGAGCTGGAGATGGCAAGTGTTACATAAGTGTTATAGTTTAGTATTGCAGAGAATGTTCAATAATTAGACATCTCTATCTAAAATTTTATGGTTTTTGACTCTTTACCCTGTCACCCCAAAACTAACTCACAAGCCATGTTAACAGGCTTTTCTCTCTACTCTTGCTCATTTTCTTCTCCTGTTAGGTACCTGCCACCAATTCCCTGATGTTTGTTATATTATTAGGTAATTTTATGCCCTCTTTTATGTCACCCCAACATATAGAAAGAAGTGTAAAGGGATATCCTTAGCAAGCAGTATACTGCATGAAGTAGTTGCTCTAAACAGAATTCCACTTGCCTCAGGGAGAAATTGTCACTTCTTTAGAGAAGAAGACAGATTGGTTGTTATTTAAAAGAATACACACACACACACACATACACACACACACACACACACACACACACACACACACTTGATTAGCACTACAGGAAAGTAGAGAAGTAGAAGTCAATCTAGGCCTAATTACCACTGGATATACTTGAATAAGCCAATGTAATGCGCTCTTCTTTTATATCACTTTGGAATACATTTTTAAAACACTACTTTAAAATAACATCAGTGTTAAATTTTATGTAATAACACTTAAACACATTAATGAATAGCTGTCTCTCCTCCCATTGGCTGTATATTGGTTATTATCATCATATCTCCCTATCTGTAATACTCTTCCTTTCAACTGCAATTCTTTGTTTTACACATGGATTTTATTTTCCAGCACAATAACTTATTGGCTACGTGGAAACATATGGTAATCCAGGTGTAAGCTTCCCTGGAAAACTGCCCAAGCAGCTGAATCCCCACCTGGCATCTGCTTTTGGCCTGTAATCAAACTCTTCCCAAACTGGACCACTTTTGATATTGAGGAATGCATAATTGTGTGAAGGCTCTTAGTATTTCTTGGATCTGAATGACACTAAGAATCATTTGAGCTGTGAAGGAGAGAAATTTAAAAACAAAGGGGAAGAAAAGTATTATTGGTATCTATCTACAGAGATTTCTGGGCTATACATTTGTTTTTTGAATCAGAATCTCAATTTCAGAGCAAATAATTTGACAACTAGTATTAAGCACTTAGTGGACACCTGGACTAGCATTGCTTCTACTCTTTGGGTACCTGTCAAGTAAGCAACGCCCTTTCTAAGGAGAGGAAAAGAATAAATTATTCAGTGTTTCATCTCAAATTTCTGTCCAAAATTATTTAATACTAATCTATTGCATTGAACCTAATCAAGGCCCAACCTTAGGAAAGTCTCCCATTTATTTCCACATCACTCTTTTCAGCTATAAAATGAGGTTAAAATAATCTTCTCACCAGTGATATATTTAAAGATTAAATGGAAGTGCGTAACCCTTTATTTGCCCTACAACAAATGCCTCCTTTTTGGCAGACAGAGTTTTGGACAAGTCAATTGCTCATTCCAGGGAGTATAAAAAAGGCAAGTTAGTATAATTCCTGAGCTTCCTAAGGGGTAAGAATTATAGAATATTAAAATTTTTGGATATTAAATACCATGTCTTTCTGCAATTCCATGAATTTACTTAATGTCTTAAAAAATCCCAGATTTCTAAATAAGGTAAATAAAAGGTAATAATAGCTGTATTTCATAAATACTTATTCTCAAGTTTTTAACATAAATAAACCAATTATAGAAATTGTATAATCTTAGCTGTCAAAAGACACCAAAGGTTAAATGCCAAAAATTCTCAGGAAAAAAAAAGAATTCTGTTTCACCCTAGGCATTATGGAAACAAAACTAAACAAACAAAAATAATTCAAAAGCAACAACAAAAAGTAATGACTTAGGGAGTGTAAGTGATATCGTCATAAATAAGCTGGTCTCCCCTTAAATTAAATAAGAACATTAGGGTGAAGTGGTATATTAATTATTTTTGACACATTTCAAATGTGAAATACTGAGTAAAGTGCAATTAATTCTCATCCATTATCATTTTCTCACTAAAATTTCTGAGTCATAACACTAATGCAGTAGGTTGGAGGAATTTTAAGTTAATTTTGCTTTCTTGCAAATTATAATGATGTTAAAAGAATCGATTTTTCTTGTTGAAGAAGGAGTCAGTTGATTCTTGGATTTGGAGTGCATATACCATTCTCCTTAGCTCATGATTCTGATTGATTTGATTTATTATTGTTATTATTAGAAAGAGAGGGAAAGCATGAGAGGGGCAGAAAGAGAGAGAGAAAAACTCTTAAGCAGGCTCCATGCTCAGTGTGGAGTACAGTATGGGGCTTGATCCCATGACCCTGGGATCATGACCTGAGCTGAAATCAAGAGTCAGAAGCTCAACTGATTGAGCCACCCAGCCACCCCTGGTTGACTTGTTTTGTTTTTTTTTTTAATGTATGTGTCCCTTTAGTTGTCCTAGAAACCAAAGAAAAATAATCCATTTCCAGAATTTTTTGTTCTGTTAAACATGTAAACACATAAGGAGTGCAAAGCAGGTGTTACCTACTGAGTCTCCGGTCTAAGTAGTCTACTTTCCCTGGACATCTGGGAATCCTTCTGTTCTTTGTTCTTTTGCTTTTCTTGTTTCCCTGTAGCACCCAAGGTTTCTCTACCACTTTGCTACCTCTCCCTCCAGAGTCGTACCTCCATTCTGGTAGTATATCTTAATCTCCCTGTCAGTTGATCCTCAGTTAATCCTGGGAATCAATAAAATATCCTATTCTGTATCCCTAGGGAATTCATAGGTTTTTCTGCATTTTTTAGAGTAACTTATGTGCAGGACAAATGGACCTTTTCCTCACTAATACTTCATACTTCTTAGATAATAACTTTAATACCTAAGAGAAGAATTCCTCTATTTACCCTTTCATTGGCCTCCGTTGGTATGAGGGAAAGAAAGGGGGATAGAGTGTGGAAGAAGAAGCATTAAGAAATAGTGTATTTCTTGCTGTCAAATACCTATATTTGACTTGAAATTCACATAACAAAGTTTATCTTAAAATGCATTCAGGATTTGTGATAGATTACACACACACACAGTGTTAACTATTTTAGAAGCGACCTATTCCAAATTAACAGATGTGGGGAAATGCTTAGAAATTGTGCCAAAAGGTGGACAAGAAAGGCACAGAGCAGAAGAGATAAAAGAAACATGCTGGAGCTGTACTCTTGCTTACCATGCATAACAAATCTAATAAATAATTATTTGACTTTTTTTTTAAGTTTCTAATAAATAAAATCTTCATTTGGAATGGCATTTTATCTTCTATCCTTAAGCATTTGCCTGAGTCCCTATTTTTTGCCCCCAGTGATTAAGAATATAGCCCCAAGGTCTGTGAACCAATTTGCATGACAAAAAATCACCTTCCAGACTGGAACTCTCCCAGGGGCTTTGATTAGGGAAGAAGGGAGGTTCATTCATAAACTTCACAGACACAGAGGTGAGTACAAAGCCAGTGTTAAGTACCTTTACAGGAAAGTTCTGAAAGCTCATCAGTTCCCTGTATTTGATAGGCTCTGTCACCATTGCCAACACAGCTGCTAGAGAAGGCTGCCAAAGAGAACTAGAATGAAAGAAAACGACAATGCCATAAAGGGAAAATATTTCACACAACTTGGCACCATCTGCCATTCTCTTAATCTGTGTTCGGAAAGCAGGGGATTGAATGCAGGAACAATGGTTCTGACAGCCAACTTTTTCATCGATAAAATAATAAAAACATGCTGATCATATTTTACTAAAACACAATGAAACAGTAAGGAATATTTCGTATCTATTTCTAACTTTGCTTTGGAGGGGTCTTAAACCAAATTAAAATAAAAACTACTATTATTTCAGTTACACCATTGTAATTTACTTGGCTTAAGAGTCTGCCAAGATAATGGAGGTCTATGGAGATTTCTTTGTGGGCATAGGGGTGTGGATAATGCAATTGATTCTATATTTGAAGCTTCTCGGTGTGTGTGAAGAGAGAAGGAGACAGAGAGAAGTAGAGAGCAGATTTTACTGACAAACAAGAACATGTTTTTGACTTTTTATTTCTCTTCAAGTTTATTAATGAAAATGAACCCCAATATAAATGATGCTTCTTGCTTATCTCCTGCCTTATATAACAGCAGTTGGTCCACTTTTCTTCCAGCAGGTTAAAGTGAGTTAGAAGTGGCTAGAGATTGGTCACATGTATTTGAAGGAGAAGTAGATTTGAGGCTTGTGGGGAGAATGAGTCTGGAGATTGGGGGAAGTCTTTGGCCTCTACAGATTAAAGAAGACGAAAGAAATCTTTCTGCCCTGAATTTCTAAAGTAAAATCAGATGTTGGCACTGAGACCCAGAGCTGGAGGAAGGAGCCAGGAGTTATTCATCCTCTCTACCTCCTGAGAGAGTGTTCTGAGATGCAAGCAGGGAAATGTCCATGATCCGGACACAGTACCTCCCACCCATCCTGCCACATTGGTCATCCCCAAAATTGCTGTTGTTTCTCCTGGTGTCTAGGGTCTCAAAGAAGTATATCTGATGTTTTGGCCTTAGTTAACTATTGATGCTCTTCTTCCCATGCCAGAAAAAGTATTAGCCAGATTGAGTGACTGATTCTCTGGAGAGCTCTGAATCTCATTTTTATATCTTCCAAATATATAATCTTAAGCAAAATTAACTATACACCAAACTCCGTTTTCTTCTTGGAAAAATGAAATTAATAATGGGATATGCTTGTCAGGAGTGTGTGTGTGTGTGTTTGTGCACGCGCACGTGTGCCTGTGTATGCATGTGTGTGCATGTGCATGCAAGTGAGTGCTGGACATGATAAATGTTCTCTAGCTCTGGGTCTGAGTGCTGAGATTTCAGGACATGTTCAATGTAGGATTCAAGGACAAAAAGAAGATCCTTTCTTCTTCCCTAATCTGTAGAAGCCAAATAATTTAAATGTGTGAATTAAAAAATTCAGTTTGCTACCAACTATATAGTGAAAGAGAAAATAAAGAATATACTTTACCTATAAATTTCTTATGAGTAATAATTTAAACCTATTCACATCTCCATTTTGGAGGAGGCTCAAAACAGGCTCCTTTTTGAGGACACTAATTCCCTAACAATTTCCAAAGTTACCACAACATTGGCACTGAACAACATTCTTCGTCACAGTTAAATGCTGTGATTCCATAATTCATTTTGCTTTGTTGAATTAGAGCTCATGGGCTTTAGGGAAAATAATTGGACTTTTGCAACCAAAGCTAAAATTTAAAATCCCTGAAAGATATGTGGTCTTGCTTGGGTAAAAGAACTCACTAAAATAATTTCCTGCTTGGGTAAAAGAACTCACTAAAATAATTTCCTTCTCTACCTTATTTCTTCTGTCCTTCTATGCATATTTGCTGAGCATGTGTAGTCTTTGTCTTTGGGTGAGTACTCAGTCTGCAGTGCTGACAAATTGAATATTAGACATAGCTTCTACCAAGGACATTATACTCCAACCAGTATACGGGGTTTACTCCATTGTGCTTCTACCTTTGAGACCATTTTCTCATTCAGCCTGGCATGCATATGCATGTGCATGTGTGTAAACAAACTAGTATGCCTGTAGAAAATAAGCTTCAGAAAGCATTTATTCCTTCAAGGTGCCCCACACCTGAATAGTTTCATGTAATTCTATTGAAACATCCTGATAAACTCTAGCTAGTTACTAACTAGCTTACTTACTTCCTCCTTCCCTCCCTCCATTACTTCCTTTCTTCCTCCTTTCCTTCCTTCCTTCTTTCCTTCCTTCATTCCTTTCTTACTTCTTCCCTTTCTTACTTTCTTCCTCCCTCCTTTCTTCCTCCCTCCCTCCCTCCTTTTGTCCCCTCCCCTCTCTTTCCTTCTTGCTTCCCTGTCTTCCTTCTTCTCTCTCCCTCCCTTCTTCCATCCTTCTTGCCTACCTGCCTGCCTGTGTTCTTTCCTTCCTTCCCTCCTTTTCTTCCTTTCTTCTTTCCTTCCCTACATCCCTCCTTCCTTCCTTGGTGAGTTCCTTCCTTCCTCCCTCTTTCCCTCCTTTCTTTTCTACCTTCTTTCCTTCTTTTCTTTTTTTTTCAGAAGGGAATTACCCAGTAACCATTTTAAAGAGGAATTGTATCATTTTTATAGAAAAATTTATACCATAAAATCTCACCAATTAATTTATGTGCAGTAGTAGATTCAAGTTGTTTTAGGAATAAATCAGAAATACACAAATGAAATTCAGTAGCAGCCTAAGTCCAAATGTTTACAGTAAGCCTTCCTTGAACTCTAACATAGAGGCATTCAGTCATCCTGCTTTGATCACACAAAATTATTCTGTAGCAGTATCATTGGTATACTTACATAACCTGGGATGAAATTATTTTCCTTCTTTAGCTATTAAATTTAATTGATATATTCAAAATATTTAAATGCTTTATCAACCTTTTCAACGTCTCATTTTTTAACAATTCTGAGGCATTTAAAAATTTAGTGTCATGAAACAAGAACTAACATTGACTCGTTTTTAGCTTATTTCTTTTCTAATATACTGTTGAAATATACTGTATATTTAGAATGAATAGACACCACAACATCACCTTTTGTTTGATTATAAAATTATTTCACCTAAAACACTACATGTTGTTATGCATAGTTAATTGGTTATGTCATCAGCTGTCAAATTAGTACATTTTATGGAGCTTTTATCTTGATTAAATTTTTCTTCTGAAGATAATTAAAATCTCATTCACTAGTCTTTGTTGTAATGAATTATCCAACAGTTAAACTTACAAAAACATCTCTAAACATTTCTGGTCTGATTGGCTTTCTTTATTTATTAAATGCCATAGTGACTCAGTTATCTGTATGTGTGGAATCCAAATTCTATGATTACTAAAAAAAAAAAAGGAAAGAAAAAAAACTTTACAGAATAATCCAGATGAAGAACTGTAAAAACATTCCTTTCTCCTTTTCTCCCTGTTTCATGTTAGGAATCTATAAATGTCATTTGAAAAGGAAAAATTATGGTCATTATGGACATCTTAATTTTTGCTTGCTTTTAATTTTTTTAATGTTTTATTATTTATTTTTGAGGGAGAGAGAGACAGCATGAGCAGGAGAGGGTCAGAGAAAGAGGGAGACACAGAATCCGAAGACAGGCTCCAGGCTCTGAGCTAGCTGTCAGCACAGAGCCTGACGTGGGGCTCGAACCCACAAACCGTGAGATCATGACCTGAGCTGAAGCTGACGCTCAACCAACTGAGCCACCCAGGCGCCCCAATTTTTTTTTTTTGCTTGCTTTTAAAGGCATCTATAAAAATATTAAAATCTAGAAAGCTGTATAAATGGGATGAAATTATTTTGGTTGTTTTTATATTGTAGAGCAGTTCTTTCTCCAAAGTTTCATGCCTACCATAGTCTTTGGTGAAATGGAGCCACTACCTAACATGAAAAGATCATCAATGCACTGGTTTTGCTACTAAAATGATAAGGACATCAATTATGTCCAATATATATTGCATTTATAAGATGGTAAATGTATTTCATATATTATTTCACTTCATTGTATCCTAATGAAACATCCAACATGCTTTTATTACTTCTTATTTGCTGATGTTGAAACTAAGGCTCAAAAATATTCCATGAATTTCCCAAAGTCACACTGAAAGTGAAACAGCTAAGTACCAAACCACAACTATGTGATATCAAAACCAATCTACTAATCAGGAACTCTGGGCCACCCAGCCTCTCCACTCTGCTGTGTTTAGGGAATAGGGTAGATACTATTCAGATGCTATTCCCTCCTTTCTCATCCCTGGGAAATCTCTCCAACTGTTTATTTCTTTGTTGTCAGACTTATGCAAGTTGCGAAGAGAAGGTTTCTATTTCTAAGACTTTGTATTTATCCTTGTTCTTTAGAATGAAGCTGTACATAGTCTGCTCTGGATAAGGCTATTTTAGACTATGTGAGGCACTTCCCCATCGCCTACCCCCTCCCACCTCCTCTCCATTTTTTCCCCAACAAGCAGATCGTGTCTTCTAGCAATAGCTACTGTGGTATGATTGATCTTAAAATTCACCCTCTCTTCTTCAATATATATAGCTCTCGTTCACAAACTCCTTTGCTGAAGAGTTTCCCATCTAAAAGAGGTTTGCTCTGTGCTACCTCTCAAGATCACATTTGAGCAAGTTTCTTAATGTAGGGAATATGAATAGTTTTTGTTTGTTTTTTTTTAAGGCTCCATGACCCCATGAGTAGCTCTTGCTCAGTCCTTAAGGGAGGTCGTTGGGAAAATAAGTTAGCAATTCTGTGAGTGTGTGTGTGTGTAAGGAAATGGAGTTATATTTTGAGCCTGGGAAAAGAAAGCTTTACATATGGTTTCTGATGAACAGAGAAGCCTAAATACTTAAAATGCAAACTGCAGTAATACAAACTTTAAAAATGCAACACTGTCAGCAAATTAGATAAGACCACTCCAACCAAAATTTCTTAATCTTTTTTTAAACAGTTTCATTAAGATATAGTTTCCATAACATGCAATTCACCCATTATGTGTAAAATTCCATAGTTTTTAGTACATTCACAAAATTGTGCAACCATTGCTAAAATTGCCAAGTACATTTTCATCATCTCAAAGAGAAATTCCTATACTCATAAGCAGTCATTTCCTATACATTGAAGAATTAACTCTACCCAAAAAGAGCCATTGCCCTTAGCTACTGGGAGGTGATCTCTAGGTCCCCAAAATGTCGTGTAGGACAGAAGCATCTGTTTGTCTGGGGTCTTTGACCACTGGATAGTCTATCAATGTGATTTATAATGAAGGATTTGGGATATGCTACATCTATTCCAACCACCAGAGGAACTGGAGACTAAAGGTACTAGTCTGAACCTTTAGGAGGCTCTGGAAAATGAAGGCCAGCCATGTAGGCAGTATGTGAGCAAACCCCAATAAAAACCTTAGGCACCAAAAGCTCGGGTGAGTTACTCTGCTTGACAAGACTCAAATATTCCTTGAGTCTTGTCATCCACCATAGCCAGGAGAAGGTAATGCTGTCTAGGAAGCCAAGGAGAGGATGATGGAGACCTTCACATTTGTATCATTTGCAACTCTTCCTTAGGCTAATGCGAATTTATATCCCTTCATTGTAATACAGCTATCAATTGTAGGTATAGGTTTCCAAATTCTGTGATTCATTTTAGCAAACTGTCAAACCTGAGGGTAATGGTGGGAGACTCCAGATTTGTAGCCAGGTTTTCTGAAGTGATCGTGGCCCTGAGTTTCTACAAATTTGAATCTGGTGACTGAAGTAAGGACTCTTAAGGGAACTCTCCCCTCGGACTATGAAGTTTGTCCCACTCACTATACTTCACATTGCCCCTAAAGATCTCTCCACCCCTCAGGCCTTGAAAACCACTAATCTATCTTTTGTCTTTATAGGTTTACAAATGAAATCATACAATTGGTGGTCTTCTGTGAGCAGCTCCTCTTAGTTAGAATAATATTTCAGTGTTCATCCATAAATCAGTTCTTCATCTCTTTTTATGGGTGAATAATATTCCACTGTATGGATATACCACTTTTTGTTTCTCTGTTCAACAGTTTATGGACATTTAGTTTGTTGGTACCTTTCAGCTATGGTGAATAGTGCTGCTGTAAACATTTGTGTACAAGTTTTTATTTGAACACCTGTTTTCATATATATATATGTGAAATAATTATATATATTTATTATTATTATTATTTGCTTACATGCCTCTATGGCGAATTGCTGGGTTACAGGAGAATTCTGTGTTTGGTTTATTGAGGAACTATCAAGAACTTTTCCAGAGTAGCTGTGCCATTTTACGTTCCCACAGCCATGTATAATGGTTCCGATTCTGCCACATCCTTTGCAACATTTATTAATTTCCATCATTTTGTTTATAGCCATCCTAGTGGGTGTGAAGTGGTATCTTGTGGTTTTGATTTGCATTTTCCTAATGAATAATGATGTTTAACATCTTTTCATGTACTTGTTGGTACTATCATGCCTTCTTTAGAGAAATGTCTATTTACATCCTTTGCTCATTTTTAATTTAAAATTTAAATTTTTTAGAGACAGAGCACAACTGGGGAAGGTGCAGAGAGAGAGTGGGACAGAGGATCAGAAACAGGTTCTGTGCTGACAGCAGTGAGCTCGATGTAGGGCTTGAATTCACAAAATGTGAGACCATGACCTGAGCCCAAGTCAGACACTCAAGTGACTGAGCTACCAAGGTGCCCCATCCTTTGCTTATTTTTAAGTTGCATTTTTTTTTGTAAAAGTGTTTCAAATATAATTTAAACACTTGGCCCTTATCACATGTATGATTTTCAAATATTCTCCCATGTTTTGTAGGTTACCTTTTCACTTTATTCATGGTGTCTTTTGAAGCACAAAAGTTTTAAACTATGATGAAGTCTATATTTTTTTCTTTTGTCCTTTATAGTTTTGTTGTCATATATAAGCAGGCTTTACCTAACCAAGATCTCAAAAATTCATCCTTCTTTTCTTTTAATAATTTGATAGTTTTAGCTTTTACCTTTATGACCCATTTTAAAAGAATTTTTTGTGTATGATCTGAGAATCTCATTCCTTTTTAATGTGGATAGCTAGCTGTCCTAGGACTATATGTTGAAAAGACTATTTATTTTCTTCTCATTAGATTTTCTTGGCATCGTTGTTGAAAATCAATTGTCCATAAATATGAAGGTTTATTTCTGAACTCTCAATTCTATTCCATTGATCTATATGTTTATCTTTATTCTAGCACTGTGCTGTCTTGATTACTTTAGTTTTGCAGTAAGATTTGAAAAAGGAATATGTGAGGCCAGCTTTGTTCTCTTTAAGAGTGTTTGACTATTCTGGGTAAAATCTCTAAATCTTAACAGTTATGGAGTTCTTACCCTGTGAATATATGGGTGGGCCCTAGATGCAGAAGACATCTTGTTCTACTACAGACACACCTATCTACTTCACTCCCTACACATACCCAGTTCCAGCTAGATCGTAAATTACAAGAAGAAAGGGATCCCAATCTGGTTTGTTTTCAGATATAACATTTGATCTGCTCCTTATTACTATACTGATTTGTTTCTGAGTTCAAAGGAAGGGAATGTTACAGCCCAGTGGGAGATTACTGAAGGTTTCATGAAAGTAGGAGTATGTCATCTGCATTTGAAAAGACTACTAAGATTTTGGTGGGATGAAAAAATAGCATAGGCCAGAATATAGAGGAGGGAGGAAAAGGAAGGAAGGAAGGAAGGAAGGAAGGAAGGAAGGAAGGAAGGAAGGAAGGAAGGAAGGAAAAGAAGGAAGGAAGGAAGGAAGGAAGGAAAGGAAGGAAGGAAGGAAGGAAGGAAGGAAGGAAAGGAAGGGAAGGAAGGACTATCCAAAAGGAAAACAAAAAGAAAAACCTATTTCTTCTGTACTCACACTTTACTTTTGACACCAAATATGTGAAATTTTCCACACTAAGCAATGTTCCAATTCTTGGCAGACCCTCATAGGATGCCCTACATTCTGATATTAACTACTGGAGTTAGTGCAGACCCCACAGATTTAAGGGCTTGGTCTCAAAACACTGCCTCTGACTTGAGATATTAATCGCAAGTCTCAGGTTATCACCTGGGCTTCTGACCAACTGGCTATAAATTGGGTGTTCCCATGACCCCCTTCTTAGATTCAATATTTTGATAAAGTGGCTGATGGAACTCCAGGGAAATGCTTTACGTACTATGACTGGCTTATTATACATTATATTACAAAGGATGCAAAAGAACAGCCAGTTGAAGAGGTACACAGGGATGGTCCAGAAGGGACCAAGTGCAAAAGCTTCCATCTCCATGGACCTTGGGGTGGGCCACGTTTTCAAAACTTTGATGTGTTCACAAGGCTAAAAGGTCTATAACCCAGTCATTCAGGTTTGTTTGTTTGTTTTGTTTTGTTTTGTTTTTTTTGGAAGTTTCATGTCATTAACCAACTGAGCCACCCAGGCGCCCCTAGATACATCTCTTTTAACCCACGTCTTAACAAAGAGCTTGTGAGATGAACATTAACAACTTTTTTACATATGAGGATGATAAATTTCAGAGGTATTAAACTACACAAGATCAGGAAGCATTAAAATGCCTGAACTGGGGTGATAATCCAAGCCTTTCTGATCCTAAAGATCAAGTTTTTTTCAAACGATGTGATATTTGAGATGATAATCAATGGATGACAAAATGACCTAGAATTGTTGAGGACAATCTAATGTGGGAAGCATGGGTTGGGAATATATTGACATAGAAAGTGGGTTTCCTTAATGGACCATCAAGGGATCGGGCATATAACTGGTACTTGATAGATTTTTTCCCCCTAACATATAAAGGAGGAATAAACCACGTTCCAAAAATTAGATAGTTCAAACCATAACAGCTTTCAATTTTGCGTTATAAATTGTCTGTAGTATTTGTTTTGTTTCACATATTAAATCATATCCCCCTACTCTTCTATTCTACATCTCTGTTCAGTAGAACACATTGATTGGGAATAACTGAAAGTCTAGAAAAGATGAAATTTTAATATTAAAATGTTTTCCATTCTATGTGAGCAGAGAGAAAAAATAGGAATAAGAGGAAAATATTCTGAAACCACTGAAAACTATACTCATTTAATTACAAAATTGTTGATTGTGATGTGAAGGAGAATGCATTTTATTAAAAAACTTAAATGCAGCTCATGCACATATTGCATAGATTTTGTCACTTAGGGGTGCACAGTAATTGTCAAAGTGCTAAAAGGAAAATTGGTAGTGTGTTTTGACATTTTCGTTCCAAGGAGTACAGTATTAATCACTCCTGTGGGTATTTTGATTCGTTGTGGACTAAGAAAGTCTTTAGCAATTGGGCATATTAATTTGGGGCATACCCTAAATTAATAGTAATCTATTTGTGGGTATATATTTCATACTAAGGTAATTTCTCACTTCCTCAGTTATTTAATTGTACTTTGAACAATTTTGGCAGGGAACTCATTATGTATTCTCCTCACTATATTTTATTTTTATTATACAAAGTCACATTGAAATGAAATGGATACATGCCTCATTGACTTTAATAGGATTTTCCATTGTAAGAATAATATACAGGTACAGTGTACTGCATAGAAATATCTTGTGGGGTAAGAATAACAGGATTATTGTGAAATTCCACAGCCATATAACTCAACAGGCAATCATTCCTACAGGTTATGGCTTCCTTTGGGGGGAAGTAGAAAACTGAAGAACAAGTGGTTTTAACAAGACTACGTATGTAATATTCATCTTAGAAAGTACTGTCTGGAATACTTTGTAAATGTGAAATTGAATTTATCTAACGCAAAAGAGTTAAGAAAACCATAAAAACTGTGTACTGTATCCAAAGTCACTTCTTGACAAGTGAGAAGCCCATTTAACAAAGATTTCTTTGTAACTACAGTTTCTAAATGATTTTGTAATAATGCACAGACCTCGATAAAGTATCAGTTAGAAGTCTGAGCCAATTGACTTTCTTATGAGGCTAAAAATGAACAAAAAATGACTAGCGTGGAGCAAATCAGTTATTCTGGGAATTATCATTTATTCAGCAACTTTTCCGCAGCTATCAGGATCAACACATAAGAGGTGGTAAAGAATCATAGTTCTGAGTCAGATCTCTCTGGACCCAGTCTGCTTCACTGGCATTGCACAGGCGATTTCACCTCTGAGACTCTTCAGTCACACAGCAGGGATGATAATAGCCTATAACCCATAGTGTTTTTAGAAGGAATAAATAAGGTGTGACATGAAAAGTGATTAGCATAGAGTTGGTTATATAGTTGGCTCTCGACGTTCCCTACCATAATCCCCCAAATATACACCATAGAATACTAGTGCCATGGCATACTAGATTGTAACAACACATGCAAGCTAGTAAACAAATAACAACATAAGATGGCGGCCAAATTAGCTTGTGAATCTCAAGTGGAGGATAGTATATGAAGCAATTACACTCAGGTAGTAAATGCTCTGAGCATTACTGCTATAATGGGAAGTGTTTACCTTTTCAAAATGAAATGTATTAAAATAAACATAAGGCAAGAGGATAAATATTTAAGTAGCATTTTGTCATCTGTTGCATGCCAAATTGCTGTTTACATAAGGTATCATTTATTGTTATATGTAGACTAACATTTTTCAAAGAATTTTTCTCAGACCATTAGTTGGCCAGGTTGTCATAAGAAAAGGACCACATCCTCAAACATTTCTGGGGAAAAGCTGAGTGAAATAAAAGTTAAAAGATTATTTTTATATTCCATTTCCCAATTTCTTTCTCAGTATTTCTGTGACTGCGTTTGGACATTGGTTCTTAACCTGTAGGATTTGGAACAGAGAGAATGGAAAACAAGGAATTATGAACGGAAACAAGGAGGAATGCAGCTTTTATTGGAAATATTTCTTCTGTATAGTCTGTGGAATATTGCCTTGTCCTCTGGACTGTTGTCCTTTAAGAAGCAGAAACAACATGGGGTGCCTGGGTGGCTCAGTCAATTAAGTGTCCAACTTCGGCTCAGGTCATGATCTCCTGGTCCGTGGTTTCCAGCCCCGTGTTGGGCTCTGTGCTGACAGCTCAGAGTGGAGCCTGCTTCCAATTCTGTGTCTCCTTCTCTCTCTGCCCCTCCTCTGCTCGCACTCTGACTCTCTCAAAAATAAATGAACATTAACAAAATTTAAAAAAAGTAAAGAAGCAGAAACAACTTGTCAGTGTTGATTCTCTTCCAGCCTCTATTCATCCTTCTGTCTTTAAATTTTAGGTAAAACTTTAGAAGGAATCCTCCACTGTCACTTGCTCCACTTGTTTTTGGCAATCCTCTGCCACTATTCTTCTGAAACTGCTCCCATTGGTCACTGGAGAGCCACCCAATAGGAGATTTTATAGATAACTTTTTAGTCTTTGCTTGATTTGAATTCTCTACCAAACCATCATTTCTACTTGAAGAGGACTCCAGAAATTTTAGTAGTACACCATGTTACTAAATTTCACTCTTTTGCTTTATTTTATCTTCCTGTAAATAACTGTGTTCTCTTAATATTCTATTTTTAAATACTTTTGTAGTTTATTGTCAAGTTGGTTTCCATAAAACACCCAGTGCTCATCCCCACAAGTCCCCTCCTCCATGTCCATCACGCCCCATTCCCCTTTTCCCCTTCCCCTTCAGCCCTCAGTTTGTTCTCAGTATTCAAGAGTCTCTCATGATTTGCCTCCCTCCCTCTCCCTAACTCTTTTTCCCCCTTCCCCTCCCTCTTGGTCCTCTGTTAAGTTTCTCCTGTTACACTTATGAGTGAAAACATATGGTATCTGTCCTTCTCCACCTGACTTAGTTTGCTTAGCATGACACCCTCGAGGTCCATCCACTTTGCTACGAATGGCCAGATTTCATTCTTTCTCATTGCCATGTAGTATTCCATTGTAGAGATGAACCACATCTTCCTAATCCATTCATCAGTTGATGGACATTTAGGCTCTTTCCATGATTTGGCTATTGTTGAAAGTGCTGCTATGAACATTGGGGTACATGTGTCCCTATGCATCAGCACGTCTGTATACCTTGGGTAAATCTCTAGCAGTGCTATTGCTGGGTTATAGAGGAGTTCAACTGTTTATTTTTTGAGAAACCTCCACACTGTTTTATTTTTTAATTTCTTTTTTATTTTTTATTTTTGGTTTTATTTATTTTTGAGACAGAGAGAGACAGAGCACAAGTGGGGGAAGGGCAGAGAGAGAGGGAGACACAGAATCTAAAACAAGCTCCAGGCTCTGAGCTGTCAACACAGAGCCTGATGCAGGGCTCAAACCCACGAACTGTGAGATCATGATCTGAGCCAAAGTCAGATGCTTAACAGACTGAGCCACCCAGGTGCCCCACCTCCACACTGTTTTCCAGAGTGGCTGTACCAGTTTGGTTACATTTCCACCAAAGTGTAGGAGGGTGCCCGTTTCCCCACATCCTTGCCAGCATCTATAGTCTCTTGAGTTGTTCATTTTAGCCACTTAGACTGGCAAGTGGTGGTATCTCAGTGTGGTTTTGATTTGTATTTCCCTGATGATGAGTGACGCTGAGCATCATTTCATGTATTTGTTGGCCATCTGGATGTCCTCTTTGGAGAAGTGTCTATTCATGTCTTCTGCCCATTTCTTCGCCGAATTGTTTGTCTTTTGGGTGTGGAGTTTGGTGAGGTCTTTGTAGATTTTGGATACTAGCCCTTTATCTGATATGCCATTTGCAACTATCTTTTCCCATTCCGTCGGTTGCCTATTAGTTTTCTTGATTGTTTCCTTTGCAGTGCAGAAGCTTTTTACCTTGATGAGGTCCCAATAGTTCATTTTTGCTCTCGATTCCCTTGCCTTTGGGAATGTGTCGAATAGGAAATTGCTGCGGTTGAGGTCAAGGAGGCTGTTGCCTGCTTTCTCCTGTAGGTTTTTAATGGTTTCCTGTCTCACATTCAGGTCCTTCATCCATTTTGAATTTATTTTTGTGTATGATGTAAGAGAGTGGTCTAGTTTCATTCTTCTGCATGTTGCTATCCAGTGCTCCCAGCACCACCTATTAAAGAGGCTATATTTTTTCCATTGGATACTCTTTCCTCTTTTGTCCAAGATTAATTGGCCGTACATTTGTGGGTCCAGTTCTGGGCTCTCTAATCTATTCCATTGGCCTATGTGTCTGTTTTTGTGCCAGTACCATACTGTCTTGGTGATGAAAGCTTTGTAGTAGAGTCTAAAGTCTGGGATTGTGATGCCTCCCATTTTGGCTTTCTTCTTCAATATTACTTTGGCTATTCTGGTTTTTTGTGGTTCCATACGAATTTTAGGATACTTTGTTCTAGCTTTGCGAAGAATGCTGGTGCCATTTTGATTGGGATTGCATTGAATGT
>CM053563.1:33690644-33870904 GCA_028646485.1 Cryptoprocta ferox
GTGATGGTCATGGTGGAGGTCACTTGTGGGGAAGAGCACTGGGTATTATATGGAAACCAACCAGACAATAAACTGTAAAGTTAAAATAAATAAATAAATAAATACTAAAAAAAAAATTTTAATGAAGTTCAGTTCATTCACGTTTTCATATGTCACTTGTGGTTTTGTTGTATCCAAGAAGGTTTTGTGTAATCCAAGGTCATCAAGACTTACTCCTAGATTTTCTTTTAAGGGCGTTATGGTTTGAGCTTAGTTTTGGATCTTACATGTATGTTTATAATACTCTGAATTTATATATTTATATATATGTAAGCTAATTATATATTATATAAATTCATTATATAGTATATAAATAATATAAATATATAAATTCAAATATATATATATAAATATAAAGTCTGACTAAGAGGCCCAATTCCATTCTTATGCATGTGGATAAACAGCTATGTCAGCACTCTTTGTTGAACAGATTATTCTTTTGATTATTCTTTCCTCCTTGAATGGTCTTGGCATCCTAATTGAAAATCAGTGGGCTATAATTGTATGGATTTATTTCTAGACTCTCAATTCTATTCCACTGATAGTTTTCCATCCTTTTGGTACCACACTGTCTTGATCACTGTTGTTTTGCAGTAAGTTTTGAAATTGAGAAATGTGAGTCCTATAACTTTGTTCTGTTTTAAGATTATTTTGTCTATTCTGCATCACTCAAATCCTCAAATGAAATTAAGGATTATCGTCAGTTTTTGCAAACAACACAAAACAAAACACAAAACCAAAAAATAATAATAACAGCTGGAATTTTGCTAGGGATTTTATTAGCAAAAAAATGGGTAATATTGCCATTTCAACTATATTAAATCTTTTAATTCAGAAAAATGGGATGTCTTTTCCATTTACTTATGTTTTCTTTAATTTCTTTCAATAATGTTTTAGTTTCAGTGTCCAATCTTGTACTTTTTCTGTTAAGTTTGTCTCTGTATTTTATTCTTTTGATGGTATTATAAATGAAATTGTTTTCTCAGTTTTATTATTGTATAATTTATTGCTAATATATTTTATACATTGCTAATATATAAAAATATTCCTTTTATTTTTTATAGTAATCTTGTGTCCTTCAACCTTGATAAACTCTAGATAACCACCCTACCACACACTTTTGGCGGATTTCTTAGGATTTTATACATGCAAGAACATATGATCTGAAAATTGAAATAATTTTACTTTTTCCTTTCTTGTCTGGTGCCTTTTGTTTCTCTTTCTTCCCTATTTGCTCTTCCTGGAGCCTCCAGTACAATGTTGAATAGAAGTGTTGAAATCACATATTTTTTGTTTTTTCCTGATTTAGGACAAAGTTTTATGTCTGCCATGTCTTTTCATAGATATGATGTTATCTGTGAGTGTTTTAAAGGGAAGCTTTATCAACCTGAGAAACTTCTCCTTTACTCCTAGTTTGTTGATTTTTTTTAATCAGAAAAAGCTGCTTAATTTTTTGCCATGAACTCTGGATTTACTAGGGTAATCATGTAGATGCTGTCCTTTATTCTCTTAATATAGTGTACCATATTGATTGGTATGCATATGTTGAATATATTTTCCTATGCATTGCTAAAATAAATCTCACTTAATCATACATATAATTCTTTTCATGTATTGATGGTTTTTGTTTGCTAGTGTTTTGCTGGTAGTTTTTTCATAAATATTTTAAGGAATATTGCTTTGGGATTTTCTTGAGATGTCTTTGGTTTTGGCATCAGCCTAACACTGGATTTATTGACTGAGTTGAGATATATTCCTTTCTCTTCTAGAATGTGGGAGAATTTGAAAAGACTATTAATTCTTTTCTTAAATGTTTCATAAAATTAAAAATGAAGTAATATGATCTGGGCTTTTCTTTATGGGAAGTTTTAATATTAATTTATTCCTACTTATAACTTTATGTGGATTTTGTTTTGTTTTATTTTGTTTTGTTTTTCCTTGAATCAGTATTGGTAGTTTATGTCCCTGGGAATATTCTGTTTCACCTAGTTTATCTAATTTGTTGGCACATAGTTGTTCGCCATATTCACTTATAATCCCTTCTTAGGGTTTTTCAGTGACCATGCCCTCTTTCATTACTGATTTTAGTAATTTCCATTTTCTTTACCCCCATATATATCTAGCTAAAATTTTATTGATTTTCTTATTCTAAGAACTTTTTGTTTGATTTTCTCTTATTTCCCTATGCTTCCATTATTTATATCCATTTTAGTATTTCTGATTTATTTCCTTTTGCTTGTTTTGGACTTATTTTGCACTTCTTTCTCTATCATCTTAAATTGGAAGTTTAGATTATTGATTTGAGATTTTTCTTAGTTTTTTAATATGGGTATGTAGAACTATAAATTTCCCTCTATGCATTTCTTTGGCTGCATCCCATAAATTTTGACATATTGTGGTTTTTGTTTTTATTCATCTCACAGTATTTTCAAATTTTTCTTGGGATTTCTTCTTCAGTTCATTTACCACTTGTGTGACAAATGGTTGCTTAGTTCCCATATAATGTTAATTTCCCAGATTTTATTCTTATTATTTTCTTATGTTAGGAGAACATACTTTGTATAATTTCAGTTGTTTTTAATGTATTGAGACTTGTTTTATCACCTAACGTACATCCTTTTCGGACAGCACTTCATGTGAATTTGAGAAGAGTATGTATTCTGCTATTGTTGAGTGGAGTGTTTTATAGAGGTTTCTTAGATCTGGCTGATTTCTGTGTTGTTCACGTCTTCTTTTTCTTTGTTGATTTTCTAATTGTTCTACATATTATTGCAAGTGGGTATTGGAATCTCCACAATTATCATTGACTTGCTTCTCCTTTCAGTTACGTCAGTTTTGCCTCATGTATTTTTGGAACTCTGTTTTTAGGTGGATTTTCTTACTAGAGTATAATGAGAGGGAAATGTAATTTACCTTGAAAGCACACACCACAAGTCCTAATGATAGCAAATGATTACTCAGGAGCTAAGCTACATTTCTCTCATGTAAAACTTAAAAAAGACTTGCTGGCATGTCATCATGGAGGTGTGAATATTTCAATATTATTTCTAAAGTGGTGCAAATAATTCCAAAGAATCCCTCCCCATGCTTTTAGTTCTTTCTCACCAGTACTATCCGCTAGTTTTCTTCTTCATTCTAATCTCAAACTTCTATTGCTATTGGCTTATTATACTGATAAATTGAGGTTAAACCCTCTCTCTATATAAATTTTTTCCTTCCTCTAAATTTCAAGTCCTTGACTCAATGCATGTTTCTCTCACCTAGCTTCACAATTCAGCACTATCTATCTACAATCTCCTATGAGAGGTTGAATCACATACCATGCCATTTTGAGACCATTAATAAACCAGCTTTGCCTGTAACCCTACATCTACTTCCCTTAATTTTACTCTAATCTCTGACCATTCTAAATGGCTTTTACCATGGTATTTGCTACTTTTGGAATATTCTGTACTGTTAATTGAAGATTTTCATTCACCCTTTTTGAGGTAGGATAATCAAGCAATTAGAATCTCATCTTGTGAAGACCCATTTCTCTACTTATTAGTTGTATGACTTTGACTAGCTTACTGAATGTTGCTAAGCCTTAAGATACTCATTGGTTTATTGGTAACTTTTACTTAATAAGGTTGTTATGGTGATAACAACTGTAAACTCATTTATACTTTTAACTTGAAAATAGTAACCACTCAAAATACTAGTTATGAAATACACTATTATTTTATTTATTTCTTTGAGATTCTTTAGGAAGTATTCCATGATCAGTCTTCCACCCTGAGTGACAAATCTATGGGGTTTTTTTTATTAGATGATACTCTCTCAATCACCATATATACACATATAAAAATAGAATTATAGCATCACATGAATATTTTTTTACCCCTTGGGCTGCGAACTCCATACAAGTACAGGTTATATTGAATTCATCTTTGAACATTCAGGGACAAGTACAGATAACATTATAAGTTGATAATTTTCTTTTTTTTCCAACAAGAAGATTTTATACTTAAAAGAATGAAAGTAGACCTCAAGCTATTCTCATCCTACAAACCTTTCCTTGAATTCTGTCATAGGGGACATTTTTATACCAGTTTTACCATCTTGGTCTTGGACACAAAAGACTTTCAAGCTCTAAACCTTGATTAAGGATGTTTCACATCTGTTCTTGAGTTCAAATGAGCATGAGATAGGTGGCCCTACTCTATTGAGTATAGATGTTTTTGTCATTTTAGCTTTTTTGAGGTAGAATGGAGAATCAAGGTCATAATTTCTGTATGGGTTCAGTTAAATAAACTAAACATACATTTTATGTACTTGTTAGATTGGAACTGTTTTCTGAAAGTTAGGAAAAAAATAAATACTGAAGTAGAAGGTCAAATTGGCTGGTAACTAAGGAACCAAAAATTGATTTATTTGACAAAAGAGTCATTTTCTTTGTTTTGCTGAGAAGATTTATTGTATGATATCTTGGGATATATGGTTAAGAGAAAAAAATGAGTAAGTTTGGCACAGCTTTTTAAAAACATTTGATGTGTTTGCAGAGATAATGGGAAAATATAATAATGAATTCTAATGAGTAGTATTATCCTACTATTTATCTATAAAATACTTATTTGTAAGAGTGTTTACTATGATTAACAAATATTTGTTTTTGATGATGCTTTCCTGATAGAGGAATATTTATTGATTGCACATGTTCTGAGAAGAATATTAATCACAGATTTAGTAAAGAAGTGTGACTGTCAGAAAATCTTTGATTTATCACTAGCAATTCCCCCTTTGTTATATTAATTTAAACTATTTTATTTCCATCACAGCCTATGTTCTGTTTAACATAAAACTGTACATTATAAACCATTTGTGGGTGTCACTAGCTCTATTTACAAATGTATTCTAGTGCTTTTCCTCTTTTAGGTATATGACAGGAATACACTTTCTAATCCTTTTGATAGCATACGTGACTATATGACTTTGTGTGATAATAAACTGAACTAAAGCAATGTGTGTTGCTTCTGAATGGATGAATTCACAATTAGTAGTATTAAATACTATAGACCTCTTTTGCAGGATAGAGAAAGCATATATTAAGGTAAAGTTTTCTATGCTGATAGCAAGTCATCAAACACTTGCTTAAATTAATACATATTTATTGTCTCCCATTTTTTTTGTGGGTCAGGTGTCCAAATTTAGCTTAACTGAATTCTTTGCTTAGGATTTCAGTAGTGTGCAATCAAGGTTTCAGCTGTACTATATTCCCATGTGGAGGTTTGAGTGGGAAGAATCCATTTCCAATAGCATTCAGGTTGTTGGCAGAATTCATTTCCTATGTGGCTGTAGAAAGTCCAGGCTTCTTACTGGTTATTGACTAGAGGCCATCTTTATTTCTAGCATCTGCCCACAGTTTGTAGAGTTGGCCTGAAGTTCCTAGAGGCTCTCCACCGTTCCTTGTTTGCTTTCTCAGTATGGACACTTATTTCATCAAGTCAGCAAAGAGAGTCTCTAGAAAGCAATCTGTTAGCATTGTGGAGTCTTTTTATAATAAAACGTTAAGAGTGGGAGTAAAGTACTGGTCCCCTTTTCCACATTCTGTTGATTGGTAAAAATCACAGTTCTCACCTACACAAGAGAAGAGTATCACAAAGGTGTGAACACCAGGAGGCAGGACTCCTGGTGGTAACTTTAGAGTCTAGAGTTTATCCAACACACTTCTTCATGGAAGAAGCAGTGTTCCCTATCAAATTCCACTGGATATAGAACCTGAGTGAGAAATAAAGTTTTATTACATTATAAACGAGATTTGGTAAGAGGGGTATTTGTTACAGAAGCAAAATCTAGTTCTTCTTGACTGAGAATATGTTATTAATGTTATCTTTGTGTTTCTTTTCATCTAATTCTGACATGTAATTTTCGTTTGTTACTGTTATATCCTATATACATCTCATTTTTCCATCTTTCCCTCTTTTGTGCTTAATTCATTATGCCTTTTTCTTTCATTTGATTGTGAACTATACAAAGTAACATCCAGATCTATTTCCTCAGTACTTTGCAGATTGCCTGACATGTGATAGAAATGTTCTTTTATGTGTCGTGAAATATATCTGAAAATTAAACCTGTCAAGGATCGTGGCCAGCACTAAATTCAATAACAGCACTTAGTAAATCAAATTTTGGCGTGATGCCATTAACTATGTTGAGGGCCTTGATATGAAAGAGCCTCAAGATATCCTTGTATGTACTAGTGGGTGCTGTTTATGATTTCATCAATTCATTCCATAAGTATTCATTGGGTGGCTGCTAATGGTTAATCATGAAGGAGAATTTAAAGCTCTCACCATTGGAAATAAGTATACTTACCCAAAATGTAGTTTTGTTTTACCTTTGTTTTTTCCCATATTACCAGTTGTAAATGTAGCTGATTCATATTCATTCTCTCAATGATGCAACTATTAGAAATCATTTAGGGACCAATTTTTTAATAGTTTGAGTAAATTTATTAGAATCTATATGTTATGTAGCATAGTGGCCTATGCTAGCTCCATGTTTGTTAGTCACGTTTAATCCTCTTCTGGTATATATTCTCATTAAAAAAATAATTTTATCTTACTATGTTGAGTAAGTCTTTGCTCTGAGAAGGAAGGAAGGCAGCTTAAAAAGGTGGCAAAAATAGACATAGGTAGACAGTAGATAGATATATAAGAAAGCAAGCATATATAATAGCACTTAGTGAATGTTTGTTGAATTATTTAGGAAATAAATGCTTTACTCACATCTACAATGACAAAGCAGAATAAGATCAAGTATTTGTGCTTTGAGAAAAATATAGACACTGGAAATAAACACACTTAAGTTCAGATTTCAGTTTTACTACAAATGAGCCTTATGAAATTGGCTTTCTTTTCTCTAAACCCTTATTTCTTTATCTGTGAAATGAAGATACTATTTAATGTAAAAGTTTATTGTGAGAAAAGAATATAGTAACATCCCTATGATAGCTAGCATTCTGTCTGACAAGTATCAGTTAATCAACAAATGGTTGCTATTTGGCTGTACATATTACCATAGTCAATTTGTTTACTACAGTATAAACAGAACAAAATTTTGTACCTCAAATCACTTGGTGTTTTTTTTAAATATCACAACTCTAATTCAGTTAAACAAATGATTCTTTGTTTAATAATCTGGATTTTCTCATTGCAAAGATAATAGAAGAATTATCCCTGATTAATAGAGGCTTGCAGTTTCCATAAAGGGAGATGGATATAAATAGCAGAGATCTCACAGACTGCACAGACATTAATAAATGACATATGGTAAAAACTCTTAATGGCATATGATTATCTTCACTTCTTTCATACTAGAGACAAATATATTAACAGTGAAAACAACATTGCTAGTTTATTACTAAATACATTATATAAAATTTCTTACACTAAAAGTAAAAGCTTTTCCCCCATTTTCCCTCCCTTTCTTCTTCCCTTCCTCCTTTTCTCTCTCCCTTCCCTTTCTTCCTTCCTTCTTTCCTCCTTTCTCCCTTACTTCCATGCCTTGCTTTTTTCCCTCATTCTACAAAAATTCAGAAGGAAAAAAATACATTCTCTGTTTTCCTTTCAGTTTAAATTCCCTAGAAATGAGGGGACTGCTGATGAGAGAGACAAAGAATAAAGAATAAATGGGCAAATAAACATGTACTATATCTAGTGATAAAAAAATGCCATCCTGGAAAAAAGAGCAGGACAAGGAAGAGAAAGCAGTGACAGAAACCAAAAGTAAATAACAATTGCTAAGGGTGGCAAAGGAGGGTAACTGGCCCACAGTGAAGGTGTGGGAGAGTGGCAGGCAACAGGATAAGAAAGGTAGAAATGATAAGCTACTTCGCAGGAGCCCAGCATAATCCTGATGCCACAGCGTTTGGTGATTCTGAGCACAGCCTCACAGTTTCCTGTACTTCCTGTAGGATTCTCAATGCCTGGCTGATTCACTGGTGCACTGCGGTGAAGAGACGGTGTGGGTGTTCCTTGGCATTGTTGAGACCATCAGAAAGGTGCTGTCACTAAGATTATGCTCAGAATGATGGATACTTGCTGTCACTCTATTGAATATGGCATTAGATAACATCATTATGCATGTTCTTTCCTCACAACATGGCTCCCCACTTCCCTTATACAGAGAGGAATAGAAATTAGGGCTCTGATCATGCGGTGGGGGGGGAGGGTGTTGATATGGATATGCCCCTCCCTTCCTCTACCTCAGCCCCCACCCTCTTTAACTCACACTTTGATTGTGCTGAAATTCCTTCAGTTCTCAGTTCTGATTTTCTCTCTTGGTGGAGAGATCAACGTATGTACTTTATGCCCTAAAATAATTTTCACAGTATCCTAATCGTTCTTCAAATTCCCCATAATGTCTTCTTTAACTATCTCACCCACAACTAAATTTCATTTCCATTCTTTAATTTCCTTGTCATGATTCATTTAATGATACATTGTAATTACCTTTTGGGGGGCTTTATTTTATTTCCCACTAGACTGGAAGCTCATTGTGCACAATAACCTTATGTTCAGAGGCTAGGACAAATTCTGGCATAGGAGTCCTTCAATAAATATTATTGAAGTAATGGAGGTCATTAATGGTGGAATAATAATTCACTTAGTTCACTGAATTATTCAGACATTTGGTTTTATTAACTCTTTTTTGCTTTGATCTCTTTTGAACAACAAATGGCGTGAGTTTCTGACTAACAGAGTAGGTAGTTGAATTTTGATTTCCTCTTTGAATTTGTGCCAAGGAGCTCAGGAGAGAGCCATGCTTTCATAAAACACAAATGAATAGCTGAAAATGAACTTCACCCCATGATAATAAGCTAACACCTTGTTATACTCTCAGGAATATTACTTCGATTTTTTCTTATTTGTTTGTTTTTGTGTATCAGTGCATTATTTTCTATTGAAGGAAAACTTTAGGGTGTTTAGCTAATAGTGCCATAGCTCTGTGGCAGCACATCTTAGTTTAAGCTAAATTTCTAAATTTAGTGCGAAGGATGACTATCATTAGAAGATATTATTTTTTCACTTAGGAAAAAATAAAAAGACCTTATTACTTCAGTATAATAAAAAATAAACATAGGCTTGGCAAATAAATTTGAAAAGAGTTTGGAAATTTTCCAGAGAGATTTTAATTATGCTCAAACTATATTTCCAAAGACACTCTTCTTTATATAAATAACTTCTGAGACATAGACATATCATATTAAATAAGCCCAGTACAGCATTATCCTGTGAGGATGATAGTATTTTGTATATAACTTTTCAGATTTAATCAGCTTGATAAAATATTTATTTTTGTGACTTCCCAGGTTTTTTAACTAAAAATATGAATACCAAAAAAATTTTAACAACTACCAATGTAGATAGAACTCTATGCTTCATACTTTATAGTTATCCTATACATATAATTGTATTACAGAATTCAAATTACAAGAGTTGATTATAATATTTTCTAATTCCCTAGTCACTAAAATATTGGTCACTAAAATCAACTACTTTTATATTAAGGAATTAGCTCCCCTCTGCCTTGTTTCTCTTACAGTTTCCAAGTTGTGCTCATTTACTTCTGCTGCCCTGAGCCTCTGGTATCTCTTGCTCATTTGCATTAGGATTCTGAATTCTGTATTCTTGTCAGGACTTGTATGAAGGAAAGGTCAGTCACACTAATATTGTTCCAGATACATCTTATCTGTAATATTTTAACCATCTTATTCCTAAGGAGACTTTACTTTCCGTAACTGCATAGTTATAAAATGGCTACTGGCCACTACTTTTCTTAGGGAAAAGTTTATGCCCTTGCTTGCATAATTCTTGAATTTTTACCCGTGTTCTGGGTCTTCTTTGTCCTTCCCCTTTCTACTCTGTTAGAAGGGATATCTTAACTCTAATCTTTTTGTCATGAATTACACCTTCCTGGTTGACTTTTAAACTTAAGCCTTTGAGCAGAAATATGACAATGGCGCCACTTCCTGTATAACACCATGCCTCATCCTACATAATCATAGCATTCTCAGGGTAATATTATTAAACATTCCCCACCCACTGAACTGTGACAGTTCATATGAATTTCATTTAATCATTTTCTGCCCAGCTCTGTGTGAACTGCCCTTTCCCTATCTTTTGTTAAGAAAGCTTGGTAGGCATATTATATACATATCCAATTAAATAAATTTTTAAAAAGGTCAAACTACTTCCATGGATAAACTGAACTGCCTACTTTAAAATTATTGGATATAATTTACTTACAATGCTTCACACCTCCAAAGTAAATGCCAACTTGACTTTATTTTTTTCTTTTAATTTACACAGAATGGTAGCTTCCTCAATCTTAGATGCACTTTAAAACATGGTGAAGAAGTTTATTGTTATTCTAATTCTTCTTTTAATTTTTATTTGTTTTCTAATGTTAGCTGAAACATTCGAAAAATATCAGTAGAAGAAGTGATAAATATATATAACACTATATGTTGAGGAGTTTTCTGTGTTAAACATTGTGCTGCACATTTTACGTAAATTAACTTACTTAATCTTCACAAAAGGCTCTAAGGTAAAAATTATCTTCAATTTTCTAGTAGAAAAGCTGATACTCAAAGAAGTTAACTGACTGTCCCCCAGGGTATCCAAATACCAGTGACAAAACAGATTCACACTATGATTAGCTGACTTTAATCCCCAATTGTTCCCAGAGTATCTTTTAAAAGGCTACTACATAAAATACTTACTTGTTATTATGATAATGGAGGAGAAAAAGCTATTATGGAACTCAAACCAAAACACTGCAATAATAAACATACTACCAATCTATTCATGTCCAAAGTTCTCTTACATAATGCAATTTTTCTTTTAATTTACATATATGAAAGGGAAAAAATAATGGATCAAATTAAGCTGAGAAAATAAAAATAAGATATCTGTGCTAGATAGTGTTCTAGTATAGCACTTGATATGCTTGGAATGTTCAGTCAAAGGGAACCATTAATAATAATGCTTTCATCATCAACTACCATTACAGAGCATCTTTGACATTCTAAACATCGTAATGGGTAAATAGGGATATGGGCAAGTAATACATACACCCTGTCTGCAAGAAAAAAAGTACACAGAAGAAAGAGTACATTCTTAATTTATGCCAGTAACACAAATTGCCTGAGTGATATTTTGGATTACACAATGGAATTATAACAGCCAAGTTTTATAATGAAGGACCCTGAAAGGGGAAATTTAAAAAGAGTTTCTAGAATCAAAGGAGGAACTTTCAAGGACAGGAAACTTGAAGATTTAGTATTTGTCATCTCCTCATCTCTTCTAGGACTTAGGGTGGCCTACTCACTAGTGTTATCTGTCTTACCCTGAAGGAACACTCTTGGAGAATGGCTGTCAGCCTGCAGAGGGGGCAGCTCTAACATTATTTACTTTTTAAAAGCTTGAGGTGGGTCCACACTCCACATTTCTAAGTAACTATTCAGATTCCAGAATGTTCAGATCCAGCATGCACCCAGCAGCATGTTCAGTAAGCAAAAATACACATAAATGTGTACATGTCTACATGTCCTCTTAGAATTGTCAGTGTATCATTATGACAGGTGTTTAGAGTCATTCTTCATATTTGTTTTGGTTTATTTGTTGGTTTATTTTGAAATATATCAAGGAAGAAAAAATGGTGTGAAAGCAACAGAAATGAAGTATGAGATTTGCATGTTCACCTTAAATGTGATACTATACTAGATTGTATAATTCTAAAGTTAAAGTTTCATGCTCAACACGATGCCTAGAAAATGTGAAGAACTTAGTAATTTGTTAATTTCAAATAAATTGAAATCATTAGAAATTGGCTTTTTCTCAAGCATAAAAGTTATATAAAGTGAGATAGTTGAATAAGGCAGTTATTCTACTGATCTCATACAAATTCTTGCAACTGAAAGTAACTTTTACTCTGTGGTCCCTCATTGAACATCCATTAAGTATTTGTTGGCTCTGTCACACATTGCACAAAGCCATACTGAAGCCATGAAGAGTACATGCCTTTTTTTAAACCCAGATTTTCTTTTTTTTTAATGTGTATTTATTTTGAGAGAGAGAGAGCGAGAGAGCGAGTGCCAAGTGAGCTTGAACAGAGTAGGGGCAAAGAGAGGGAGAGAGAATCCCAAGCAGTCTCTGCATTGTCAGTGGGGAGCTTAATGTGGGACCTGATATCAGCAACCCTGAGATCATGACATGAGCCAATATCAAGAGTCGGATGCTCAACTGACTGAGCCACCTACGTGCCTCATCAACCTAGTTTTCAAGATTATTTCACTGATTTTTGTATTTAAGCTTCAGCCTCAAAACTTCTAGGAGGATAGGAGTATACTGTGCAATCTATAGTCTGGGAATAGTGAATTAATGGAATTTATGGAAATAGTGAATAATGTGAATTTATGCTTTACAGTTAACATAGTCAGTGACAAAGCATCCATCTCAAGTATGACTAAATATTAATAATTCCCGATCTGAATAGAAAATCAAAGAAGCAAACAATTCTATTATGCAAATAGCAGCAATTTATTGTGCAGTTAGAAAATAACAATCTCTAAAAATAAATGTTTGTAACAAACTATCTCATGCATATAAGTAGATCAACACAACAATTTATTCCATATTCCTATGAAGCTTGCCGACAAACCTAATACACAGATAATATTTCTTGATTAAGAGTTTATCTTCATCTGTTTTATTTTGTGTTTGTGCTAAGGTCATATTGTTATTGAAGTAATATATATCAGGTTCCTGTAATATGCATTTTCTTTATTCTGGAAGTTGATTCTGAAAAGTGAATATCCCAAAACTTTTTGATAGGATAATAAATCATATAGCTCATGTTAAATGAAAGAGTGGAATCATAGTATTTTAGACTCAGAGATCTCTTTCATATTGACATCAATTTCCCTGCCTCTTGCGCTCATTTATTGAACATTCACTGGACATTGTTTTTTATTTCCAGGACTTACACTGAGCATTATAAATACAGTATTGAGCAAAAACAGGTATAATCCCATAAGGTATAGTATGTTGGGGAAAACAGAATTTAATCAAGTAATTATACACATGGAAGTAAATCCTCTATGTAGCAAGGGCTACAATGAAAAGGAATATGCAGATGCAGTAGGTGGCTTTGTCTTAGTCAGAAGTTAATAGTGTTTCCCTGAGGAAGATATAGTTTGAGTAGAAAGCCATCAATTAGAAGGTGGTGCACTGTCCTCACCTAAAAATGAATATAGTGAGGATTTTCAAGGAAAATGGCATGAGTTTCTACCATTAATGAGTATCCAAGTTTATGAATTAACTATGACAATGGAAGTCTGTTAGTGTCATTTCCATGCCCTAAAATCTTAGAAAGCCATACACTGAGAAAGATTTTCCTACTCTCATAAAGTACAGCCTATATTTTTATCTGCCTTTTCCAGGTAGATATTTTTTTTCAATATCTTAAGATAAATAAGGCTGAAATATGAAGATCATGGTGATTGTGCCAGATAATGGAAGGCTGATGGATAGTTAAACTAGAATGTAGAATTTCAAAGAGGATATTAAAGACTAACCTGGAAACACTTTTTGGGAGGATAAAATGGAAGCTGAGCGATTATTCTCAGTCTTCACTGCAGATAAAATAAAAGGAAATGAGTCAAAATTATATCACTTTTATTTTAAGAAGATAGCAGCATGCATTACCAAGGTACATATGCAGTGCCTAGAAGTCATTAAGCATTTGTGTCTGGAATGGAAAGGATCTTATCTCCCCAGAACTATTCTTCTCTCCTTCTCTCTTCCATTTTTCTTAATGGTCTACCAGCCGTAGGATCACTCCAGGTCAAAAACACAGCCCCTGTCAATGGCATCACTACATCGAATCAGTGGCCAAGCCCTACCAATTCTACCTCAAGAATAACACTCATAATTCACCACCATTATCCTAATCCAGGTCTGCAATATATCTCACGTGGAGTATTTTAATAGATATTTAAGTGATCTGTTGAAGCTCAGACTGTCATTCCTGGCATCCATATTGCATTTCGTGACTAGTGTTTTTTCCTTCAAGAACGTCCACACGTGTGGATTTCTTTCACAGATTTTTCTTGGCAGACGATAGAGAATTGTCCAAAGTTTTGAAACCCATTAGTGTATAATTCACAGTTTCTCTCAAGAACTATTTGTAACAACTTGTATTTCTTTTATCTTAATAAGATCTATTCCTATAATGCATTTAATGAATTTTTAATAAATGTTTATTTAGCAGCTACTGTATGGTAGAAATTAGGGATACAGAAATAGAAAAGAAAGTTCTTTGTCAATAGCCAGTGAATAAATATAAGCAAATTTTATACTTTATCATTCAGCAAGCTATGAAAACATATAGAATTAATTAAGTGTCATGGGAGAGAGGAGAAATTCTAGTCCAATATATTCTGTGATGTTCCTTCTTTTGAGTTTCCTGTTATGAGTATACCAGAAACTGCTGAAATTCTTTAAGGTACACTTGGATATACAGGTAATGACTGCAGTACTTTAGAACTGTAATTACTTCCCCATGTTGTCTCTGACTTTGAACATGATTTAATTGTTTATGTCAAATTATTGTATCGTTGTTATTCTGATAACAACAATGCATTCTGATGATGCTTCTTTTTGAGGACCTCAAGGCATTAAATAATTTAATGCATTATTATTATTATTATTATTATTAAAGGCATTATTTAATACAGTTTCCATCTAGCCTCTTTTATAGATGTAGGTATGCACGTTTAGCAAATAAAGAGGTGACATTGTTTCTTCTCTGGCTTTTGGTCTCATTTGAGAGAGTTCATATTAAATTCGCTATGTCAGTTATTTAATATAAGAGAGATTAGTTTGTAGTCAGAAATTTAGCTTAGTTTGAAGTTCATGACTGATCAGGTTTAAGTATGAAAACAAAAATATATATATATGTGTGTGTGTGTGTGTGTGTATGTATATGTATAAACACATAGTAGTTTGAAAAGGTGCTTAAACTCAAAGTAAGTGAATCTGATCCTTCTTTCAAGTAACTTTTTATAAGTAGACCTATGGATGAACGATTTGTGGAATTTTGCATATAAGTTGGAATTCAAATTCACATCTCTTGCTTGCAAGATTTTCTGTATTACTGGGGAAGACCTCATAGTAAAGGAGTGACATGATCTCTTCCACCATCCTATCCCTACCCCCAGGAAATGAGCATTTTTTTAAGAGACTTAATTGCTAACAATGGTGGCAACATGATTTAGTGCAGAGGATATGGCTTTCAATCCAAGCAGACCTGAATTTGAATCTACTGTTTCTGTTCCTTAGCACTGTGACTTTTTTTAAGTGGTTAACTCTAAGTCTCAGACTCTTCAAAAGATTTCAGTGTGGTTTTGAGGAAACATCACAATGTCCACTTCAAAATTCTGGTGTGTTGAGATGAAAGTCTGTAAAGCCCTTAACATGTAGCAAGCACTTAAAATAAGCATCTCTTTCTAACTTTCTTTCTGCTAAGTTTGTGTAAATCAGAGCTAATTTTGGAAATACTTATGCATCTAATGTTTTATCCAGATAAAATATTCTCCTATTGCTTCTGGTCTCCAACAGTTTTCAGTTTAAGCTGAGATAAGCAAATGGAAATGCTGAAGGGTAAAGGGCAAAGGACAAGGTCAGATCTATGAGGATAAAAACAAAATAAAAATCTAAATACCCAGTGCTTTTCCCCATTCCTCAGAGGATGTGTAAACCATTTCAGGAAGTTATCCTGACTTCTTTGGCCACAGGTAAGCCAGCAGATCACTACAACAGAAGTGCCCAAGTGAAGCAAATAGGTGATATTGATATAGGTTTCCAAAGCACTGAAAAAATCCCTTCAGAACAGCTCACATGCTGGGAGAATGTAGCACAAATTTAACAAAATAAGAAAACTGGGACATAGCTCATTTAAGTCTGTAATTGCTTTGAGGTTCACCACAAGATTGTTAATCATATCAAAAAATATACTTTGTTTTCTTTCTAAACATTTCTCTCTCTGTCTCTCTTTCTCTGTTTATCTCTCTCTCTCCTGCACTTTACTTATTGATTCCAAAGGCAGAAATGCCAATGATTCTGACAGAGTTAAATCTGAATATATTAGTTTCTCATATTTGCTTTAGTTATGATATGGACAAGTGTTTTCATTTCCATTCATTTACTTATCTTTTGCTAACTTAATTGGTTTGAAATACAGAAAGATATGGTCACTGAATACAGGATGATATTGAGTGTTTCCTCAGTATCAGTCAGGCACTGAAGAGATGAAAGACATAGTCCATATATTTGGTAAAATTGCAGGCTAACTGAGAAGACTGGAAAAAACAAATCTCAAAGAAGCAATGGGATTTTTTATAATGAATGTCTCCATGCCATGATCTAGAGGAGCTTGAAGACCAAAGTGATTATGCTTCAGAGGTAGATTAGGTCAATGAAGCTGACAACTCCCATCTCCCTAATTTGGAGGGCACATAGAGATTTGCTAGGAAGTCACTCTCAAGTAGGGTAGGGGGTACATAATGAGTAAAGGGAAGAGAAAGGCATTTCACGAAGAATATGCAGAGCAGGTACGAAATCCACAGAAACCAAGTGACTAAGTATTAGGTGGGCTGTGGGAAGTTTACAAAAGTTGGTGAGTGGACAGTAGTGGAGAGACCTTTATATGCAGCCCTGACAGCTGTTTATACTGTCGGCTTTACTTCCTTGTCCCTTTTTTCAGCCCACTGCCATCAGGCTTTCATTCAAACTGCTCCACTGAAACCATTTCTAACAAGATTATTAATGATCTCAGAGTTGCCAAATCTTGTTAGTTCTCCCCCTCATCCAAACTTTTGTCAGCATTTGACCAAATCTCTTCCTCTTTAAAGTGATTTTTCAGTTGGCTTTCAGGATGCACGCACTCCATGGTCTCCTACATACACCTCCATCCTTCCTTCTACATTTCATTCTACTTGTCTGGTTCCCCCATGTCCTCCTGACTCCAAATATTAGAATTTCCCAGAGCTAGTCCTTGACCATCATCATCTCTACTCTGTCCTTACTTATTACCTAAGAAGTCTCATTCTGTTTTATGATATTTAACTTAGGTTAAATCACACATTTACAGACCAATTCCAAACCCCATACCCAGTCCAGAGTTGTACCTTTAACTGCCTACTATAGATCTGGATTTGAATATCTAATAAACATAGCAGAAATATCACATCAAAAAGGCAACTGTTGGTATACTCCTCCCTGGTATATGCACATGAATGTAAACATGCATACATGAATGCAGACACATGCACACACACACGCACAAAGCCGTGTCCCTACCCTGGTTTAAACAGTTTTAGTAAATGATGATCAGATCAGATCCCTAGGCATCACACTTGGCTTCTTTTTCCTTTATACACTATTTGGTATCCATTAACAGTATCCTGAATTCAACCATTTATTATCTGCTCCACTATTACCAACCTAGTCACACAAATTTTTGCCATATATGCCTCACAGCAAACACAAAAACTCAGTATACACACGCGCTATTGTATATACATATATACACTTAATTGTATATGTATAATTAACTAATTATAAATATATATTTGTAATTGTATATAATTGGTATATTATTACATTGACAATGAAGTGAATAGGATTTTAATATATTTTATTAAAGTCATATAGAAAATATTCTTGCTCATAGTAAAAATACTGTTAATACTTTAGTGGCAGCCATTTCACTAAAATGGCTTCATTATACTTTGGTTTACTATTCTGAATTTAGATCTAGGCTTTATACCATAGACTATTCTGATTCTATTTTTTATTGCTGCCATAACTCCAAAAGTTGTTTTAAAAAAAGATTGAAATTGTGCAAATACATATTTGACTGAATTTTTTCCATCATGTGGTCCAGATTTATCAATTTTATCCACCCGTTGTGAGTTTCTGCTGAAATTGGGGTGCTGAATGTCAACTTCCCTTGTGAAATCTGTTATTATTGCAAACTAATTACAAAAAATTCCATGTTCATGTTTTTAGCACACAAATTCAAAACAGACAACCTCTTAGAATATTTGTAAGGTAGTTTAAAAATTCTATTTATGGGGTTTTAAATAGTATAGGTAAAAGGATTTTTGTGATATGTTTAACAATTTTCAATAACAAAATCCTGTTAAAGACATTTTCAAATATCCATTTCCAAGATGCTCTCTCTGCAGCATACATTAAAAAAAAAATTTCCAGTATAGTTAACACACAGTGTTATATTAATTTTAGGTGTACAATATAGTTACTCAACAATTCTATGTATTACTCGGTGCTCATAGTGGGAAATGTACTCTTGAACCCCTTCACGAATTTACCCACCCCCCACCTTCCACCCATCTGATAACCACCAGTTTGTTCTCTATAATGGAGAGTCTATTTTTTGGTTTGTCTTTTTCCTTCTTTCATTTATACTGTTTCTTAAATTCTATGTGTGTGAGTGAAGTCATATGGTATTTGTCTTTCTCTGATTTATTTCACTTAGCATCATATCCTCTAGATCCATCCATGTTGATGTAAATGGCAAGATTTCATTTATTTCTATGGATGAGTAATATTCCAGTGTGTGTGTGTGTGTGTGCGCGCACGCGCGTGCGTGTGAGTGTGTGACATCTTTATCCATTCATCTATCACTGGACACTTGGGTTGCTTCCATAATTTGGCTGTTGTACATAATGCTGCAATAAACATCGGGGTGCATATATCTTTTGAAATTAGTGTTTTCATATACTTTGAATAAATACCAGTAGTGGAATTACTAGATCACATGGTAATTCTCTTCTGAATTTTTTGAAAAACCTTCGTACCAGGACACACTTTTTAATTTGTTACTATTTCACTCATTGTGAACTTAATGTTTACCTTGAAAAGACAAATTAATCCTCTTTCCCCTAAAATATCTTTTAATAGGTCAATACTAACTGTCATTTGTTACATGAAAGGACTCATATTTGACACATTTAACTTTTGGAAAGAAAAAGAAATGCTTAGCTCTTCTTTACAGTTAATAACTTTTTTAAGTGCTTGGACACTAAATAATAAATGAACTTCTATGAGATGAATAAATTGTTCATTGGCTCATCCCATCTCATTACAAAATAAAATAAAAAGTCTAAAAATGAATGGAAATTTTATTTTATATTAGACATAAATGCATATAAATTGCATTATATAGCAAGACATTGAAGCAAACAAACACTTAAGGGAGGAAACAGGGCACCCAGAAATGCCACACTGTTAAAGGAAATTGGATGAAAACAGGAATGTGTCAATACTTGGGGATCTGACCATTGGAACAAATGAGAGCACTGGTGTCAGTCTACATTGCAAATAAGAATAAAGCTTATTTTCTTTTCTTAAAGTTAAAAATGTAAATGGAAGTTCTAAAAGTTTCTTTCTCAACCATTTTTATTTATCTGTGTACTGGCCCTATACACAGTAAATTATTTACTCTATTTCTGTCTATCCCTTACACATCATCCTTGTTTTCATAATATCACGTTTAGAGTTTATATCTGTGTGTCTATTATTTCTTTCTTTTACTATCAGGATACAGTTTCCATAGGGGCAAGATTTTCAGCTCTCTTGTTCTCAACAGTATTCTCATTACCTAAAACAGTACCTGTGTGAGATAATAGGGGGAAAAATTATATATATATATAATGGGAGAGAGAGAGAGATCTGTTCATGGCTCATATATATATATATATATATATATATATGAGAGAGAGAGAGAGAGAGAGAGAGATCTGTTGCTGGCTCCTGGCACAGAGCTCCTTCCTAAAACCCTTGTTAGTTTCCTTGTTAAATGCTAAAACCGCTAGGAGCGTCTCTTGCTCTAATCTTTGGTCTTTGACCCCATCCCAGACACAAATCCCCTAAAATCCTTATAAATTTCCAAGGAAATGAGTGATGACGTTGTCTCCTGTTTGTTAATGAGTTAACTTTTGGAAAGCACCTAAGGATGGAGGTTCATTGTTCAGTGGAACCAACTGTGTGATTGAAGGCTTAGAATTTTCAGTCCACCCCGCTGACCTCTGGATTGAATCAGTGGCCAGTGGCCAATGATTTAATTAATCGTAGCTTAGCAATGAAATGTTCAAAATGCTCAAAGGACAGAACTTGAAGAACTTCTGGATTTGTGAACATGGAAGAGTGCTGGAAGAGTCACTCCCCCACAGAGGTCATGAAAGCTCTGAAGCCCTTCCCACATACCTTGCCCTATGCATCTTTTCTGTCTGGATGTTCATCAGTATTCTTTATCATATCTTTTTATAATAACCTGAAAAATATAAGTAAAATATTTTCCTGAGTTATCTGAGCCACTTTAGCAAGTTAATCAAACCCATGGTGGAGGAGTGGTCATTGGATCTTTTGATCTATAGCTGGTGGGTCAGAAGCACAGGTGATAATCTGGGTTTGTGAGTACCATCTGAAGTGGGAAGAGAGGCAATACTGTAGGACTGAGCTCTAAACTGGTGCAATCTGACCCTGTTTCCAGGTAGATAGTGTCAGAATTGAGTGGTACTGTAGGACGCCCAACTGTTATCATGGAGAATGGCTTGGTGTGCTGGAAAACCTCTACACATATAGTGAAGAAGTGTCAGACATGACATTTGTGAGGCTTGTGTCCTGTGTGTTGAGTGAGAATTCACAGAAGGTAAAGACTCATGGGTACAAAACAGTGTTTTTCCAACTAAGTGTGGTTTGGAATCATTGTTCATTAAGCATTGAGTTAATAAGTTAAAAGAGTTAGTAAAATTAGTTCAAGATTTTTCTTTGTGAATGGGACAGTGGGACTTGCATTTTATTTGTTCTTTTAAAGATCAACAAGGGTCGCTTGGTGGCTCATTCAGTTGGGCATCTGACTTCAGCTCAGGTCACAATCTCTCGGTCTGTGGGTTTGAGCCCCACACCAGGCTCTGTGTTGACATCTCAGAGCCTGGAGCCTGCTTCAGATTCTGTGTCTCCCTCTCTCTCTGCCTCTCCCCTGCTCATGTTCTGTTTCTCTGTCTCTCAAAAATAAAGATAAAAAAATTTTAAAGATCAACATTAGTGATAAAATATAAATATTCAGTTTAGTATTTTATTTTAATTTTACCTCAAGTGTAGTGGAAATAAAAGCTTTTTAAAAAATAGAGAATACCTTTTTTAAGTACCTCCCTCCCCAACATATACACACAAATTGGACACTCCTTATAATAGTTCTCAAAGTTTTTGCTTTGTCAAAAGTAAGATAAAGATTCTCACCTATTAATAAATATTAGATTGAGATTTTATCTTTCCCAAGCTGAGATTTAGTAGCATGAAATCATTATAAAAATATTTTAAAGCTATCGTGCTAGCAACCATTCTTTAGTATGTGGACCTAAAAGTTTCCAACATGCATGTCTTAAGAATATAATTAAAAGAACATCTATGGGGAAAAGTGACTCCACCAATAAATTGAATCTTTATTCCATTGGCCATATGCTCCCACAGGTAGGTAACTTCTGGAAATTGAAGATGGCACAAGTTTACTGTAAATTAATACTAGAGAGGAGATGAGCTAGTTAAGAAATTTTCCTTTTCAAGCATATCATTGCCCACAGCTCTGCCCCCTTGCTTTGCAGAAGCACAGGGTCCCTCCTGCCATCGTTGTGGATGCTAATGGAGGAATGAGTTTAGAGGAAAGAGGGGCTGAGTCTGGCACAGCTCAGCACCATCTGCTCACTCTTGGATTCCACAGATGTTCTATACCAAAAAACTGTGTACATTACGGATTAACATGCTCGGTGGGCACTCAGAGCCCCACCCAGAGGAACATCTCTGTGGGTAGGCTGTGGCAGGGTGACAGGGAAGACATCCCCCCTGCTGGGCCTGATGCAGGGGAGACCTTGAGAGGAAAGGAGTCTCCTGCTTCCTTGAACAGCCCACTTTGCCAAAGAGCGCATCTGAGTGACTGGAGCTAAGAAGCAAATTGCACACCATGGAGAGAGTAAAGTATGGTGGATTGAGCATTGGACAGTGAGTCCAAAAGATTTGGCCACTGTTCCTGGCTCTGTCACTGACTCCTTTTGTGACCTTGAGGAGGTCATACAACTTCTCTGTGCCTTTGATTTTTTTCTTTCTAAAAGCTACCAGTCTTCCTTATTCTTTCTGTATTCTTATTATTATTCTTAGAAGGATTATTTTCTATATCTATTTGACTTTCAGATATGTAAACTTTCCAGAATGTCTTGGGGATTTGATAAGCCCCATGTATTATCATAAGAAATATATTTAAATAGCTAGCTTCATAATTATGTTAAAACTGGTTTTTGGGTACTGTCTCTTCAAAAGGCTTTCTTTAAAATGAATATAGCAAACCATTTATCCTGTTTTGATAATATTAAATGGTGGGATCTTTGGCACCCTAAAATATAAATATATAGGTACAATGAAAAATGATTTACTATCTATCCTTTATCTTCATTATAGACTATTTTTATTAGTTATTCATCATTCTTAATTTTTACTATTTAAGTGTGTCATGAAGTACAAAGAAAGGAATCACTGTAGTCCATTCTCTCAACTGGTTATATTTGGCTTCTGTATCAATACATGTACAAAGAGAATACCCTGATCATCATCCCTGACCATTCAATTTACATTTTCTTTCATTTACATGACAGTGTTCTAGTTACTGCTTTAGTTTTGTTGCAAGATTTAAAGGGTGGCCAAAATTTGAGAAATTTGATCATGACTTACCTGGAGCTGTGAGGCATAAAAATGAGGTTCCTACTAGAAGTTCTTCCTGCATTGTTCTGGTGAGTCATGTATGGAATGGATTAACATTGCCAGTAGAGAAGTGGTAGAGGAAAGAGTAACTGTGACTCTTATTCTAGCTAACATCAGATATTAGACTGATTGGTTGGTTATTCTGCACAGAACTAATTAGGTAGGAAAGCAGTAGGAACTGTTTTGCGGGAGAGAATAGCTGAAGTATAAAAGCATGCATTGTTTTAAAAAGTGTATTTCTTTATTTTGAGAGAAAGAGAGTGTGAGCCAGAGAGGGGCAGAGAGAGAGAGGAGAGAAAGAATCCTAAGCAGGCTCCATGCTGTCAGCTTAGAGCCCAACCTGGGGCTGGATCTCACAAACCATGAGATCATAACATGAGCTGAAACCAAGAGTCAAATGCTTAACCTACTGGGACACCCAGGCATGCCAAGAACATGCATTTTTAAACAGAGTTTAAATACTGACTCTGTCATATAGTTGCTATGTGACTTTGGCAATTTAACCAACATCTCCTTGCACTTTACCTTCTTGTTGATAAATTGGGAATAAGTAGCATCCCAGCTCCATAAAGCTTTGTGTAGCAATTGAATGAGAAAATGCCTGAAAGTGCTTAGCATAGCGTTACCTAGTGATTAGCTTGTGGTGCTTGTTGTTGTTAGATTGCTGAGAGATTCCTTTACTGACTCCTTACAAGACCTTGTCTAGGAGTGACTCATTGATTAAGCACCTATTGCAATGTCTTAGGATGGGTTCCCACAGAAGTAAATGCTGAGATACAGATTGAGTGCAAGCCATTGATTTGGTAAATGATCCCTGAAACACCAGTAGGAGTGGAGAAATTAGACAGGGAAGGGAAGACAGGCAATGTGGAGTATGTTAATGAGCAGGTTACCTTTACAGACAGTTGAGGCTCATTCCTGTTGCTGATCTCTAGTAGATCTTAGGGAATGCTCCCTCAGAGGTATCCCTCTGAGGAAGTGAGGATGTTAAGATATTAATTACCCTTAAGTCCCCTCTCTCAGTGGAGGAGGGCTGATGATCAGGGCATCCATCCTGCTCAGTTTTGTCAGGAGGAGATTTTAGGAGGACACTTTGGCGAGCACAGAGTTGAAAGTGCTGAGCATGTGCAGACTTAGCCCCATATAAAGTCCACACATATTAAGGATCATGGATGTGATAATTCATTCAATGGGGGGAATCCTTCTACAATGGATATATATATATATATATATATATATATATATATATATATATATCATCATGTTATACACTTTAAATATCTCACAGTGTTGTCATTTATACCTCAATAAAACTGAAAAAAAGTAAAAAGATAAAATCTCATTTAAATTTTAAAATAGATTTTATTTTCTAGAGCAGTTTTAGGTTCACAGCAAAATTGAGTTGAAGGTATAGAGATTTCTCACATCCCCTGCACCCCTATCCATCCACTTTCCCATTGACAGCAACCCCTCCCACCCCTGGAGTGGTACATTTGTTATAATTGATGAACCTACATTGACAAATCAATAGCAGCCAGTCTACAGTTTACATTAGGGTTCACTCTTGGTATTATACATTCCATGAGTTTGGAAAAATGATGGTAGGGTTCAGGGCAGGATGCCCCCCAAATATGCCACTTTGACATATTGGTTATTGAATTACACTTACATAATAAACAGCTGATCTAAGAACACTGACCTCCTGTCTCCCTAAAGGCAGGACATAAATCACCCATATGAACATTATCCTCCCTCTACCAGGGGGAAATGAGACATTCTCACTGCCAGATATAGGCATTCAGGGCCAAGAAGGTTATATAAACAAATCTTGTTACTTCTTTATTAATTTACTACCCCAAGCACAAACTTCTTTGTCATGTCAATTCTTCATGAATTTCTCATCTCTTTGTCTACAAGGTATAAAAGCAGCCTGCTTTGGTCACTTCTTTGAATCTCATATTTCTATGAACTCCCTTACATGCAAATTAAATTTGTTTTTCTCCTGTTAATCTCTTATGTCAATTAATTATTAGACCAGCCAAAGAACTTAGAAGGGAAGAAAGGAAAACTTTTCTGCCCCTACAAAGATAGGTATCCATAATTATAGTATCATACAGAGTAGCTTCACCAGCCTAAGAATTTTGTATGCCTGCTTTTCATCCTTCTTTCTTCACTAATATATATATAATAGATATACTAATATATAATACATTTATATATGATATATACTATATATAGTGAAACAATGGAGACATTGTCTCCATTATATAGAACATAATATATAGTATATATTATATATATATTTTTTACTGTCTCCATTGTTTCACCTTTTTCAGCATATCATATAGTTGGAATAATATAATATAGCCTTTCCAGATTGGCTTCTTTCACTTAGGAATATGCATATAAGTTTTTTCATTATCTCTTCATGGCTTGACAGCTCATTTCTTTTTAGCACTGAAAAATATTCCTTGTCTGGATACTATAGTTTATTTATCCATTTACCTACTGGAGGACATCTTGGTTGCTTCCAAGTTTTGGCAATTATGAATAAAGCTGCTATAAACATCCATGTGCAGGGATTTGTTTAGACATCAGTTTTCAACTTTTTGGGTAAATACCAAGGAGCACAATTGCTGGATCATATGGTAAGAGTATGTTTCATTTTGTAAGGAAATCACCAAACTGTTTTCCAAAATGGCTGTGTCGTTTTGCAGCCCCACTTGCAATGAATGATAGGTCCTGTCATTCTACATTTTTGCCAGCATTTGGTGCTGTCAGTAATGTGGATTTTCTTTATTCTACTGGATATGTAGTGCTTTTGAATTGTTCTTTTTATTTTGCATTTCCCTGATGACATAAGATATGGAATATCTTTTCAAATGCGTTATTATTCCTCTGTGTAACTTCTTTGGTGAGGTATCTGTTCAGGTCTTTGGCCCATTCTTTTCTTGAGTTGTTTGTGTTCTTATTGTTGAGTTTTAAGCGTCCTTTGCATATTTTGAGTTACAACCCTTTATCAGATATTTCTTTTACACATATTCTTTTTGTCATTTAATTTTTACAGCAATTCTATGAAGTCAATTTCTAATATTATCCACTTTATATGGATGAGAGAAAGACAGCCCAGAGATTTATTTTAAATTTCTTTTCTCAAGGTCCTGCAGCTAAAAGGTGGCAGAGTTGGGACTTGAATTCATGTCTATACCCTGGTCATTAAAATGGAGTAAAGCTTGTTTCCCAGATTCTATTCTAGAACTATTTTTAACATCTCTTCAAAAATAATTTAAATATTTACGATTAAATGTAATTATTCTCTAAAATGATATTTACTCATACATTTTCAATATGTGAAAATCGGATTCTTGATAAGGATGCACTTTGAAAATATATAATCAAATATAGTTTTTTAAAACAAATTTTTTTAGTCTTAGGAGGAGGAAATAAAAATAAATAGAATCTATGAACTGAAAGTCCTGAGAATGCAAGAACACAATTTTATGTGCTTATAGCAATTAGAAAAGGTTAACTGAACACCATTTAAATACAAAATCACATTTTAATATGACTGGAGAGGCATCTGTGTGCAGTTGGTGAATGGGAGCCAATGGTGATTAATAAATGGTGCCATGATCCTTGAATGTATGGTCTCTGTCTCAAAAATAAAATAGAAACATTAAAAAAAAGCTTTAGAGCAGTTTATTATACTGTAGTAGGTAACAGGAATAATCATCAATGTTTCCATTCTTTATTGTCATCTCCTTTAGGTGGGTAGGGAATAGCAAAGCCTCCCTGAAAACTGTTGAGGGCAGGAGTACAATGCTACTGAGGTTCAAGTATATGTAGAGTGTGAGGCACTATATTTTGGACACAATTAGATTTTTTTTTTTTTTTTTTTTTTTTTAGAGAGAGCATGATGAGTGGGGGAGGGGGCAGAGGGAGAGACAAAGAGAATCTTAAGCAAGCTCAGCATGGAGCCCAGTGTGGAATGTGATACCATGACCCTGGGATTATGACCTGAGCTGAAATAGAGTCTCACACCCAACAAACTGAGCCACACAGGTGCCCCAACACAATTAGAATTTTAAAAATATTAACTGATAGAACAACAGAGAAATTAAAAATCAGATTGATCTGGATTCAGATGTCATTTCTACCACTAACCAGCTGTGACCATTTGGCTTAACCAGTAAAACTAGATCTCATAACAACGCTGAATGTGACAGTCTGTGTATCCTCCTCACATCAAAAAGTTTCTATTGTTATATGAACACAGATCATGGATTTAGTCAAGTAAGGATCAGTATAGTGGTTTTGTAGCAGAAAGAGGGAAAAAAAAGAAGGCATGTATTTATTTTTTATTTTCTTTTAGTCTGGCTCTTATTATGTATGTTTATTTTTTTAATTTTTATTTAAATTGTAGTTAACACAGTGTACCATTAATTTCAGGTGTACAGTTTAGTGATTTGACACTTACAGCACCCAGTACTCATCACAAGTGCGCTCCTTAATTCCCATCACCTATTTAACCCATTCTCCTGCCCACCTTCCCTCTGGTTACCATCAGTTTGTTCTCTAAAATTAAGTGTCTGTTTCATGGTTTGCTTCTCTGTCACTCTCTCTTTTTACCCCTATGCTTGTGTGTTTTGTTTCTTAAATTTTACAAAGGAATGAAATTGGATGGCATTTACCTTTCTCTGGCTGACTTATTTTACTTAGTATAATACTTTCTAGCTCCGTCCATATCTTTGCAAATGTCGGAATTTCACTCTTTTTCATGGCTCAGTAATATTCTATTTTGCATACATATTTATGTGTATATATTATTATATGATACATAATATTTCATTATGCATATATATACATGCACATATGTGTTTGCATATATAGACATATATACATATAAAGAAAATGTGTGTGTATATGTGCGTATTATATATACATATATATGTATATTCAACAATTGATGGACATTTGGGCTGTTGCCATAATTTGCCTATTTTAGATAATGTTTCTATAAAAGATAAACACATAGATCAATGAAACAGAACAGAGAATCCATAAATGAACCTGCAACATATGTTCAGTTAATCTTCACCAAAGCAGAAAAGAATATCCAATGGGGAAAAAAAAAGAGGCTCTTCAACAAATGATATTGGGGAAACTGGAGAGCAATATGTAGAAGAATGAAAGTAGACCACTTTCTTACACCATACAGGAAAATAAATTCAAAATGAATGAAAGATCTAAATGTGAACTGGGAAACCATCAAAATCCTGGAGGAGAACACAGGCAGCAAACTCTTTGACATTGGCCTCAGCAGGTTCTTATTAGACATGTCTCTGGAGGCAAGGGAAATAAAAGCAAAAATGGACTATTGAGACATTATCAAGATAAAAAGCATTTGCACGGCGAAGGAAACAATCAATAAAAATGAAAGGCAACATACTGAATGGGAGATGATATTTTTAAATGACGTATCTGATAAAGGGTTAGGATCCAAAATATATAAAGAACTTAAGAAACTCAACACCCAAAAAACAAATAATCCAGTTAAGAAATGGGCAGAAGACATGAATGGACATTTTTTTCCAAAGAAGACATACAGGTGGCTAACAGACACGTGAAAGAATGCTCAATATCACTCATCATCAGTGCAATACAAATCAAAACCACAATGAGATACCACTTCACACCTGTCAGAATGGCTAAAGTTAACAACACAAGAAACAACAGATGTTGTTGAGGGTATGGAAAAAGGGGAACCCTCTCACACACTTTTGGGAATGCACTGGTGCAGCCATTCTGGAGAATAGTTTTGAGGTTCCTCAAAAAGTTAAAACTAGAACTACCCCACAATCTAGCAATTGCACTATGAGGTATTTACCCAAAAAATACATAAATATTAATTTGAAGGATGTCTGTACCCTGATATTTATAGCCCCATCATTACTTGCATATGTTTACCATTTGCCAAATATTAAAAGGTGGCTGTCCTGAGGCAAAAGGTAGCTGGAATCTATTAGCCCTGAGAGCCTGTACAGGGTCTTACGTAGCCCCTCTCATATCATCTGTAGAATTAATCGATAACCAGTTGATGGTCAGCATGTTCACCTTGCTAACAAGATGGTAGTCTCTAGTCTAGCAAAGAGAGAGGTCTTTGAGACCCCACCTTCCTGATGAGTTCACATTATCCAGACTCTATTTTTCCTACTTCTCTTTGCAAGTAACTTCTCAACATTGGAGTTGGAAGGATTCACTGTGGAAATTTTGCTGTGACTTGGAGAGTATCCGCTTCTGACCTGTAGTCTCTTACCCAGCGTTACAAGTTCACCTCATTTCCTGAGAATCACATAAGCTGCATCAGCCAAGTTGGATTACTGTGTGAACACAAAATTGCTTAACTTCGAGGTTTTAGTTTTCCTTTTCCCACTAATGTTTTAAAGTATATCTATCTCACTAAATTCTTACAAGGATTAAATAAGTAATGTAGAAAGTGGTTACTGCCATGTCTGGCACATACATTGCAGGTTCTCCATTGATTGGTGACTTATGGAATTGGATTGGTAGAAGTATTTGTTGTGACCATGAAAGTAATAATAATGGAAAACTGATAGCATACTTGCTATTTTCCAGGCATCGTTCTAAGCACTGGGTGTACGTTGAGTCATTTAGACCTCATGGTAATGCTACAAAATTAGTATTATTATCTTCAGTTTAAGATGATAAAATTGATACATATATGAATTAAGTAACATGTCCAAGTTCATACAACCCCTGCTGCTCTTACCGCTGCTGGTAATTATGATGGAGGTGAAGGGCACAGGCAGGAAGGAAAGAAGAGGAAAAGAAAGATGGAGGTGGAGAGACAGGAGAATCAGAGGGAGGTACGTGTACAATGACTCTGTTATCAATCGTACTTCCAGAGTCAGGGGATAGAAATCCTTCCTTTTGATATTCAAGGGGACTGAAAAAGACATAAAAGTTTATTTTAATTTCTAGTTTGAAAAACAAAAATGAGAGGCAGCACATAACATAAGGTGATAGGTCTTGCTTTATAGATATCTGTGCTCACATTGTACTGCTCTAATCAATTCATTTGGACCAACAGGAAATGTAACCAAGCAACCATGGGAAACCAAAAAGATCACATTTAGAATTTGGTAAGAAGTGGAATGAATTTGAATGTTCTTTACTGCTGGAGCTGTAATTATAGGTTTTAACCACCTGCAGGAGGTTATAAAGGTAAAGCGAATGGAATAATTCAGCATGAGTCAAAAAAAAAAATACATCATTGAGTGGGGTGCCAGAGAATGTTTATATAAGAAATAATCATTCTTATTAACTTTTATCTGAGGCAATTTCATAATTGATCTAAAAATAGGTGATAAAATAATGTTTGCACTTCTACTAGAAGGAAGACTCTCTTTAAGAACAGTGATATCTGTAATTTGTCATGAAAAATACTTTCCCCCTACCTTCATCCTCTCTCTGCACCACTTCAAAGGAAATCAAGCATTTACAGGTATTTCAAGAGATATTTGTGTCTCTTAGAACAGCATCTCCTAAAATTAAGTCAGCAGGTTAATTATGTCAGAATCACATTATAAATAAGGATTTTTGGACTCCAACTAAGATGTGCTATAACAGTCTCTGATTGTGGATCCCAGGAATCTTGCACTTTTAATAAGCAACCCAGGTGATTTTATTTCATTCTGTAAAGTTTGAGAATAAAATTAATTCAAGAAATTTTTATAGAATAATCAAGACTTCTTTATTTGAGTACAGCTTTCTGAGCATAATTTGGGGTCTCTAAATAGTCATACACAATGAATTGAAATTCTTCTCTGAGAAACATTGTATTTCTAAAATAAAGTAGTCATTTCTCACAACTTCTTAGCACTTGAACTGGAATACAAACACAGGGGTATTGGTACACCTGGATTTGGGCTCAAAGCAAATCTGAATATCTCTTAGATACCAGCATAGGTCTGCATCCCTCAAGGCAATAGGAGAGAACTAAAAAAGAATGATGGACAAAGGACAAACAAGTTTAGTCAGCCTGCATCTGAATCAGAATTGTATTTCCGTCAACTACTGAATACAGAGAGGAAAATTCATGGAAGATATTACACAAATAAAGAAGTAATCCTAGTTTATATTAATGTTTAAAACTGTTATGCAATTTATATTGTATATATAAATTCTCTCTCTCTCTGTCTTTTTTTCTTTTAAATTTATTTGTTTTTTGAGAGACAGAGACAGAGCATGAGCAGGGAAGGGGCAGAGAGTGGGAGACACAGAATCTGAAGCAGGCTCCAGGCTCTGAGCTGTCAACACAGAGCCCGACATGGGGCTCGAACCCACAACCATGAGATCATGACCTGAGCCAAAGTTGGCTGCTTAACCAACTGAGCCACCCAGGCGCCCCACTGTCTCTGTCTCTGTGTCTTGCTCTCTCTCTCTCTCTCTCTCTCTCTCTCTCAACTAAATAGGGGATCCTAGAAATTCTGGAAAAGAAGAGTGTTAATAAAACTTTACAATCCTTTTGTCTCCATTTGCAAGAACACTAATTCTTCAAGGGAGACCAGTAGAGATCCTCATGATTACATTCTTTAATGTCACAAAAAACTAACTTAAATAACAGAATTAGACTTGAACATGGAAGAACAGGCCAGCATCAGGGGATTGAAATGTCTGGAAGATGGAGTTTTAATTCCATATGAGAAAGAACTGTCCCTAAGTTTCAGATGATAAACAGTAGAATAGTCTGTCCTAACAGTTTCGGAAATGCTAGTCTTTTAGGAGGACCCAGCCAGAAGCAAGCCCAAGTGGCATCTACCTCTTGGTGAGGCAGAGGGGATGGCACGGCCGCTTGGGATAGTACCTAAGAGGATGCCTGTTTCTCCTCCACGCAACTGTCTAACAACAGTCTTTGTACTCTAGTTGTCTTTTTTTTTTTTATTATTCCACAATTTGTTGCCATCTTCTTTCTACTTTTGGAGTGTCTCTGGTTTAAAGGGTAAATTTCAGAGACATTATGAATATGTTGTGACAGAGGTGAAAATTGTTTATTCTATTTCCCAACAGATGATATGTTGTTCACCAGCTGTGGCATATTAATCTATCTTAATCCCTGAGCAGTCTGTCATTATATACCCAAAAGAATCAGACTGTCCTGAAAACTAAAATTAAAGATGTAAAATGGATGTAATTATGATCAGGTTTATACTACCTCAGTGTTAATCTAATTCAGCTGACCCTAAAAACACTGAAATAAATGCATAAAAGTTATTGTTCTTTTAGGATCTATATATCTATTGAAAACATTTTTTTCACTTTAAAAACGGCTTGATGCATGTTGCTTAAATATAAAACAAGCTTTAAGTTAAGAGATGGCTAAGTTCAGATTTCTAATTTACCTAATCTCCTTTGTGGCCAGGAACTCTAAAACATTTTACATTTGAAACATTTTAATATTATTAGGCATCTAATTTACTTGGTAACTTTTTAATTTGTGTGGATTAAATTTTTGCATGATATATATGCAGAGGTCATTATTACCAGAAAATTTTAAAATGCAAAATTTTCAAAAACAGTGAAATGAACAATTACTAAGTTAGGATATCCCATTAAGGATTTTGTTGCACATTATTGAAATGTCCTTCTTCAGAGGAGTACAAGAAAGTTCTGAACATTTTGTAAAAAAAAAAAAAAATGTATACATACATACTTTGAGTCAACAGTCAGCAGAGTTTTTCAAGAACCATATTTTCAATATGGTTTCAGTATATCCAGGCTCTGTGTTAATAGGTATCTCATATTAGAAACTGTATTTATTAATGACTAAATGAGAGAAAGTATTCACAAAAAAATAACCAAATTTTATACGCATGATTTTTTTACACTATGATTTTTAAAACAGTGACTTTATACCCACTTTCACCAAATATATTTAATGTAAATGAAATACACAGTCTGAAACTAGGTGGCATAATATGTGTGTGTGTGTGTGTGTGTGTGTGTGTGTGTGTGTGTGTGTGTTGTGTGTCAGTAATTCAATCTACTAAGCTTATAACTTTTCACTATAAATCATTTGCTACCATTTTGATTACATGGTCATGTGAATGAGTTCAGGCTTATAAGAGTCTATACACACAACTCTGAGTCCTCCATTCCTGGCCAATGCCAGCTCTTCAAGGATTAGGCCAGTATCTTAGTATATGATTTATTCTTTTCCTCCAGGCCCTGTAAGCTTCTCTCTACATAAGAATTTTTTTCAGATTGAACACTAAAACCTATCCACTCTCATTCAAAATAAGTATCAGTAAAACCTTGGTTTGTGAGCATAATTCTTTCCAGAAAAATGGAAGGAATATTGCAGGACATCGCTCCTTTATCAAGTTAAAATTTATTAGAAATGTTTGTTCATCTTGCGGAACACTCGCAGAACAAGTTACTTGTAATCCAAGGTTTTACGGTATCATAAAATTTATTACCGTGGAAAAATAAAGGTAATTTTTATTTTTGAAAAAAGAAATTACAGAAAGGGTGACTGGATACTGAGACTCCATACATATATTACTCAGTTTTGACAATTATGCGAGCATTGCTTCATATGTTTTAAGTACTCTTCTTTGCTTTCCTGTTTATAAAATTCCTTTAAATATTTGAAAGTGTAGCTCAGACACCATGACATTTGACTCCTACTCAACTACAATGCATATCTGTCTATCATCTATCTATCATCCATCTGTCTCAACAAATCTATTATTAAATACATAATGAAAATTTAAAGGACACTTTCTCATTGAACAATGTCATTATTACAACTAATATACTTAGTAATAATTGATAATTCTATTCCTGAGTTATTTGGCTCAGTGAGATACTCAAATGCACATGACCTACATAGCCATTTTTGGCATAGATGAGTACAGGAGAGAAAACAGAGCATGCCAGCAGGGAAGCATCACATGTGTCCATTACTCCATATAATGAGTCAGGGGCTATTCTCTGTGTCCCTGTGTAAATGCCATCTAAGCTATAAGAGCATGAGATCATAGAAGTAGAGGTTGGAGCCATCCTGGCTTAGAAGCTCCATAGTTCCAGGGATCCCAAGTTTCTAAAGACACTTTGTTCAGGAGAGACCAAAGTTCTGGTTGCCTCATCAGGATATATACAGTTCATTCCTAGACCTCTCGATGAAAGGCAATCTACCAGTCTTAGGGTATCTTTGCTATTAAGTTGTATTGCCAGGAACAGAGCTAATATTTCATTTTTATTGGGTTTCTGGTAGAGTAGAGCTAGAAGCATCTTAAGCCAAGGTCAATTTTTCATGTAAAAGGGGAAAAGGATTTGTTGACCGTTTACTCAGAGTTCACCTCCAAATACTAATCCCTTTGACATACAAAAAGTAAGTCAATACACAATTGACCTCCAGGATTTGAACTATCAAAAAGGTATTAGTATCCCCTCCATTCCCAAATCAATTGAACCTTACATGGGGGAGGATAATTAATATTACTGTGTCTTCTATATCCTGATGGTCATGAGGCAAATTTACATTAAAAATACATTATATGAGGGCATAAATCTTTTGTTTTATCCCTTTTAGCACGAACAAAGAGCAAAGAGCAGTAAATCTTACGTTTTATCCCTTTTAGCATGAATGCCTTTCAAATATAAGAATCAGTCAATCTGGTGTTTCATCACCTCTGAAGTCACAGTTATAACCGTGTCAAAAAAAAGAACAGTATTATTCTTGGTTGGCATTTAAAACTCAAACTGCAATCCCAAACTTCATATTGTGCAGAGGGTTAAATCAATGGGTGAAATCAGTGTACGGATTCAGTATTGAGGAATAACTGTATAGGTGCAGCCTTGACACTCCTAACTTTAGCAGTAGAAATTCCCACACAGTTGCAGAAATGTGTCCATATTACTATCACTGCCATCCTAAGACATTGCTCAGGGCATGATTGGGACACATCCCACACATGGGGATTGGGATGTTCCACAAATAAGTATCTTTGTAGTACTAGAATTTTGGCAAGTTGTTGCCAAGGCCACTGAAGACTCTTTAGATATCAGACCATTGTGTTGTCTTCCTAGCATCATGCTCCAGCACTCAGCATTTATCTCACTTCTTCCTTGTCTCCAGCACAGTGGGGCTCAAAGTTACTTTTCAGTAAAGTGGAGCCTCAGGGCAATTGCAGCCAACATGCTAGCTCCAGTCCCTTGAACTGTCTGCAATCACAGTCACAAACAAGGAGTCTGCAAGTTTTAGTGCCTACTTTGGCTCCTCAGTTCATGATTTGACCTGTATCTACTGTAATCTGCACACATGGTACAGATGCACTGGCATCCATCCAGAATCACATGTGCCGGCCAAGCTGCAGCTGATTTACTGGCCATGTCCCTATCAGGACTGATGGGGGCATTGGGCGGTATTTCTTCTCAGTATAAATTTGTTTTACTCCAGTCTTCTGTCAGGCCTCAAAATGGGAATATCTATCCCTTGTCACCTGCTGCAGAATTTTACCATTGAATTCAGCTGGATTGACCCCCACCTTAGGCATTAGCGTCTTAGCATCATAAAGTTCTCAATTTATTTTTTTCTAATTATATTGTGTCTCAGCCAAATATGGTTGATTATCTAAAATATCTAACCCCCTGCTGATACTTTGCTGCAGGATTTACTGTGGTTGGCCATAAGTTCAAGTACACAGTCAAACTCACAAGATCCAAATAGGCCGCTTTTGGCAGAGGCTTCCCTGAGAAGGGCGTGTGAACAGAAACATAGCAATGGAAGCCCTTGCGGGAGCGTGGTATGAGGGAATTTCTTCAGTGGTTGTTTTCAGGAGTAAAGCCATTTTCCAGGGACTGTAATCTTCACCGCCAGTCATGTAACAGCACAGGTGAAAGAGGACAAGTCACATCAATTAAAGCAGAAACTACTGACTTAGAGATCTGTGTTCCAAATAGGAGACAATTTTATAACCCTTGTATGTGCATGGCCCTAATGAGTCTTATGAAAGCATCACATGAGTAACTTCAATGAGGAAGACTTAAATCTCTCTCCAGATATTTATAATTCATTTACCATCTTCCTAGCCCAGGTGAAGATTCCCTACTATGCGTAATTTTTAGCATAAGCAAGGTTGACTGAAAACACAGCTGACATTTTGTCTTAATTAGGTTTTCAGGGAAGTATAACTAAAAGGGCCTTAACCGAAGGCCACTTTTTCAGATAAAAAAAGATCAATTTTGTAAACTAATTACACAAATAAACTTATTTGTATTTTAAATTTTGTACCCAGGCTCTATATATTTTTTCTGTTTGTTTCAATTAGACAAGTAAAAGGAAGTTTCTTATAGCCAGAATTACAAGTTCCATAGATTGCAGTATCCCAAGAACTGCTATAACTTTTGCTTCTACTTACTAATTGGTAGCCCACCATCTTTACCAAGATAGAGATAACGAAGGCCAGTGCTATGATGATGAGATGACCTAGAGCCCAGGAATAACCCTCTAACCTCCAGCTCACTTTAGTAGTATTACAGAATTGAAATACTGCCACTTGTAATGGCCACTGATAACAATTTCATTTGTCAATCCACACATTTACTATAGTTGAATCTCTAATCTTTAGAAAGCAATGATGCTTTTAGTAAAGTCAGTTATTCATTGCATTCTTAACAGTAAGTATAATCTAGGAATTCTTGAAGTGTATGTCGTGTGTGTGTGTGTGTGTGTGTGTGTGTGTGTGTGTATCCTCTCCCTTGAGACTGTATTACATGTTAAGAATTGTGGTAGATGCTGGAGGTATAAAAGTCTCTAAGAAAGGCATAGTCTCTGCTTTCGTGGCATGTAGAGTTAGGTAATTCAAATATAATTAGCATTCTACACGTTAGATCCAGAGTGCTGTTAGTTGAGAGAAACTTAGGCACCAACTGAACAACAGAGATTTGAGGTATCTATTTTTAAAACAAATTTACTTTCCTTTTTTTTAATAGTTATTTTTTGGGGAGAGTGGAAGTGGGGGAGGGGCAGATAGAGGGGGACAGAAGATCCAAAGCATGCTCTGTGCTGACAGACTGACAGCAAGGAGCCTGACGTGGAGCTTAAACTCACAAACCATGAGACCATGACCTGAGCTGAAGTTGGACATTCAACTGACAGAGCCACCCTGGTGCCCCTACTTTTTTATCCAATCACTTCTTAGACTTTCTTAACAGAAATCATAAATGTAAAATCTAAGATTATATTAGATTGCTTTTAGGTTGTAAATATTCTCTCTGTGAGGCAAACATATGGTTTATTTTTGAAGAAATCTGTCAATATAAATTGGTGAAATTTGACATATGATAGATTATGCATTTTTAATAACTAATGGCTGTTTCTTTATTGGTGAGTTGGAGAAAGCTGAGGTTTTTTTTTTGTTTGTTTGTTTTTTAAGAAGCATGCTTTTCTAACACATAATCTTGAATTTCAGAAAATGACTTTCTTTTTTTTATTGTTTATTTATTTTTGAGAGAGAGAGAGAGAGAGTACAGGCAGGGAAGGGGAAGAGGGGCGGGAGACAGAGTATCCAAAGCAGGCTCCATGCTGACAGCAGCAATCTTGATGCAGGGCTCAAACTCACGAACCATAAAATCAGTGATCTGAGTCAAAATCAGAGTGAATAGGTGCCCTGAGAATGATTTTATTGAATAAAGTCACAAATTCTGGGAAGTTTTTTTCTATTATATCTTTTATTATTTCGCTCCTCTCCTTTTTAAGTTTATTTACTTTGAGAAAGTGAGAGCAGGGGAGGGGAGAGAGAGAGAGAGAGAGAGAGAGAGAGAGAGAGAGAGAGAGAGAGAGAGGGAGAGAGAGAATATCCCAAGGAGGCTTCACACTGTCAGCACAGAATCTTATGCAGGGCTTGAAACCGTGAACTGTGAAATCATGACCTGACTGAAATCAAGAGTAGAATGGCTTAACCAACTGAGCCACCCAAGCACCCCCTGCCCCCATTTTTTAACTACATTTCATTTTTGATAAAACCAATTTTTTTTTGTGTTGGCTTTCTATTCTTTGACCTAATAAACAGAATTACACTTCTCTGATGATTTTCCCACATTAATTTTGGGAGAAGGTCCCAGTGTGTTATCCATTATATCCTTTGTGACTTCCAATTGTGTATTAATTATCACATTATTTAACTATCTATTATAAAATCTTCTACACCTCAAAAGTCTTTTTATACTTCTTGTCTCATTTGACACTATTTTATTGTCCTTTATTATTCTTTTCCATTGAGAGCTTATTTTGTTGCCTTTTCATTTCAGCCTGTCTTGTCCTAGAGAATAGAGCTATTATTTTTCTACTCCTTTCTTTGCTATCATGTTTGCTTCTGCACCTTTGAGAATACTGCAAGTTCTAAAACTTTATTTCTGGATATCTAGTCAAATCCCTTTCACAGATATAATGCTTCTCTCAATCTCCCTAACATGCTTTTCTTCCTAATTCTGAACATCTGCTCAGTTGAACCATGGCAGGTCCAGATTCAGTGCTTTCAGTTTGATGAGTGAGTCACTGGTTTTTGTTCTCCTGGTAATTCACTACCTGGTCTCATATAATCTCTGGGCACCAGTTTAATATACAGAGTTTCTAGTACAAGTGTCAGCTTTTTTCTAGTAAGCTTTCTTCTAATACCTCCTCCTGTAGTCTTTTATTTTAGTATAAAGTTCCTCACTGGACAACCTCATCCACTTTCATGGACTTTACTTCCACCTTCATGTTATTGGCTTCTAAAATTCATCTCTATTATTTCCTAGAACCATGAGTACCTTGTTAAATATCTCTACAGGGATGTCCCCCAAATATTCCCAACACAGCCTGATATAGAACTATTGTCCTTTTCATAAATGTTCCTACCTTCCACTAAATTGTATCACATGACATGAAGATAGCTTTCACCTCTCCCTTTTAGTCTTTATCTTCATTGTCTGATTCTGAATATCACGCACAGTAATTAGGGTACTTGCTACTTTTATAAAGAACCATTCATTCACACATTATGTTAATCAAGGGTCGTAACAAAACAAACTTGCATTTAAAATTATTTTTATTAAAATATAAGAGGTTAAAAAAAGAAATATAAAAAGTTAATACACTGTTACACTTGTATTAGTGTCTTAAGAGAAAATTCAGTATAATTGGAGTGTCTTACATAATTTTTTAGTTGTCTTCTCAGGTACAAAAGAGATAGGGAAAGTAAATGAGAGTACTCTTTACCTAACTCTTTTATTTCCCTTACTCCAAGAAAGACATGCTTCTATTCTGGGTCTACAACTGTGTCTTTCTATGATTCCCTTTTCTTTCTTTTCTTGCAACTTCTCCTAAAACCTTAAGTGCAAACAAAGAAAACCCACATCTTTTTGCCTCGTTAATATACACATTTAATGACATGATAAAGTAGTCATTATAACTTCATAATTAGAGACATGAAAAAGGCAATTGTCACTTAATGTGCCCCTTAGTTCATACAATTAAAATGAAGACAAGATATATCATATTCATTGGGGCCTAAGGTAAGATTTAATAAATAGCAAATTAAATCCCAAATTTAACCCAGAAGCAAAAGAACTACAGTCCTACAAGGCAAATGTATATGTGAACGTTTGGTGTTTGACTTTGTACATTGATCCTTGTCTTCTAATAAACACAAAACTAATTTACAGAAGAATCATTTTATACATTGTGACACTTGTTAACTCAGATAAGTCTTCTCTGGCTCAGTCACTTAAAAAGAAAATTAGTTTCAAAACTCTCAGACAAATTAGATCAAAAGTAAAGGAGTGTTACTTCATATTTAGTAACAATGAGGGGATTAATCCTGGAGTGAAAATTAGATGTATGATTACTGCAGAATTCAAACAGTATATTTTAAAACATAGACATGTTTAAAATCTTCATGATTATATTTTTGATCTATTCTATGTTGCCATAAAGTTTTGCTAAATCTCATCCATTAAACACTTGATGGTTTCAGTTAGGTGCAATTGTGAGCTATGCTACTACATTTCTTCAGGATAATCACATTTTATGTGAGCATATTGTTATGAGAGACAAAAAGGAAATGATAACCATATGAAAGTGCCAATTTTGGTTTTTAAAAATGGGTTGCTATTTACATAAATCATGAAAAGGAATAATACTTTTTAATTACAAGACCCAAATCTATTAGAATTTTTCTCAAATGTCACCCTGATTTCCCTTTTCCCTCCCATTTCCAGTTATAAATACTCTTTCCTATAAGCACAGTTCCTTCCCACTCCAGTTATAAGTATTCTTTCTTTACATTGAATTTAATTGCACTTAGTACAAATTAAAAAACAAACAGATATAAATGCAAACAATGATTAACATAATCGCTTTTTTTGTCTGTTGCTGATACTGACCTATTTGAGTGTAAATCACTTATTAAATTTTCCATTTTATATCTAGCACGTAGCTAATTACATGCGCAGATTTTCAAAGTTCGGTCTAAATTAAATTGGAAACATGGGATTATTCCCTTTGTTTAGTCTGTAAACATCTGTATTCTTTTATTCCACTTATTTCATATGAATTAATTGATAGCTATTAAAGTAAAGTTAGTGCTGTGTTCCACTGTGTGATACAATTCAAATTTGGGTTTTTTAAAAATATTTTATTTATCTATTTTTTAAGTAATCTCTCTACACAACATGGGGCTCAAAGTCACAGCCCTGAGATCAAGAATTATGTGCTCTTGGGGTGCCTGGGTGGCTCAGTCGGTTAAGCATCCAACTTCAGCTCAGGTCATGATCTCTCAGTTCGTGAGTATGAGCCCTGCGTCAGGCTCTGTGCTGACACCTCAGAGCCTGGAGCCCACTTTGGATTCTGTCCCTTCTCTCTCTGCCCCTTCCTGACTCATGCTCTGTCTCTGCTTTGTTTCTCTCTCCCTCAAAAATAAATAAACATTAAAAAAAAAAGAATTATTTGCTCCACTGATTGAGCTAGCCTGGTAACCTGATACAATTCAAATTTAAACAGCCATTTCAGTCTCATCTTATACCTTCATATTTTAGGGACGTTTTTAAAAATGTCAACTATAGATATCACTCAATCTCATTTCACATATTAAGAATGTGAGAGCCAGAGAAGTATTGTAACTTTCTAAAGGCCACACAGTTTGTTAACAAATGTAGTTTATAACTTTCATTTTTTCTCTTATCTCCCTCAGTAATTAATGTCATGTCTTAATTATAATTCCTGCTTCCTATATGTGTCAACTGATTGCTAGAATGATTCCTGCTTTTAAATTAAGATTATTTAGTGAGTTTGTTATATTGTCCTGGTTTTTTGTGCTGTAATGTAATAAAGTTAATTAGTGTTCTGTTTTTAGAGAAAAAAATTTATTAATGATGAATTTAGTTGTGAAGAGCATCACTTATTAAGCTTCAATCCCAACTAGTTATTAATGCTAATCTCATACTTCATTTTTAAAGTTTCTTTTATTTTACTTCCAAATAAATTCTGAAATTCAGTGCTAATGGCTAAAATAATAATGGTTCAATTTTTTTTACCACTTTTATAAGAATACTAATTAATCTACTTATTTAAAATACCTATATTTTATTTAGTTTTTTTAACCTATAAAAACGAGAGACTGCCTAATATATCCCACCACATAAATCATATTTGACTACCTGCCACCCCTTATATGAAACCAAAAGATATCTTTATTCAATTACTTTTCACAGAAAGTCAGGCTAAAAACTTCCTTGTACGGATGGATTTTTGATGATGAATGTCAGGTGCCAGTGAAATGAAGGAAGTGGGAGAAAAAAAATTAATAGAGTCAAGTAGTGAGTTTGGTTCTTCTCTCTCTAAGACTTGAACATAGGTTTGGTTAAATCTTTTTTTTTCCCCTAGGTGAGGGTGTTGGGTTTTGTTTTTTTTTTTTTAATGTATAGAAGTGTACATTTCTTCTATTTCATTTTTAGATAATTCAGTATTTTTTAAAACTGAATTGGAATAACTTACAAGTGTCTTTCTTCATATTATGTGCAATTTTCCATTGATGTATACTTAAGAATTTTTAGTTTCAGTGAAATATAGCACATAAATAATAAAAGCTATTTATTAAACACACATGTATTTTATTTGTTTTTAGAAAACCAAATATCCTGATTCTGTGCCAGGATCAGGGAATATGTAATTTAAAATATATAAAAGCAATCACAATTCGGGAAATACAACAAAGGTACACAATTTAGTATGACCTCATATTTTTCCTGGTGTTTCCCGGTGGCAAAAGGGAAAAGAGAAACACATTTAGATGAATGCAACTTGTTGTCAGTAAATAGGAGACATACAGTTATTTTGGTTTAACAACAGTTTCTTCTTTACTAATTCTCACATGTGAGTTCCATTAAAACCTGGTCATTTTTTGACTCTCTTCTTTAATCAGTAACATTGACCTACCCTGGATTCTGAATTGATGTTAATGCCATTACCTTATTGTGCTGTCATAACTCCTTGGAAATCTCTAAAGTTACCCATAATTATAGTTGTTTATAATGACTTGTTTTTGTCCATTTTCTCTCCTAGGTTGTCAGTTAATCTAACTTATGTATCTTTCATAAAACTTAACCTATTTCCTGGCATATATAAAAGCACAATAAATGTTTAGTAAACAAATAATAAATGAAAGGAAAAGAGAAAGAGGGAAGGAGGAAGAGAGTATATAGCATATACATATAACTTATATATATAGACATACATGACATGTATACAATATTTACATGTCATATATATATGCATGTGTATGCATAGATACACTGTGTATGTATAAATATTTACCTATATTACATATAAATTACTTTGGAAATTCCCAATTATTTAGTCAACCCAAACACACTGGACTCTGCTACATGTTTTATTATCAGGGTAAGTTTTAATGCTTCAGAATTCTTAGAGCTTCCTTGTGTGCAGTTTATATTTTTATTATTCCTTGATTAAGCAATAGAATCACCATAAAGTATTATTTTGTGTGTGTTGTCTTTTCTTTGGAATAAAGTTTCCAAAGAGAATAACCAGACATAAAAATATATGCAAAAGGCAGGAATACACCATAAACTATATGTGTATAAATTAATATTCTGTGGAAATATACTATATATTATACATGCTATATATTATAAAGTTTGTAGTATGTATATACTATAGTATAGTAGGTGTATAATATACATTCATTATAGTATAGACTATAAATAACATTATATGCATATAGTATTAATCATGTTTTCTTTTTTTCTTCTTCTTTTTTTTTGTTTCAAGTTTGTATTAAAATTCTAATTAGTTAACAGTGTAATATTGGTTTCAGGAGTAGAATTTAGAGATTCATCACCTACATGTAACGTCCAGTGCTCATCACGACTGCCCTTCTTAATACCCATTACCCGTTTAGCCATCTCCTGCCCACCTCCCCTCCAGCAACCCTCAGTTTGAGTTTCTTATGGTTTGCCTTCCTTTCTGTTTTCTTCCCCTAGGTTCATCTATTTTGTTTCTTGAATTTCAAATATGAGTGAAATTATATGGTATCTGTCTTTCTCTGACTTATTTCACTTAGCATAATACACTCTAGTTCCATCCACATTGTTGTAAATGGCAAGATTCCATACCTTTTGATGGCTAAGTAATAATCCAATGAATATATATACCACATCTTCTTTACCATTAATATGTTAATGGCCGTTGATGGCCCTTTCCATACTTGGGCTATTGTTGCTAATGCTGCTGTAAACATTGGGGTGCTTGTGTTTCTTTGATGTATACTTTTGTATCCTTTGGGTAAATACCTAGTAGTGCAATTGCTAGATCATATGGGAATCTAATTTTTTACTTTTTGAGGAACCTCAATACCATTCTCCAGAGTGGCTGCACCAGTTTGCATTACCTTCAACAGTTTGTGAGAGGCTTCCCCTTTTTCCACATCCTCACCAACATCAGTTGTTACTTGTGTTGTTAATTTTAGCCATTCTGATAGGTGGGAAGTGACGCCTCATTATAGTTTTGATATGTATTTCCCTGATGATGAGTGATGTTGAGTGTCTTTTCATGAGTTGTTGGCCATTAGTATGTCTTCTTTGGAAAAATGTCTATTCATGTCTTCTGCCCATTTCTTAGGTAGATACTTTGTTTTGGGGGGGGGTGTTGAGCTTGATAAGTTCTTTACAGATTTTGGATACTAACCCTTTATCAGGAATGTCATTGGCAAATATCTTTTCTCATTCTGTCAGTTGCCTTTCAGTTTTGTTGATTGTTTCCTTCACTTGTACAGATGCTTTTATCTTGATAAAGTCCCAGTAGTTCATTTTTGCTTTTGTTTCCATCACCTCCAGAGATGTGTCGAGTAAGAACTTGCTGAGTCCAATGTCAAAGAAGTTGCTACCTGTTTCTCATCCAGGATTTTGATAGGTTTTCCATCTCACATTTAGACCTTTCATCCATTTTTTTACTTTTTTAAAGTTTATTTATTTTTGAGAGAGAGAGAGAGAGAGAGCGCGTGCGCACAAGCGAGCACTAGTGGGGTAGGGGCAGAGAGAAAAAGAGACAGAGACACAGAATCTGAAACAGGCTCCAGGCTCCAACCTGTAAGCACAGAGCCCAATGCAGGGCTCAAACCCATGAACGTCGAGATCATAACCTGAACTGAATTGAGACCCTTAACCCAACTGAGCCACCCAGGCACCCCTCTTTCATCCATTTTGAGTTTTCTTTTGTGTATGGTGTAATAAAGTCATCCAGTTTCATACTTCTGCATGTTGCTGTCCAGTTTTCCCAGCACCATTTGTTGAAGAGACTGTCTTTTTTCCATTGGATATTCCTTCTTGCTTTATTGAAGATTATTTGACCATTTGGTTGTAGTCCCTTTCTGGGTTCTCTATGCTATTCCATTTATCTATGTATCCCTTTTTGTGCCAGTACCATACTATCTTGCTGACTACAGCTTTGTAATACAGTTTGAAGTCCAGAATTGTGATGCCTCCAACTTTGCTTTTCTTTTTCAAGATTGCTTTGGATATTTGGGGTCTTTTGTGGTTCCATGCAAATTTTAGGCTTATTCTAGCTCTGTGAGGAATGCTGGCAGTATTTTCATGGGGTTTGCATTAAATGTGTAGATTGCTTTGGGTAGTATAGACATTTTAACAATATTTGTTCTTCTAATCTATGAGCATGGATCATTTTTCCATTTCTTTGTGTCATCTTCAATTTCTTTCATAAATATTCTATAGTTTTCAGAGTTCAGATATTTTCCCTCTTTGGTTAGGCTTATTCCTAGGTATCTTTTGGTTTTTGGTGCAATTACAAATGGGATCAATTCCTTGATTTATTTTCTGCTACTTCATTATTAGTGTGTAGAAATGCAACAGGCTTGTGTGTGTTGATTTTGTATCCTGCAACTCTGATGAATTCATGTATCAGTTTTAGCAAATTTTTGGTGGAGATTTTCAGGTTTTCCACACAGAGTATCATGTGACCTGTGAAGAATGGATATCTGATTTCTTCCTGGCTGATTTGGATGCCCTTTATTTCTTTTTGTTGTCTGCTGAAGCTAAGACTTCCAGTACTATGGTAAATAGTAATGGTGAGAGTGGATATATCCCTGTCTTATTCCTTACCATAGAGAAAAAGCTTTCAGTTTTTCCCCATTGAGGATGATATTAGCTGTAGGTCTTTCATATTTGGCCATTATGATGTTGAGTTATGTTCCTTCTACCCCTGCTTTGTTGAGGGTTTTTATCAAAAAACGGTGCTCTGTTTAGTCAAATGCTTTTTCTGCATCTAGTATGTTCTTATCTTTTCCTTTATTAATGTGCGGTGTATCATATTGATTAATTTATGAATATTGAAACACCCCTGCAGCACAGGAGTAAATCACTCTTGACCATGGTGAATAATTATTTTAATATACTGTTGGATTGGACTTGCTAGCATCTTGTTGAGAACTTTTGCATCCATTTTCATCAGGGATATTGGCCTGTAATTCTCCTTTTTAGTGGGTTCTCCGTCTGGTTTTGGAATCAAGGTAATGCTGGCCTCATAGAATGAGTTTGGAAGTTTTCCTTATATTTCAGTTTTTTGGAACAGTTTGAGAAGAGTAGGTATTAACTCTTCTTTAGATGGTTGTTAGAATTCACCTGGGAAGCCATGTGGCCCAAAACTCTTGTTTGTTGGGAGATTTTTGATTACTGATTCAATTTTTTTGGTGGTTATAGGCCTGTTCAAATTTTCTATTTCTTCCTGTTACAGCTTTGGTAGTATATATGTTTCTAGGAATTTATCCATTTTTTTCCTGATTGCCAGTTTGTTGGCATATAATTTTTCATACTATTCTCTTATGATTGTTTGTATTTCTGTGATGTTGGTTGTGTTCTCTCCTCTTTCATTAGCAATTCATTTAATTGGGTCCTTTCTCTTTTCTTTTTGATAAGTCTGACTAGGGGTCTATAAATTTTATTCATTATTTCAAAGGACCACCTCCTAGTTTCATTGATATTTTCTACTGTTGTTGTTGTTTCTATATCATTTATTTCTGCTCTCATCTTTATTATTTCCCTTCTACTGGCTTTAGGCTTTATTTGCTGTTCCTTTTCTGTCTTCTTTATCTATAAGGTTAGGTTGTATATTTGAAACTTATCTTGCTTCTTGATGTAGGCCTGTATTGCTATGTACCCCCACTTATGACTACCTTTACTGTATCCCAAAGGTTTTGGACTGTCATGTTTTCATTTTCATTTGCTTCCATGTATTTCTTTTTTTTTTTTTAATTTCCTGGTTAATGCATTTATTCTTTCTTATTATTTCTTTTTGTATTTTATTTTTAATTTTTTAAGTTTATTTTTTATTTGTTTTGAGAGAGAGAGAGAGAGGGAGAGAGAGAGTTAATGCGTACATGAACAGGAAAGGGGCAGAAAAAGAGGTAGAGAGAATCCCAAGCAGGTTCCACACTATCATTGTAGAGCCTGATGTGGGTTCCAACTCATGAACCTGAGATCATGACCTGAGCTGAAATCAAGAGTCAGATGCCTAACCATCTGAGCACCCAGGTGCTCCTATGGTTTTTATTTTAGAGAGAGAGAGCCTGCAAACTAGGGAGAGAGACAAAGGGAGATGGAGAGGGAGAGAGAGAGAGAGAGAGAATCTTAAGCAGGTTCAGTGTAGAGCCCAATGCAGGGCTTGATCACAGAACCCTGGGATCATGATCTGAACTGAAATCAAGAGTTGGATCCTCAACTGACTAAGCCACTCACACACCCCACCATTAATTCTTTAGTAGGATGTTCTTTTTTTTTTTTTTTTTTTTTTTTTTTTACTTTATAGTTTATTGTCAGGTTGGTTTCCATATAACAACCAGTGCTCTTCCCCACAAGTGACCTCCACCAAGACCATCACCCCCCATTACCTTTCCCCCTTCCCCTTCCCCCCTCAGTTTGTTTTCAGGATTCAAGAGTCTCTCGTGTTTTGTCTCCCTCCCTCTCCCTAACTCTTTTTCCTCCTTCCCCTCCCCATGGTCCTCTATTGGGTTTCTCCTGTTAGACCTATGAGTGCAAACATATGGTATCTGTCCTTCTCCGCCTGACTTATTTCACTTAGCATGACACCCTCGAGGTCCATCCATGTTGCTACGAATGGCCAGATTTCATTCTTTCTCATTGCCATGTAGTATTCCATTGTATAGATGAACCACATCTTCCTAATCCATTCATCAGTTGATGGACATTTAGGCTCTTTCCATGATTTGGCTATTGTTGAAAGTGCTGCTACAAACATTGGGGTACATGTGCCCCTATGCATCAGCACTTCTGTATCCCTTGGGTAAATCCCCAGCAGTGCTATTGCTGGGTCATAGGGGAGTTTTATTGATAGTTTTGTTCTTTAACCTGTATGCATTTGTGGTGTTTCTAAATGTTTTCTTGTGGTTGACTTCAAGTTTCATAGTTGTGTGGTCAGAAAATATGCATGATAGGATCTCAGTATTTTTGTACTTATTGAGGGCTGATTTCTGACCCATTGTGTGATCTATTCTGGAGAATATTCCATATGCAGTTGCAAAGAACGTGTATAGCTGCTTTAGGATGAAATGTTCTGAATATATCTGTTAAGTCCATCTGGTCCAGTATGTTATTCAGAGCCTTGTTTCCCGTTGATTTTCTGCTAAGATGATCTGTCCATTGCTGTAAATGGGGTGTTAAAGTTTCCTACTATTATTGTATTATTATCAATGAGATTATTTATGTTAGTAATTAGTTGATTCATATATTTGGGTGCTCTCAAGTTGGAGACAACCATAGGTTTTAAATTTCTTACTTTGACCTTTACTCAAATAAATTATTTAGAAGGCTATTAACTATGCAAGAATGTATGAAAATGTAAGAAAATGGATATTTACATAGATTAAAATGCTCCAGTTTTTCAAAATACAGGAGAAATTATGGAAAATGTTGGTCTTAAATTGCCAGGAGAAATGAAAAAGTACAATGTTTGAAAGTCTCAATTATGTTTAACAAGAGCAATTACTTTTTCTAATGAAATAAAGTAATTGATTTCAATGTTCACTATCATTTAGCCATTATCTCTGATTTGTCCAAAATAAGAATAGCTTCAGAAGTTCTTGTGAAATAGAATTAAAATCAATGATGAATTTTTTTGATAATGATATTTTAGTGAAATTTTTCACCGCAGAAATATTTGAAAGCCACAGATTCAATTCTAAAGGAAAAAGCCATGGACAGTATTGAAAAATTTGGGATTAATTATTAAATGGGAACATTGTGTGTGTGTGTGTGTGTGTATTATTTTATGTTAAAACAATTTTTGAAAATTAGAATTAATAGTGGCACCCAGGTGGCTCAGTCAGTAAAACATCTGACTTCAGCTTAGGTTATGATCTCATGGCTTGTGAGTTCGAGCCCCACATCAGGCTCTGTGCTGGCAGCTCAGAGCCTGCCGCCTGCTTCAGATTCTATGTCTCGCTCTCTCTCTCTCTCTGCCCCTCCTTGGCTTACACTCTGTCTGTCTCTCTCAAAAACATATAAACATTAAAAAAAAGTCAAAATTAGAATTAATAAAAAGTGTCTTTAGTCTATGATGAATGAAGATAGTTTAACACATTTAGGTTCCCTGTTTACTAAACATAAAGGAATGATTATTTTATTTGTATAATTGATAAATTTTCAGAAATTTACACAGAAAATTAAAGACTGGTATCAGTATTCATTGCTACAATAGATAAATATACATGTATAGTTGTATCCTGTTTATGGAAAATTTATTATAATTAAAATATTAATGCATTAGATTTTTTCTTATTGTACTATAATATTTATTTCTTTTTTTTAGCTTTTTGAGTACTTTATTACCTTATAAGTATGTTTATTTGTATATAAAAAGTTAAAATTCACTCTTTTCTGGCCATCATAATTTCACTTCATGATTATTAGTGGGAATGACTTTGTCATATAGAGGAGGGGGTGATAAAAATTTATCTCCTCTTGTGTCAGATATTCTAGGAGTGTCATTATATTTCAAAACATGTTTATAGCTTTAAACACACACACACACACACACACACACACACACAGGATCCACGTAACAGTATGACTAGGTCTTCTGATCTTCTTTGGTTTCTTATTCCCATGATGTATCAGCTCTTCCCATCTTTTCCTGATTTGCATGCAGTTTGCACACTGACTCTATGTCTCATTACATCTTGAGCAAAGCTGTAGTTTTCTGAAAATGAACTAGGATAGCTTTAGCCTTGGTCAAAGCAAAAGAATGTTCATTTTATTCAGAAATGAAGGAGAGACAGAAACAAAAACAATTCCATTACATTTGAATAGAGAAAAATAAGTATAGTTACCCAGAAGATGGAGTCTCTAAAGAATGTATGTATGAAGATACTAGGAAACAATGATAAATTGTTTGGGAGATACGGGAAACACAGCTTTTTCCTTCTCTATTTTGGCTTCTTCTACACAGCTGTATGATCCATGGGAACAAAGATGATGCCTGTCTTTATCACCATGTAACCTCAAGTGAGTGTCATTTTTCTCATTTGTGTATACCTCAAATTTCCTTCTTTAGTGGTCTACTCCTCCCCATAATCCAAACCTGTCTGGACAGCTGCCCTGTTCACACTACTCTCCTTGCCTCAGCATCTGATGTCCCTAGGTCAAGCTGGCTAGAGTCCTACTCTTAAGGATTAATAGACCTCCAGAATTCATTTTGAGGATCTGTCAGCCTCATAAAAACACAAGCCACTGCTACCTAATTGACTCGTTCCTATCCTTTCTGAGACTCAGTTATTCATTTCTTCCTTTTAATTTATAAAATATTCAGAATCTTTCCGGTCATTTTCCTTCATTTTTATTAATGCTGCAGAGTTGATTTTTATTGCTCCTAAGTCAAAACCATGGTTGATATAAACAGGTAGTAGCACAGTGCCTGAAACATAAGCTGGTTGTATTTACTAAATATTTGCTGAATGAATGAGTGAATGAATGAATGAATGAATGAACACATGAATGGATTTTTCTCTGATCTGTCAACCTACTGATCAGAGAGAAACCGAGACTGCTAACAGACTTGAACCTGAAAATTCAAACTACCTGGCATGTCAAAGCGCAGGGGAATTTCTGCTAGAACAACCAGAAATCAGTTTTTGTCTGCATGAACCTGACTTGGATAAAACAGCATTACATAGTCACTAGGTAAATGTTGATAACTAGAGTACAAGAAATCCCTCACACAAGTGAGCGAATTACCCTTGAAAACCATGTGTGTAGCTCCGGCATTTTCTCTGTGAAGCTCATGGAAAACATGGCAAGTTTGTGCCTGGCCGTTTTCAGCTGTTGTTGTAAACTGAGTTAGAAGTCCTGGCCGTGTGGAAGCATGATTTCATCTCAGCATTCCAACATATCATTTTATGATTTTCAGAGAAGCAACAGCATTTTGCCCCTGGGAATATGACTACAGTAAAAGAGTACAGCTCTCACACATCTTATATTCTAAAAGGGGCTTCCTTCCACCTAGATTACTCTCCTCTTCATTATTAGGAATATCACTGAGGTGAAATGAACTTCACTTCCTTTATAAAGCCTCCTCCAAGGAAAACATAGTTTAATATGTTTAATAGTCAATTAAAATATCTGAAGTATTTTTATTTCACAGCCCTTTTGAGGAAATATATTTAAAGTGTTTCTTCAAGTAATGATCCCATTTTGACATTACTCAGTGCATCTGTGGAGAACATGCATATTCGCTGTTCAATGACTAGTGTTACATAAAATGTAAATACAAGCTTATCTAAATGCAGCGATTAGCATAAAAATGGTTCACTGTAGTATGCATTGGGGGAAAAGTAAACATATAAAGAAGTAAATTTACATTGATTGACTCAGAGGTACCTCTTGTAATGTGATAACAATTTAAAAATATTCCCCCTATAATTCAAGTATTCAGAATATGGTTAGGTGCAATCCAATTAATGTAATGTACATGGCATTTTAGATTCATTTCAAAGTGGCAGTACACATTATGGAACTGCCACTAAAACAAACAGCCTAAATTTTTACAACATTCCTTTGTAGCAGTTTCTGGAAAGATTTAATATTACTGAATCCTTAGCCATCAAATTCTTATTCCCAAATTATAGAATAAAAAAAATTAAAGGGGTTAAAAAATAAAAGCTAGTATAAATTCATGTGTTAGTGGAATTTCTGTGTTCCAGTGTAAGTCAAGACACCCAGGAGGTAAGAAGCAAATATTTACTTCTGCTGAGTAAAATGTGAGCCAAAGATTAGGCTCTGCCAAAGACTCGAGACAAAGAAACATGTTATAGATAATTTGCATACACTCATTCAGTCTGCAAATTCAGATGCTGGAAATGAGACGAGTGGCCATTGACAAGGCTTGTTTGTATATTTTATCTGGAATGGACAAAGCCCTGGCAATGTGTCTTACCTTTGATTAGAGAACATGATTTCTAAAGGTGTCAATGCAATTCTCCCCTCCCCTCCTTTCCTTCCTTTCCACTTTTGTCTGTTCTTTCTTTCCTACTTATTCCAAATCTCTGTTTTTCATTCAGTCTTTCTCTTTCTCTGTCTCTCCCTGTGTTGTTGGTTTTTTTTTTTTTTTTTTTTTTTTTTCTGTCTCTGCGTCTCTTTCTCTCCCAAGAGAATGTATATTAGTGGATAGGGTAGTTTACGCTGGGGTGTAACAACTTGGTAGTTTTATTTTGGTTTTGTTTGTTTTGCTTCTCCTTGATTGTTTTTTTAGATCGACTGTAGGTTGTCTGGGTCTTCATTCTGACTCTGGATCTTTATTCAGACCAACAAAGGTGCTACCATTTGGATTTTGCTAAATGCAAAGGAAAGGGAAGAACAAAAGTAGGGGCAAAGCATTAGCTCTTAGATGTCAGAAAACCCTGAAACTTTCACTAGCATGATGCTGGCCACTATTTTTATTACACTCAGCACTTTTGATGCCTTGTTTTATGGGATTCTAACACTGATCACACAGACTCTTTTTTAATGTTTTATAGTTGGGTTGCGTTGTGGTTAGAGTATGATATGTACTGTCAGATTTTTACTATTTGTTGAGATTGTTGTGTGGCTTTTTACATGTAGATATTAAATATGTGTGTGTGTTTAAATCTATATGAATTCTCTAATTATTGATAGATAGGTCTGCTAAAGTCTTTTAAGATCAAACTTGATGACTTTTATTTCCATTTTCTTCCTATAAAGGTGAGTTACATGTCTTAAGGACTGAAAGAGACCCATCTTCCAACCCTAACTCAAGATATGTGATCATTTCCTGCTTTAATTTTAAATACTCAATACTTTTTTAGCACAGTATGTGTGCTAAACATATAATATACAATTATAATTATAATTATACAATTAGAAGTATAGTTACAATTTATAATTATATAATTAAACATTAAACCCACTCCCTTTAATATTACTCAATGTTCGACTTTTTTTCTTAAATCTATAAATGAGGAAACTAAGTCAAAGAGAAAGTAAATGTGCTGCTTAATGAAAGATTTATTTGACCCAACTCTCTGTACTAATAATACATAAAAATTAATAAATCTAGCAAGATGATACTTATTAAATAGCCCTAAAATTTCAAGTGAAGAAGGAAATTAATATTGATTTTTCTTTAATAATCTTTTAATATATGTCTCAATTTGAGTATGCATGTTTCCCTGAGCCAATTTAACTTCAACATTCATTTCTTTTTAATTCAGTAATAAACATGATTGAATTTACTATACTATATGGATTGTCATAAAACATGCAATCCAGTCAAATTAATATGACAAGGATGCAACATAAAATCAAAATATGCCATGATATTTCATCATGTTCTAAATATTACATGTTGTAAATATATTAGTACTAGGATTAAATGTCCCATATCACTGTCATATGCCATATTTCTTTGTATTTCTTCATTGAATATAAGACAGAGATAAAATTATGTAATAAAAAAGCTTTTTAGTTATAGAAATGTAGAGGTTACTAATAAATTTAAACAATTTATGTATTTTGGGCAATATTTAAATGACTAATAGAAATTTTCAGGGAATTTATGACCACTGAATATTATTGAGAAAATATATCATTTCTTGTCTAAGGACACACACACACACACACACACACATCAAATCCATAATGTTATAACCTGTACCAGGAAGTCAAGATCTTTGCTTTAGAGGATATATATCTCTGGTGCACTTAGATTTCAAATCATTTTGATTCTGATTTCACATATCTTTAAAAATTCATGCTTTGAAACAATAAAATCTAAAACCTATGGAATTACTTTTGTTATAAATAAGTAATACAACTAATAGGTGGCATATTGCCAATGTTGTATAACATTTACATTCAAAATAATGGTTCAACTCTAGTTTCAGAATTTGACAGACAGGCTTAAGCAATTGAGTATGGTTAAGGTCGAAGAGTGAATATTACTTATAATTTCTCATCTGTTCTCTTTGGGTAACAAACATCCTGACACAATGTGAGCTATTGACTCCTTTTTGCTCCTACTCCCTAATTCATTATGCCATTCCTATACTTTCAGTATCAATGTGGAAATAAAATGTGTTTATATTTTCTTCTCATCTTCTCCTTTACTAAGACCCTGTTCTTCCTATGCATAGTAAAGAGAAACCTATACATGGACATTAGGAAAACAAATATGAGAATCCTTTGAACTATCTTTATAACTCTTCTATGAGTATAAAATATCTTAAAAATAAAAAGGTTAAAGATATCTAAAGGATAATGGTGTCAGGAAAATGGTGGAGGAGGCAGCCCTAAAATCCCATCTGCCCGTAGAAACATCAAAAACAAAAACAAGCAAAAAAAAAAAAAAAAAAAAAAAAAAACCTATGAGATCTAACTTTGTCCAAACTTTGGTAAAGAGTCAAAGGTTTACAGCAACCATGTGAAGACTCAATCAAGAAGGAAGCAATTAAAAAGGGTAGAAAATCTTTGTGGAGTTTTTACTTGGCCTCACCTCAACCTTCCCCCACCAGTGAGTTATCAGTCTTGAAAATGACCTCCCATATTCCCTGTGTAGGATCTTGATTCCTAATTCTGGATGGAGCAGAACAGACTTTATTCACAAATTATTGTGTGTATCTCTGCTAAGATTTTAGGGGCTACCTCAAAGATGGATGCAAGGCTCTTGTCTGTGTTTCCTTTATCCTAGAACTCCTGCAGAAAAAGCAGTGAGCATTTCTTGGAAAACTAAAAATTCACAGACACCTGGGACAGAAGATTATGGGTTTGACATACAATAAACTGCAGAGGGCACAAAAGGAAAAGCTGGGGAATTCTTTGGGATATTAGGACATTGAAAAGCACCCATGTATACAGGAATTCCTACGGAGTCCTTAAGACTCTTCCTTAGGCCAATCTGTAGCCTTAGTGCAAGCCTAGGTATGTATTGAAGGAGTATTCTAGCACAAGCCAAACTGCAAACCCTAGGAAGTATTTGTTTGTTTGCTTTGTTTTGTTTGTATTATTTGTTACTAAACTCCTTGCAAGGAAATTCCTGTCAAAATACTAGCTGAACAGTAGTTAAAGAAGAGAGAATGCAATAGCGACCCATAGCAGTATAGTGTTTGCAAAATAGTTTGAAAAACATCATGAAACACATGGACTACTACAACCTTCAACAACAAAAATACCAGGATTTGATTTTTTTTTTTATAGGTAAAATCAACAAACCTTGATCTAGACTAAAAAAGAGGTAGAGAGAGATAGGAGACTCAAATGAATAAAATCAGAAATGAAGGAGGAGACATTAGGTTGAATGCCTAAGAAATAGAAAATACCATAGGAAGTGTTATGAATAATTACATGCCAACAAACTGAATAACCTAGAAGAAACAAAAATTCCTGTAATTATAAAATCCACAAAAATTGATTCAGGAAGAAATAGAAAGCCTGATTAGATCAATAATCTAAATCTAAATAAGAAGATTAAATTAGTGATAAAACTTGCCAAACAAAGAAAATGTCTGGACCTGATGGCTTTATAGGTGAATTCTACTGAATACTGAAAGAAAGAAAAATAATACCTATTCTTCTTAAACTCTCCCCAAAAATATAAGGAGAGGATACACTTCCAAACTTAAACAGATACTTACATCAATGTCTTTTGCAGTATTGTTTCCATTACCCAAAGTGGAAACCTGTCCATCAATAAATGAATGAATGAATGAAAAAGCAAAATGTATGTTTACTAACTAGACTGTTCCAGTTGCTGTAACAAAAATATCACAGACTGGGCAACTTAAAGAACAAAACTTAATTCTCTCATTTCTGGAGGCTGGGAAGTCAAGGTTGGTAGAAGCTGGCAGATTCTGTCTGGTGAGAGCCTGCTTCCTGGTTTATAAGTGGCTTTCTTCTATGTGTGTCCGCATGTGGCACAAAGCAGAGGAAGAAAGTAGCTCTCTCATGACTCTCAGTAGGGCACTAAACCCATTCACAAGGACTTTCCCCTCATGACCTCATTAAATCCTAAGTACCTCCCAACAGCCTTGCCTAATATGAACACATTGTGGGGTAGGGAGAGTTTTAAAATATGAATTTGGGGGGATGCAAACTTCAATTCATAACATCTATATCATAAAATATTATTTAGTCATGAAAAGCAATGAAGTTCTTATACATACTACAACATGGATGAACTCAGAAAACATTATAAGTGAAATAAACCAGGCCAAAAAGGATAGACACTATATGTTTCCATTTATATGAGATATCTAGGATTAGAAAAATTTATAGAAAATAAATTAGTGGTTACCAAGTACTGAGAAAAGGGGAAAATGGGACACCCATTGTTTAGTAGTTACAGAGCATTTGTTTAGGGTGATGAAAATAGTTTGGATGTAGGTGACACTTGTATAACATTGTGAATGCAATTAATGCCACTGTAGTGTGCGCTTAAAAATGGTTAAAATGACAAATTTTATGTTAAATACATTTTAACCACTTAAAATTATTCTTAAAACTCCAAGGGGTAATTAAAATGCTTCATAATTGGTAGAGATAGTGGTTGCATACATAGTGAATGTTTTATGTGAATTTCTCTTCAATTAAAAAATGCATTAGTATTCTTTAAAAAAAAATTCCATATGACCTGGGAAACCTAATAAATGACAACTCCAAGAAGCATTTGCATTTTAATATAGGACAGACTTTGTCTGAAAGAAATTCATTGAATTTTGTGGAAAAAAAGAGGAGATTATTTTAGAAGTTAACACATGGATACATGAATTTGCATTAATGTACATTTGTATGGGAGGATATATGGAAACCAAAGTAAAAAATCTTTAAAATATTATTTTCAGGGGTGCATGGGTGGCTCAGTAGGTTAAGCATCACACTCTTGATTTTGGCTAAAGTCATGTTCTTACAGTCATGGGAAGAAGACTTATGTCGTTTTCAACGCTGGTCAAGGAGACTGCTTAAGATTCTCTGTTGCCCTGTCCCTCTACCCTTCCCCCATGCTCTCTCTCAAAAATTAAAAGTTAAAAATTAAATATTTTCATATCTTTGTTAAAAAATGGAAACATAGCAAGGTAACTGCTACATACATACACACAACACACAAAAACACACACACCCAAATCTCATGTCTTGTTTTTCATTTGTCTCTTAAAAAACTGTTACATACCCAGTCTTTCTTTTCCCTCCCTGTCGCTTGGAGCAGGCTTTTAAAGTTTAAAGGACAAAAAGCTAGCACAGGTGTAAATCACTTTATTCTGTCTGGGTTTTCCAAGACAAGTCTGTTTTTCTGTATTTCTACTCATGTTTTCTGCTAGGCACAACGAAGGCCAAGTAATACTTGAACAGGCTAACTCTATATCTTCCTTAAGTGGTAGAGAAGGGAAGAAGACCTTGAATGTGCATTCATGCCCAAAACAGTTATGCCTTTGTCATCTGGTTTTGTGTGGGGTTTCACCTCTGAGAATCAAAGATGTCTCCTACCTTGGAGAAGCTCACACATTTCTTTGTATACCTCAGGGTTGAATCTAATAAGGTATATTGGAGATGCTATTACATTAATCTTCCTAGGATAAGGTACTCTCTACTGTTTGCAGGTGAGGAAACTGGTTTTCTGGGTATTTCAATATCAGTTATCCTACTGGTCTTTCAAAGACTTTAGGAGTTTTGAAGCTACTACATTAAATATACAGATCTAATGAAATACATGAATGATGTTTACAAGGCATCTGTGAATTCCTGTGGAAATTATTTTATATCTTAGACCTTAACTACTGATAGTTGTCCAGTTTCAAGGTATATAAAATAGAAAGACAGATAAATGGGATTTTGCCCATCTATTGATAAAATAGCTGATTCCAGTAAATGGCTTTGCACATTAAGTTATGTCTGGAAATTGGCATAACTCTACTGGCTTTCTCAATTTTTCCTCATGAGGTCAACTAATTGAACAGTTCCCCACCCCCCCTTAGGTATGTCGTTAGACTCATAACATTTATAAAGTGCTTTTTGTAAGACAAAAGAAATAGCATTGTAAATGGTTCTCTGTATATCATACTAATTTTTATTGAGATCTCACAAATATTGAAGATAAATTGATTGCTGATTATAAATATGCCAACCTATGTTTGTTTATATAAGATGTCCTTATATACAAGATTAATAAATAAAAGATTATTGAGACCCAAAGTCGGATATGAAAAGGACAATGATATTAAGTTCTCAGTTTCCTAGAGTGTATATCACTCATGATTTTGTTTATTGATTTATTCATTGATTTCGTAAATCAACTCTGCCAATTATATATATTACTAACTCTCTGCCATGGATCGTGCTCAACTGTGAAGATAGAGTAACCATTTGCTTTAAGATGTATTCATTCTAACCAATCACTGTGCTTCTCATTGGAAAATCTTTCCTATCAATAAGTAATAGGGAAAATATAGGCTCTTAACTGAAATGGAACCATATTTTAACATACGTTCTTTAAATATCTGGAAGAAGATGACGAAACATGCTTAATATGTTTAGCTATGCTGTAGATACTATGTCAAGTATTTCATATTTTCTTAAAATCTCACTAGACCTTTGTAAAATTTAATGCTGTAACTGGACCTATTTACCCTCGGTTAAGGAAATGTACTGATTGCTATTACAGAAGAAGGGAATGACAGTTATCTCTCCTCTATTTCTAAACCTGATCTTCCTGAGTCAAAACCTGATCCAAACTCATCTATGAATGAATTAAAAAACCAGCAGTTGAGTCACCCTTGACTCCTCCATTCTTCTCATGACCTGTATTTAACTACTGACCACTTTAAATTTCAAATCTGATTTATTCATGAATACAACTGCAACTTTGTTAGTTAAGGACTTGCTCTTATCCTACAAGGACAATGACACTATGTTCCCATTTCACAGTCTGCTCTTCAAGAAATACATATAAAACCTTGTCAACATTCAATAAAAAATTCTTCCATGTTCCACATCGTCTTCAAGATGAAATCCCATTCCTTAGAATACCATGAGCTTGCTGTCATGATTTAGATGCTGTCCAACCCTTCGTGTTTATGCCTTACTACTCTCCTATCTGAACTTTATGTTCCAATCTTATAAAAACATAAATTCTCCCTGGCACAAACTTTGACTCGGGCTTTTGATGCCTTTGCACATACTATTTCCTCTTCCTGTAATGTCTTTGCCCTTTTTTTGGCCTGTTTTCCTTTGAGGTTCTGTCGATGTCCTTTTCGCACAAAACTTCCTTGATCAACTCTTCATCCCATTCTGCACCAGTATGGGTAGGGAAACTCTAAGAACAGTCTATAATTATATTTGCCATCAGATTTATTGTAAGTGTTAATTTGACTCTGCTTATTGGGGGATTCACTTATAAATCTTAGTCTGAGATAGTGGTAGAATCAGGATTTGAAGCAAGGTCTGAATGGGTGCTTTTTCTCTACTCTAGACTTCTTCAAAGAGGGCAATGTTATGAAATATGCACAGTGTAATTTAGACTGCAATAATAATCAATAGGTCATTTAGCCTTCTTACCAGAGAGTTGGGCTTCATTTTTAAAAAAAAATCTTTTGAGAGTTTCTTCATTGACCTATTAAAACAGGATGTGGTTAAACCATAGGGCAATTTTTACATTATAGCAGTTAATGATAAAGTAGCACTCACTATCTCCATGAGCTTAAATGAGGAGCCATATGATGGCTAGGTCTAAAGAAGTTGACTTTTTTTGTTATTATCATTATTTTATTTAACATTCAAATTAGGATAGTGCAATAATGATTTCAGGAATAGAATCAATCCACTGATTCATCCCCTACATATGATATCCAGTGCTCATCCCAACAAGTGTCTTCCTTAGTGCAGCTTGCCCATTTAGCCCATCCCCCCCACCCAAAACCCATCCAGCAACTCTCAGTCTGTTCTCTATATTAAGAGTCTCATGTTTGGTTCCCTCACTGTTTTTATATTATTTATGCTTCCCTTCCCTTATGTTCATCTGTTTTGTATCTTAAATTCCACAAATGAGTGAAGTCATATGATATTTGTCTTTTTCTGACTAATTTTGCTTAGCATGATACACTCTACTTCCATCTTCATTGTAAATGGCAAGATTTTCTTTTTGATTGCTGAGTAATACCCCATTGTATATATACACCAATTCTCTATTATCCATTCATCTGTCAATGGACATTTAGGCTCTTTCCATACTTTGGCTATTGTTGTTAGCGATGGTGTAAACACTGGGGTGCATGTTCTTCTTCAAAACAGCACACCTGTATCCTTTGGAAAATTCCCAGTAGTGCAATTGCTGGGTCGTAGGGTAGTTCTATTTTTAATTTTTTGAGGAATCTCCATACTGTTCTCCAGAGTGACTGTACCAGTTTGCATTCCTACCAGCAGTGAAAAAGTGTTCCTCTTTCCCCACATCCTCACCAACATCTGTCCTTGCCTGAATTGTTAATTTTAGTCATTCTGACAAGTGTAAGGTATCTCATTGTGGTTTTGATGAGTATTTCCTTGATGATGAATATGTTGAGCATTTTTCCATGTGTCTGCTAGCCATCTGGATGTCTTCTTTAGGAAACTGTCTATTCAGGTCTTTTGCCCATTTCTTCACTGGATTGTTTGTTGTTTGAATATTGAGTTTAATAAGTTCTTTATAGATTTTGGATACTAACCCATTATCTGATATGTCATTTGCAGATATCTTCTCCCATTGCATTTACTTTTGCTGATTGTTTCCTTTGCTGTGCAGAAGATTTTTATCTTGATGAGGTCCTAATACTTCATTTTTGCTTTTGTTTCCTTTGCCTCTAGAGACATATTAAGTAAGAATTTGCTGCAGCCAAGGTCAAAGAGGTTTTTGCCTGCTTTCTCCGTTAGGATTTTGATGGTTTGCTATCTTACGTTTAGGTCTTTCATTCATTTTGAATTTATTTTTGTGTACGGTGTAAGAAAGTTGTCCGGGTTCATTCTTCTGCATACTGGTGTCCAGTTTTCCCAGCACTATTTGCTGAAGAGACTGTCTTTAATCCACTGGATATTCTTTCCTGCTTTGTCAAAGATTAGCTGGTCATATGTTTATGGATTCATTTCTGGGTTGTCTATTCTGTTCCATTGATCTATGTGTCTGTTTTTGTGCCAGAACCATACTGTCTTGATTAATACAGCTTTGTAATGTATCTTGCAGTCTGGAATTGTGATGCCTCCAGCTTTGGTTTTCTTTTTCAGGATTGCTTTAGCTATCTGTGTTTTTTTCTGGTTCCATACATATTTTAGGATTGTTTGTTCTGGCTCTGTGAATAATTCTGGTGCTAAATTGATAGGGATTGCATTGAATATGTAGATTGTGTTGGGTAGTATCAATATTTACGATATTTGTTCTTCCAATCCATGAGCATGGAATATTTTTCCATTTTTGTGTGTCTTCTTCAACTTCTTTCATAAGCTTTCTATAATTTTCGGTGTATAGATTTTTCACCTTTTTGGTTAGATTTATTTCTAGGTATTTTATGGTTTTTGGTGCTATTATAAATGGGGTCGATTCCTTGATTTCTCTTTCTGCTGCTTCATTATTGGTATATAGAAAAGCAACCGGTTTCTGTGCACCGATTTATATCCTGCAACTTTGCTGAATTCATGGATCAGTTGTACAATTATTTTTTTGGTGGAATCTTTTGGGTTTTCCATATAGAACGTCATGTCATCTACAAAGCATAAAAGTTTGACTTCATCCTTGCTGATTTGGATGCCTTTTTTTTTCCTCTGTTGTCTGATTGCTGAGGCTAGAACTTCTAATGCTATGTTGAATAACAGTGGTTGAGAGCGGACATCCCTGCTGTGTTCCTGATCTTACAGACAAAGCTCTCAGTTTTTCCCCTTTGCGGATGTTATTAGCGGTGGGTCTTTCATATATGGCTTTTATGATTTTGAGATATCCCTACTTTCTTGAGGGATTTTATCAAGAGAAGATGCTGTATTTTGTCAAATGCTTTCTCTGCATCTTATTGAGAGGATCGCGTGAGTCTTGTCCTTTCTTTTATTAATGTGGTGTATGACATTGATTTGCAGATATTGAAACAGCCCTGCATTCCAGGTATAAATCCCACTTTGTTGTGGTGAATAAGTCTTTTAATATATTGTTGGGTTCAGTTGGCTACTGTCTTGTTGAGAATTTTTGCATCCATCTTCATCAGGGAGATTGGTCTATAGTTCTCTTTTTTAGTGGAGTCTTTGGTTTTGGAATCAAGGCAATGCTGGCCTCATAGAATGAGTTTGGAAGTTTTCCTTTCATTTGTATATTTTGGAACAGCTTCAAAAGAATAGGTGTTAACTCTTTTTAAATGTTTTGTAGAATACCCCTGGAAAGCCATCTGGCACTGGACTCTTGTTTGGGGTGGGGGCGGATTTTTGATTACTAATTCAATTTTTTTTTACTGGTGATAGATATCTTCAAATTTTCTGTTTCTTCTTGTTTCAGTTTTGGTACTTTATTTTTCTAGGAATTTGTCGATTTCTTTCAGATTGCCCAATTTATTGACATATAATTGCTCATAATATTCTCTTATTACTGTTTTGATTTCTGCAGTATTGGTTGTGATCTCTTTTTCATTCTTGATATTATTTATTTGGGTCATTTCCTTTTTCTTTTTGATCAAACTGACTAGGGGTTTATCAGTTTTGTTAATTCTTTCAAAGAAACTGCTCCTGGTTTCATTGATTCATTCTATTGATTTTTTTTTTTTTGATAGCATTGATTTTTGCTCTAATCATTATTATTTCCCGTCTTCTGCTGGTTTGGGGATTTATTTATTGTTCTTTTTCTAGCTCTTTAAAGTGTAAGATTAGGTTGTATATCTGAGACCTTTCTTCCTTCTTTAGGAAAGCCTGGATTGCTATATACTTCCCTCTTGCGACTTCCTTTGCTGCATCCCAGAGGTTTTGGGCTATGGTGTTATCATTTTCATTGGCTTCCATGTACTTTTTAATTTCCTCTTTAATTTCTTGGTTAACCCATTAGTTCTTTAGTAGAATGTTCCTTAATTACCAAGTATTTGTTGTGTTTCCAAATGTTTTCTTTGGTTGATTTTGAGTTTCATAGTGTTTTGGTCTGAAAATATGCATGGTATGATCTTGATCTTTCTGTACTTATTGAGGGCTGATTTGTGTCCCAGTATGTGATCTATTCCGAAGAACATTCCATGTGCACTTGAGAAGATTGTGTATTCTGCTGCTGTAGGATGAATTATTCTGAATATATCTGTTAAATCCATCTGGTCCAGTGTGTCATTCATAGCCATTGTTTCCTTGTTGATTTTCCTTTTAGATGATCTTTCCATTGTTGTAAGTGGGTGTTGATGTCTCCTACTATTATGGTATTATCATCAATGAGTTTCTTTATATTTGTGATTAATTGATTTATATATTTGGATTGTTCCATATTGGGAACCATAAATGTTTATAATTGTTATGTCTTCTTGGTGGATAGACCCCTTAATTATGATATAATGCCCTTCTTCATCTCTAGTAACGTCTTTATTTTAAAATCTAGGTTGTCTAATATAAGTATGGCTACTCTAGCTTTCTTTTGGTGACCATTGGCATGAAAGATGGTTCTCCATCCCCTTACTTTCAATCTGAAGTAAGAAGACCTATCTAAAATAGGTCTCTTGTAAGCAGCATATAGATGGATTTTGTTTTCTTACCCATTCTGTTACCCTATGTCTTTCAATTGGAGCATTCAGTCCAAAGACATTTAGAGTGAGTACTGAAAGATATGAATTTATTGCCAGTGTGTTTCCCATAGAGTTGGAGTTTCTGGTGATGTTCTCTGGTCCTTTTTAGTCCTTGTTGCTTTTGGTCTTTTTGGGAGGGGGCGGTCTTTTCTCCCCTCAGAGAGTTCTTCCTTAAAATTTCTTGCAGGGCTTGTTTAGTGTTCACAGACTCCTTTAGTTTCTTTTTTTCTTTTTTTTTTTTTTTTTGTCTGGGAAACTCTTTATCTCTCCTTCTATTTCATATGACAGCCTTGCTGGAGAAAGAATTCTTGGCTTCATATTTTTCCGATTCAGCATGTTGAATATATCCTGCCACTCCTTCAGGCCTGCCTTACAGGTTAAGGATTTTTTCCCTTGCTGCTTTTATAATTCTTTGCTTATCTGTGTATTTTGTGAATTTGACTATTATATGCCTTGTTGATGGTCAGTTTTTGTTGAATCTAATGAGAGGTCTCTGTGCTTCATGGATTTTGATGTCTCCATCTATCCCCAGGTTAGGAAGATTTTCCACTGTGATTTGCTTACATAAACCTTCTACCCATTTTTCTCTCTTTTCATCTTCTGGGACTCCTCTGATTCGGATGTTATTCCTTTTTAATGACTCACTGAGTTCTCTAATTCTTCTATCATGCTCTTTTGCCTCTTTTTTTTTCTACTTCATTATTCTCCGTGATTTTGTCTTCTTTATCACTGATTTGCTGTTCTGCTTCATCCACCCTTGCCACCATGGCATCCATTTGAGATTGCATCTCAGTTATAGTGTTTTTAATTTCGTGCTGACTAGATTATACTTCTTGTATCTCTGCAGAAAGGGATTCTATGCTTTCTTTAAACTCCCAGTAGTATTCTTTCCTTCGTGATTCTAAATTCTAGTTGAGGGGCGCCTGGGTGGCTGAGTCGGTTAAGGGTCTGACTTCAGCTCAGGTCATGATCTCACAGTTCATGAGTTCGAGCCCCATGCCAGGCTCTGTGCTGACACCTCAGAGCCTGGAGCCTGCTTCAGATTATTTGTCTCCTTCCCTCTCTCTCTACCCCTCCCCTGCTCACACTGTTTCTTTCTCTCTCTCAAAAATAAACATTTAAAAAATAAATAAATAAAATAAAATAAAATAAAATAAAATAAAATAAAATAAAATAAAAAATTCTAGTTCAGACATCTTGTTTATATCTGTGTTGATTAAGCCCTTGGCTATCATTTCTTCCTGTTCTGTCTTTTGGGGTGAATTCCTTCATTTTGTCATTTTGGGGGAAGAAAAATAACAATATAAAAATAAAAATTTTTAAAAAGCAACACAGAAAATATCAAATAAAGGAAGCTCTTTGCTCTTTGCTAGTAAGCTTTCCTAGTGTCTGGGCAAATAAAGCTGAATGAGTGAACTTAGGTTTTGAGCCTATGTGCTAATAACTGCAGTGAAGTTGCAAATTTGTTGGTCTCGAGTTTTTAGCTTCAGTTGTGATAGGTGAGCTCTGCCTTCACTGACAGTTACAGAATCTAAAGTTTTATAAATGTAAAATAGATTTGAGTTATTGAGTAGTGAAACAATGGTAAATATCCACTGCAATCTTTAGGTCACAAAAGGGAGAAACAAATATTTTTTAAAAATCTATTATTTCCTGAAAATTACATACCAATCTTTGTGATATAAAATATAAGCACTTTATCATTTATCATTCTTAAAGAAACTCTACAGTGGAGGTGGTACCATGTCCACTTTATAGATGATGATTCTGAGATTCAGAGAAATTAAAAATCTCATAAATGATATAATTAATATTTCTTCAAAATCTGTGTCAATCCATTATAATACTCATCCCCTGAAACAGTAGATCTCCAGGAAAACAATCTACTCTTTGAAGTATTTATTTTACCTCTGAAAGGCAAAAGACCAGTTTTAACTAATATAATAATAATATATTATTTAAATAATACCAAATTATTTGACAATAATTTATTATTATTATTATTATTATTAGTCTGAAAAACCTAGTTCTAAAGATGTTTGTTTTCACCTTTGTTTTGGAGACAACATTAGTCACATATACCAAAGTGTATTTTTCAAAGAAGTCAGTAAGCCTTACCTGGAATGAAAGTAGAAGGAAGTTCTGTGACAACAAAGACTTAGCTATTTTTCTTTCTTTAGTATTGAGTGTAAGACTGATTTTGTATATTTATATGCACTGGGAAGTGGTTTCCCTTTTTGAAAGCGATTTTGTGACAAAGCTTTGAAAATGCTTTTCAATTATTTCATTCTTCCATCTCTTTTTTTGTTTATTTCCTTATGAAGAAAAATAATCCTATCCTAATAAAAATAAACAAAAACACAAAGCCATTACCTAGTGTTTTCTCTATCAAATAATGTATATCATTAGCCCTCCACCAAATAGAACAAAAGGTAGATGAGATAAATATTAGTTGTTCTAGCCCAAAATTTTGGAGTCCTTTTGTATTACTGTCTTTCACTTTCAGTACTCAGTCTCTTACAAATATTGTCACATCTATCTTCAAAATATATCAAGATTTTGACCACTTGTCATTACTCCACTTCTACCAGTCTGGTTCAAGCCACCACTATCTCCTGCCTAAATTATTGTAAAAGCCTTCTACCTGACTTCTCCATTTCTGTCTTTGTCTCCCTGAAATAGCACTCTGAAATAGCAGCCAGAGTAATCCCATTAAACTGTAAGAAATATTGTGCCAGTTCTCTGCTCAGAATCCTTCAATGGCTTTTCATCTCCAAATAAAAGACAAAATCTTTTGTCTGACCTACAAAGCCTTATTGCTTCAGATACCCTGTTATCTGTGACCTTTTCTTCTCCTGGAGTTGTTCTCCTAACTCCAACCACATTGGCCACCATGTTGCAACCCAGCATACTCCCAACTCTGGGCTTTGGCACTCGCTTTTCCTCTTTTCAGAATGTTCTTCTCTGATATGCTTACGTGGCTTCCTCATTTCTTTCAGTGATTCACACAAAAGTCACTTTCTCTTGCTACCTCATTTAAAGTTTCTATTCCTAGTCGGGTTTCTAGATTTAGTAAATAAAAACAAGGTTCACAATTAAATTGTAACTTCAGGTGAACAGGAATGAAGTTTTAGTGTAAATGTGCCCCAACATTGCATAAATATTGCACAAGACATACTTGTACTTTTAAAAAACATGTTGTCTATTGGAAACTCAAATTCAATTTTTTTTTTTTGTATTTTACATCACCCTCCCCTCATTTTTTTTAAAGTTTATTTATTTTGAGAGAGAGAGAGAGGGAGGGAGGGAGAGAGCGAGGTTGCATGTGCCTGTGCTTTGTATTTTCTTCCTAGTCCTTATCACTACCTAACATACTATACATTTCACATATTTATGTTATTTATTATTTGCTTCCCATCTGGAATGGAAGCTCTTTGAAAGCAGGATTACTTTAGCTGATTACTACTTATCCCCCATACCTAGAGTAGTGCTTGCTCATTGTAGACTTGACAAGTCTTTATTGAATGAGCGAATGATCAAGTGATTTCATAAACATACATAAATATATGAGATGTCCACTTTGGGCAAGGCACTAAATAAAGTGTTTGGCATACATGATCACATTTCATTCCTACAACCACTTTTTGAGATAGAAACTATTACATTTCCATTTTTAGACTTAGAATCTCGAGTTTCAAAGAGGTTAAATTTCTCCCTTAAATTGAAATGGAAAAGGGGCACCTGAGTGGCTCAGTTTGTTAAGTGTTCAACTTCAGCTCAGCTCATGATCTCATGGTTCATGAGTTTGAGCCCCACATCAGGCTTTGTGCTGACAGCTCATAGCCTGGAGTCTGCTTCAGATTCTGTGTTTCCCTCTCTCTCTCTGCCCCTCCCCTGCTTGTATTCTCTCTCTCTCTCTCTCTCTCTCTCAAAAATAAGTGAACATTTTAAAAAAAGTTTTAAATGGAAAAGCTGAAGACTGAAAATATATTTTGCCTAATATTCAATTCTACACTCTGTTCTTCCCATTTGACATTACAGTTAAATCCAGAATGAGACTGACTTAAATGTTTAGTCTTTTCTTTTTCATTTGGAGGTAGATAGTAAAAGAGTTTGGGGTATTTTCTTAAATAGTTTATTGATATTTTGAGAAAGTTATCCACATTGTAAAGAACATGATCATTGTCTAATAAATCCCTTTGCCTAGTGAATCTTGCTATTTAAGTGTTCAAACAGGGGTGTCTGGATGGCTCAGTTGGTTTAACATCTGATTTTGACTCAGGTCATGATCCCGCCATCCATGGAATCAAGCCCCACATCAGGCTCTGCGCTGACAGCTCAGAGCCTGGAGTCTGCTTTGGATTCTGTGTCTCCCTCTCTCTCTACCTTCCCCCACTTGCACTCTGTCTCTCTCTCAAAAATAAATAAACATTAAAAAAATACAAAGTTCAAACAGCTTGATTCAAAATAAGTTACAACTTACATTTTTAGGATATATCCCAAACTAGTTTAATGAGCTTACCAGCTTCCAGAAATAATATTAATAGGATTTGTATTTCTTAAGAAATCACTACTTGATTTATAATTTAATGGGCAAATTATAAGAAAATCCCTTGTTTCTTATGTAGATTTCCAAATTAATTCAATTTCATGTGAAGACTCCAAATTCCAAATTTAATGATTTTTAGAACTTTTTTAATGTATGAATTGAGTTGAAAAATTGAAGTAGAGATTTAAGGGAGGGTTATAGTTTTTAATAGTATGCCATATCAATAGCAGCAAACACTGAATAATCTAAACATCTGCTCACAAACAGGGAGATAATATCATAATGTGGAAGGATGATGACTTTGGGAATTCTGTAAGCAATTTTGGAAATTCTATCATTTACCTGAATTATTATCTAAACCAGCCAAGATGTTCATCATTTATTTACATTAACCTGCATGTTTAGGAGTTCTATAATTTTCCTGTATTGTGGTCTTGGACAAGGTTCTTCATTTTTTTTATTAGATAAGCCCTAAGGAAAATAAAGCAGGAAGTCAGATATGTGAATTTGATACAGTAGCAAGAAGAGACTTGCAAACAAAATTGCCAGTTTTAAATGAGGCCCCAAAATCACATGTGTTATCAAGACTGCAGTTCACTGAACTCATTTTTATTTCTTTCTTTCTGTATTGTATGTATAGATAAAACAGGGCCAAAGTTTTAAAAATCATACCACAATATTAATAAGACAGAGTCAAAAGTTAAATCATCTCCTAATTTCTTGGTCATGCATTTCATTAATTTTATATGTTTTCTAAAAAATATATCAGCATAGCTGTAAATAGTCTAATATCTATGCAACACAGAAAACTTTCAGTGCTCTCTTATGAGGTATAATCTAAAACACACACTCACATACATTCACACGCACATGCATGTACATTGTTGTATTTTTTCACATTTAATTGAGCATGTTAACATGTAACCTTCCTAGATTTATGACTATTTGATGCACCACTGACCAAAAAATATTAAAAATATGAAAAAAGCACAAGATGTGTTGTGTTTCCTAGTACAAAAGAATCAAGAGCTGTTGACTTAGCACATCCGAATGAACACAAAACAAACTACCACAATCACAGCATTCCTACTTTTTACTAAAAGACATCTGGTGGTTATAGGCTCTTTCCATGTGGGTCACCATATATTCCCTTGTTACATGTTATTAATAAGGGAAGGAAGTGGTTATATAGAGTCTCTTAAAAGTAAACAGGGGCACCTGTGTGGCTCAATCAGTTGAGCATCTGACTTTGGCTCCGGTCATGATCTCGTGGTTTGTGAGTTTGAGCCCCACATCAGGCTCACTGCTGTCAGCCTGTCAGTGCAGAGCCCACTTCAGATCCTCTGTCACCCTCTCTTTGTCCCTGCCCCACCTACACTCTCCCAAAAAATCAAAAATAAAAATAAAACAAGCAAAAAAGAAGAGCAAAAGAAAACTTTTACTTTTTTTACAAATTTTGTTCCAGAAAAACATTTTTTTCTTGTTTTCCTTCAGCCTCTGAAAGTGGTATTTTAGCCCTTCAATTCATTAAATGTCTCTATAGGGAGCTGCAAGGATAGATGATTCAAGAGTATATACATTAGTCATAAGTGGTGAAGAAGCATTTCCTTGTTCCCTTGTCTTCTTTCCACAGTGTAGTTATTGATTTGGGAAATAAACAAGCAATCAATTTTTTAGATCAATGTTTTTATAAGGGTATATTTATGAAGTTGTGAGAATGAAAAAAAAAAGACTTGTCAATGTCGAACTTTACACAAGAAAAACTATCTTCAGAAAAAAAGAAACCTGTTTTATTTAGCTCCAACATGTAAAGAACTCAGATGTCTTCACTTCCATTCTTTTAACAAGAAAATCTGGACAAACTGAAATCTCATGACTTATACTGGACCCAAAGGACAACTGAAGCCACAGAGGAAACCATTACCCTGAAATATGGAGGGATAGACTATCTAGAGAGATACGTAGCTGATATCTGCCTAACTAGAACAAAAGTTGTTGGAGTCAACAAAGTGATAGGAAAATTTAAGGGTTTTTTTGTTTGTTTGTTTGTTTGTTTGTTTAGAGAGAGAATGGGCAGGACAGAGAGAGAGGGAGAGAGAGAATCCCAAGCAGCTTCCACACTATCAGTGCAGAACCTGATGACGAGCTCGATCCTGCCAATGGTGAGATCATGACCTGAGCTGAAAACTGAGTCAGACGCTTCACCGACTGAGCCATTCAGGTGCCCCAAAGTGGTAGGATCATTTAAATGGTGACATTGACCGGGGTACCTGGGTGGCTCAGTCGGTGAAGCTTCTGACTCTTGGTTTCTGCTCAGGTCATGATCTGCCGTTTTCATGAGTTCTAGCCCCATGAATGACTCTGTGCTGGCAGCACAAAGCATGCTTGGTATTCTCTCTCTCTCTCTCTCTCTCTCTCTCTCTCTCTCTCTCTCTTCCCTCCTCCTCCTCCTCCTCCCTGACTCGCACTGTCTCTTTCTCAAAATAAATAAATAAACTTAGAAAAAATGGTAATGTTTACCAATTGCTGGGAGCAAAATGTGGACTAGGACGGTAGTGATAAACTCCTGGGGGGCACACTTTTAGAAGGACTTCCACACTTTTGTGAATTTTATCTCCAGGTTGTCATAGTGAAAAACCAAGAATGATTCCTTTGTGGCTCATGCACCATAGTGGGAAGTATACTCTTTATAAGATATACTCAGAGCCTTCTTCACAACAAAGGCTTACTCTTCAGCTGAAAGACTTTGCCAGAACTGTAAATCAGCTGGGAGAAGAACCTTCCTTCCAGTCTCACCCCATGGCTTTCCTGTCTCATTTAACAGGACAAACTGGTCAAATAGTGTCAGGTTTTCAAGAAAATCGTTTGAAATACTGCCACCAAGGAAGAGAGGAGGAAAAACCTATAATGCCACAGAAAAACATTTGTGAAGGTCATACCCCAAAGCACAGGCGCATTGAAGAAGTGAGATTTAATTGAAGGATTGTAGAATACACACTTTACCACCACACTAACCTGGTTTCTAAAACAGGAGTTACAGTTGAGAGAGGGGCAAAGCACATAATCTCTCTTAGGAAACTCCAAGGTCAAGAACAGGGACAAAAACAAGGAAAACAGAGGACTTCGAAGCATCTGTGACATATAGCTATGGCAGACTGCCCAACGTGTAAACTTATAGCCAGATTAACATAAATCATAGAAATCCTCACATTAAAGGCCTATTTTCTTGAGTTCCCATTTCCTAATACAATAGATCTGGTTTTCAAAAAAAAAAAAAAAAAAGCCAAAAGGCAGTGAAAAAATAGTCTTATAAGCATCTGCCACCTAGAGCTATAGCAAACAAGCCTCAGAAGCAGACTCTGATATGACCATGTTGAAATAATCAGCCCAGGGAATTAAAGTAGATGGAAGTAATAAGGTAAGCACTTAACAGCAAAAGTAGAAAATATTCAAGAATAGATGGAAAATATGAAGAGAGATGTGAAAATAAGAATTAAAATAAAGAACAAACAGGAAATCTAAAAGTCAGAAGCACTATAGCAGAAATTAAGAATGTTTTTATTATTTATTTATTTATTTATTTATTTATTTATTTATTTAAATCCAGGTTAGTTAACATATAGTATAATAATGGTTTCAGGAGTAGAATTTAGTGATTCATCACTTACATATAACACCCAATGTTTATCCCAATAAGTGCCTTCTTTAATGTCCATTACCCATTTAGCCCATCTACCGCACCCAACATCCCTCCAGCAACCCTCAGTTTGTTATCTGTATTTAAGGGTTTGCCTCCCTCTCTGTTTTTAGCTTATTTTTCCTTCCCTTCACCTATGTTCATCTGTTGAATTTCTCAAATTCCAAATATGAATGAAATCATGTTATTTGTCTTTCTCTGACTGACTTATTTCATTTAGCATAGTATACTCTAGTTCCATCCAGGTTGTTGCAAGTTACAAGATTTCATTCTTTATAATTGCAGAGGAGTCCTCTATTTTGAGGAACCTCCATACTGTTTTCCAGAGTGGCTGCACCAGTTTCTACTCCCACCAGCAGTGCAAAAGGGTTCTTCTCTCTCTGCATCCTTGCCAACATCTGTCATTGCCTGAGTTGTTAATTTTAGCCATTCTGACAGGTGTGAGGTGGTATCTCATTGTGGTTTTGATTTGTATTTCCCTGATGGTGAGTGATGTTGAGTATCTTTTCATGTGTCTGCCAACTATCTGGATGTCTTCTTTGGGAAACTGTCTATTCATGTCTTCTGACCATTTCTTCACTAGATTATTTGTATTTTGGGTGTTGAGTTTGATAAGTTCTTTATAGATTTTGGATACTAACCCATTATCTGATATGTCATTTGCAAATACCTTCAAATATCTTCTGCCATTCTGTTGGTTGCTTTTTAGTTTTACTGATTATTTCCTTTGCTGTGCAGAAGCTTTTTATCTTCATGAGGTCCCAATAGTTCATTTTTGCTTTTGTTTCCCTTGCCTCTGGAGACATGTCAAATAAGAAGTTGCTGTGGCTGAGGTCAGAGAGATTGTTGTCTGTTTTCTCTTCCAGGATTTGATGGTTTCCTTTCTTGCATTTAGGTCTTTCATCCATTTCGAGTTGATTTTTGTGTATGGTGTGAGAAAGTGGCCCAAGTTCAGAAGAATGCTTTCAATGTGCGTATCAGTAGACTCAGCATTACCAGGAAAGAATCTGAACTGGAAGATAAGTCAATAAGACCTTCCCAAAGTCAAGTAGAAAAGAAAATAAAAGAAGGGGAAAGGAAGGGAGAGGAGAGGAGAACCCATGCATAGACATATCACATTCAAACTGCAGACAATCAGAAAAATACTTTAGGAAACCAAGAGCGGGTGGGTAGGTGGGTGAAACACCTTATTTACAGAGGACCAAGGGCATGGATTTTAGACATTATGCAACTAAAGAGAGGATAGAAAATAACATATTAAAGTGTGGAAAGAAGAAAACCAACAAAATAGAATTATATGCAGCAAAATTATCTTACAGAACTAAAGACTCTTAGACAAACATAAATTGTGGGAATCATTGCCTGCAGAATTTACCTGCACAAAATGTTAAAAAGAGTTCCTCAGGCAAAGGAACATTTTACAGGTCTGAAACTCAGACCTACACAAATGAAAGGAGAGTGTTGGAGAAAGAATAAGTGAAGGTAAAATAAAGTATTTTTTCTATTTCCAATGGATCTAAAATATAATTGCTTAAAGATATGAGACTAACAATGTTTTGGATAATTACAGTACATAGATAAGTTAAATAAATAATACCAAAGTCATGGTGGACTGTCAGGAGAATTGAGAAAGCTTGGTTAGTGTGATATTATTTGAAGTTGGACTTAGATTAGTTAAAAATGTATATTGTAACTCCAGTGAAACCACTAAAAGTTTGAAAAAAAGTATAATTGATATGCTAAGAAAGGAGATAAAATGGAGTCATAAAATTCTCCATTAGCATAAATGAAAGAAAAAAAGAGAAAAAGAAACAAAGAAGGAACACAGTAAACACTAGTTACAAACATGGTAGATATTGATTCTGGTATCCTGGCAATCTCTTTAAATGTGAATGGTCCAAGTATTTGAACTGAAAGTCAGAGACTGTCAAAATAGATTTTTTTAAATTTCCCAAACATATGTGTCTATAAAACATGCACTTTAAATATGAAGACTGAGATCTGTTAAAGGTACAGAAATAGATTAGCATATACCATGCTAACATAACATGAAATTAATTTTAAGTCTTGTTGTAATTCCAGTTAGTTAACATACAGTGCTATATTAGTACAGTATAGTAATATATCTATATAGTATATATATAGTAATTCAACACTTCCACACATCACTCTATACATTAAAAAACTCAAGTAGCTATATAAACTTCAGACAAAGCAGACCTCAGAACAAGGAAAGCTACTAGGGATTTTTTAAATAATTTTAAATAATTTGTTAAATAAGGTATTACAGAATTATAAAGGTGTCGGTTTTTAGTGCAGTTTTTAGTGCATTCTGTAATGATACTGTAATGAGATGCTATGCATTTGTCAAAACTCATTGAAATTTACCACATAAAGATTAAACCTTAATGAAAGCAAATTAAAAAAATCATTTAGGATACAGGATGAAATGCAGAACTTACAACTGATTCTAAATGTATTACAATGTATAAAACAATCTCACTGAAGTGGGTGTGAGAAAAGGTGCTGAGCTAAGTCACTGTGGAAATGAACAAAGTCTGTGAAACTCCTGGTTATAGGAACTCTACATAAGCATTGTACTCTAGTTGATAAGCTTTCCCCCCTTGGGGGTACAATTAACAGTTTGGAAACTATTGCACATAGAGTGACATGATAGTTTAAATAAATTAGGTGTGACATGCTGCCAGCCAGATCTCACCATTGGAGTGGAAGGTAAACAATATGGGCTCATTTTTAGCTTACTATATAGATTTTAATTGTTCCATATAGAAATATTTATGGATATGCCTGGGTTAGTATGTGCACTTACATTTTCTTGCTATGTTTGGTGAAACTAGAAAAAATCCCCATGACTGAAGCATGGCCTTTCTACCAATACCCAGTGAATTATAAGGTTTTTTCTTAGTTTTGTAGCAGAGGCTATTCCTGCCTCCGTGTGTCTATTGCATACAGTTTCTTCCGATCTTGTCAGATACTTGTCTTTAGATTGAGTAAAATCCCCACACATTTTCTGATCAGCTCCTGCTAAATTCTTGAGGGGGACCCTCTGTGACCTCTAGGGTTCTTGGTCTTTGTAACCTCTTCTCTTTAATACTATGTTTTATACACACCCTACCTGTCTTAGCCACCTGTTTCTCAGATGTATCTCAAGTCACAGAATCTTCTGGGCTTTGACTGAGTTTCCCTGTACTGCACCACAGCCTAGAAACTCTCTCTAGGCATCAAACAGGGACAGTCTTAGCACTCACTTCATTTGTATTCTCTCTTTCAGGGGTCACAGTCCTTCATTACTTGCTGCCTTGTATCTTAATAATCACCATTTTGTGTCTTTTGTCTATTACCTAATTGTTTTCAAATATAATAGTCAAGAAAAAATAATTTAAAATTAGTTTTATTGCTAAAGATTGCCTGACATCAAAAATAATTTTCATTTAATGTATATACTTTTTTCCCCTAAAGAATAAGCATAATGGCTACATTAATGGGTTAATTAGTTCCTAGAGAACAAGGCACAGGATAAACAAAAACACAAAAAAGTGAAAAGTACCCATTCTTACAGGTTTTTTTGTCCTTTGCTGTTTCACTTACCCTGTGGTGTTAGCAATACTCTGATACAAAATGTATTTTGTCAGGATCAGTAAGTAACTCAGTGGTGTCCTGCTTATGAAAGAATCCTGTCATATGAAAGCATCAACAAAAGTAAAACCCCTGTTGCCCTTTCCGTGCCTTGAAACTTTCCATCCTAAAGTGGCTCAGGACTGAATGTTTGGTCAGCCTTTCTGGGCACATATAATTTAATAGGTTGTAAGTAGGAGATATTTTGATATCTTTGTTAAGTGATTTATAACTGTAATTCCCCAATAATAAATAACTGGTTCTGTTTGAATAAGTTGGGGAGGGGCACAGAGAGCAATAATCAACTGTACTCCAGGCCCTTTATGTATCTGATGTCAGCCCATCTTGAGAATCTTAATGAGACTGGTTTGGGGACCTCATGAAGGATCATGTTCCCCAAATGCAGGTTTGAAGCAAATCTGCCAAATCTGTCTTCTATCTACTAGGGCTCACTGTTTCACAGTAAGAGGCCATGACCTCTTTAACTCCTGTGTGCAGCAGTGAGTATAACACTCTTCTCCTTGTCCTTTTCTTCCCCCTTGACATTTTATGAAGTAATTTGCTTAAGAGCCCTGAATAGTTGGTAGTTGAGGCAAGAGCTGAACTCAGCCCCAATTCCAGTTTCCAGGCTTTGTCTTTGACAGTTTCTGACAGCTCGTAAATGGGTTTGGTGTTAAGACTCTCCTTAGAGGTTTTTTTGTTTTTTTTTTTTTTTTAAAGGAGCAATTGTGGATGTTTGATGAATTCTTATTACTGTGGCTTCCTTTTTCCCCAACGTGTTGTACAGTCATGCAGTCAACATAAAACGTATAAGTGCACATAAGTGATCCCTGCATTGTGAAAATTGCAGCAGAAGACAAGCAATTATGTGGGGAGTACATTAGCTAATACTGTTTTGTTTAGTTTCAGAGCCTCGGCTTTATTCTGAGTGTTGAACTCAATTTCCATATTACTCATAAGACATTGATCATTACTAGCCTAAGTAAATATTCATTTTGATTGTCTCAGCAGGCAATCTCAGTGGTCATATTTTAACTCCTCATGCAGGCAAAAGAAAACCTTTGATAGACATTTTGGCTGGTCTCTGCCATTACAAAATATATGCCCAAGCAGGTGTAGAATAATAATGACATATGAGAAAAGACCTTGCAAAGACTAAATTCCATCACAGAAATAATGTACTGAGTTTATCTCATGTGATCATCCAAAGAATATATAGAAGTACAGTTGTTAGACCCTCATCAGGGGTGGGTAAACTAAAGCACAGAGAGTGTGAGACATGTCTGTGTTCCCATGGCTAATAAGAAGTTCAGCTGAAACTTAAACTCAGAAACCTGATGTGCTTAGTGCAATGCTGATCCAAATATTAGCTAGGTATCATTCATTAATTTTCTGCTTCTCCCTATCCCTATCATATACTCTCTCTTCTCTTCTCTTCTCTTCTCTTCTCTTCTCTTCTCTTCTCTTCTCTTTTCTCTTCTCCTCTCTTCTCCTCTCTTCTCTTCTCTTCTCTTCCCTTCTCTTCTCTTCTCTTCTCTTCTCTTCTCTTCTCTTCTCTTCTCTTCTCTTCTCTCTTGCTCTCACCCACCAGATGAAGAAGCCACAGAGAACATAACACCCAGAAGCTCTGTAACAATGCCCTCATTGTTTAAATTTTTTGAAGACCCTCCATACTATTTTCCATAGTGCCTGCACCATTTTACATTCTATTTAGTATGGTGAAGATATGGAAACAACCTAAATGTCCTCTAAGCAAAGAATGAATAAAGAAAATGCGGCATATACATACAATTGAATATTATTCAGCCTTGTAAAGAGGGAAATCCTGTCATATGCAATAGTATGGGTGAACCTTGAGAACTTTCTGCTAAATGAAATAAGTCAGTCACAAAAAGCCAAATACTGCATGATTGCACTTATGTGAGATGCCTGAAGTAGTCAAACTAACAGACACAAAGAGCAGAATGGTGGTTGCCAGGGGTTGTGGGGTGAGTGAGGAATGGGGAGATGTTGTGCTGTTGGGTATAAATGTTCAGTTCGGCAAGATGAATAAATTCTAGAGACCTGCTCTACAGCATTATCCCTAAAGTTAATACTGTAGCATACATACCCTTAATAATTTAAGACTCTAGATCAAATGTTAGGTGTTTGTAGCACAATAAAAAGAATTACTCTTTAAAACCTGCTCCACCTCCTTTTCAGCCTTAGCACTGCTCACATACACCTATCTGGTCAAACCCAAGTTTCCACTCTCATAAGAATATCAGAATCTTCTCTTTTGGAGAACAATTTCTGAATGTTACTCTCCACCCTGAAAATACCTAATATTTAATCAAACCCACCTCAGAAGTCCTCTGCTGTGTGCCCCTATAGCACTTTGGTCAGGAATATTTTTCTAATTGTTGCGCTGTGTTATACTAGATCTTTTAGTAACTCTGAACTTTTTAAGACAGCCACAGATATTACCATCTTTTTTCCTCCTAGCATCTGTTTATTAAGCATATGCAGCATTCAAGAGGTGGATTCCACACCCATAATCTCACCTATAGGCAAGTTTAAAATCTTCCTTGAACTCAGGAAAAATTACTATAGTATTTTCCCAAATAGAGATATTTAGAATAAAAATGGCACATCATCAATCACTCCACATACACATACAAAATCAGATCTATGATATTATTATCTCATTTTACAGATGGAGAAAATCAGCCTGTAGAGAAATAATCTGGGTTGCTCTATTCACACATCTGTACATAGTAAAAACAGCTCAGTCATGCTGATTCAGAATACCATGCACACTCACGTGTATACTTTTCATCGTTAAGCATAATTATTTTCCACGTACTATTTTAATTTATATAGAACTATTAAAGTGGATAAAATACCATTCAGTTTCTTCTTTTAGATTCTTCCCAACAATATTTGTGATACAAATTAAGACCAGAGGAGTGAAGTAACTTGCCCAGAGCCATATTCCTCATAAGTAGAGTGGAGCCACAATTTGAATTTTACCCTCTCTGAGTGCAAAGCCTAGGCGTTTTGCACTCGTGAAATCATCAGTGGGAAGTGCATTATTATCCAGTGTATCATGATTAATAGAAATAGAATACAGTGCTTATTCTTGTCAAGCTCACAGTGTAGTATGTCTGTATACAATCATGTTTATTGCAAATATGATGAATGTATGTGTGTCTGGTATGTGTGCAATTATTTAGAATGGTAATTATTTTCTTTCACATGGGAGATTGATGCCTTTAATTTGCTCACACTGAAGGGACAGCAAATAGTTACCCCTGTATTCACAAATGATTTCTTTCTTTACTCTTTCCCCTGTCCCGTTTCCAGATGTTTTCCTGATTTCTATCAGAATCAGTGTCCTTTGATGAAACAGTATTCTCTTGGTGATTCTGCTCTATGAGTTATTATTCCTAGCAGCCATCCAAACAATTTTACCAAGTGTCGCATTTCGCCTAAATTGATACTAAAGCCGTTTAGCATAGGCTAATTAAAATTCGGATGTCCTTCATGAACACACCACATGACTGATGGCAATGAGCTCCATCACCATTACAGAGTACATTACTTTTGTAGATGTGCAATACAAAAGCATTCTGGAGCTATTTATTATGTTTGCCTGAGCATGTAGCCTAATACATTTATTTTGTTTAAGAATAGTGATGTTAATAATATTAGAGTAACAGGATTTGAGCTCTGTTCTGCATCTCTCTCTAGTGTTAGATTTCCTCCGTTAGGTTCTGTATTTTCTTGTCTTCACTGATATGATAGAGTGTAGAAGACGTGACTCATTCCCTGGGAAGAAGATAAGAACATATGTTAAAACAAAGTCACTATGTCTGTAAGACTAAAAGCAGCTTTGAGGCCAATTTCAAATTAAGTTTTTATTTTGAAGGTAGATCATATTCATGATAGTAAATTCTGTTAGATACCACAAGTTTCTTCAATGATATGTTGTTTGCTGGTGATTTTGTCTGCGAATATTGACTAGAGAAAAGGCTCTAGAGTTTACATTAGAAGATTCTTCTTCAAACAGTAATAGTTTTCTGTCTTCTCACTTCTCTGCAAGTATATGACTGATCAGCAAATCGCAAAACTGAAAGAAAAACTTGGTTTTAGTTTTGTGTAACTGATACTCTCAGAAGTAATGAGTTGACTCTTCCTAGGACAATTTAATAATACATTGCCTTAGATGACCATGTCATAAAACTAGAAAAAAAAAAAAGGCTATGGAGTCAAACTTGGCTTTAGTGTACTCATGCATAAAGTGGAGACAATAATATCAACTCCTAGGAATAGTTTGAGGATTCGAAAAGATAATGCATATAAACAGCTTAGTATAGTTCTTGGAACTTAGTTAAGTGTTAATTAAATGCAAAGGATAATGTTGAAGATGAGTGAAGGATCAGCAAAATTTGTAATATATTTCTTACAGCTCTTGGCTTGTGCCCATGTGCTCCCTAGTCTAGTGCTCACTCATGTTCTGTCTGCTTTGTGCACAGTCGCAAAGCTCTGAGCTTTTTAATTTTTTTTAGGTTTCTGCAAAGTCGTTGGGAATAAAGTCACTTCTTTAGTTCTTACTCTAAGAGCTTCTCTTGTCTTCTTCCTAAATCATCATTGCCTGGAGAATAGATAAGATTTTATTGAGGATCTGCCTCTCAAACCTGTGAGGACTAATTGAACTAGTTTGCAGTGGTTGGGGTGGAGGAAAAGCAGGTGCTCAACTGCACAAACCAGGCAAAGTTCCAGAGTTGCTCTCCAATGGTCTGGCACTTAAAGCTCTCAGTAATCACAGTCTGATGTCGGTGGTTTTCTTTTTACTTATTTATCCTTCTTACATGATTGTGTACTGTAAACCTTGCAGTGCGTAGCTAACCAGTCTCTAAGATTCCTTTCCCACATAGTTGCCCTCTAGCTTTCTAATTGTATATTCATATATTCATGTACCTTCACATAGCTCTTAGGATTTCACAGAGAGCCAACCACCACTCTTACTACCAGGAAACAGACATAGGTAGCTAGAATCTATGTTGAGGAAATGCCCATGGAGCACCATGATGATGGAATAGCCACTGATGCAATGGTATCCTTTAAATATGGCCCTACTAAATATAAAAGAATGAGGAAGAATAAGGATCAATAAAGCTCCATGTAGTTTTCAGAATGATATAAGCATTGCATGTTGTGCTTATAATGTACACAGGTAGCCATGTCATCTGGTCTACTTTACTTCAAACCTGTTCCTCAAATATGCCCCTTGTTCTATACTGCCACTGCTTTGCAGTGAACACACTTGCTCCGGGCTCATGGGTGCAAACAACACAAAGCACTATCATCTTCATTTAAAAAAAAGAAGAAGGATTTAGACAAGTGGTCTCTGTTGCTCCAAACTGTTAAGATGCTGAAAGCCTGGGTAAGTTAGAGGGCAGAGCAAGGGTCTTCCAAAGTCAAGAGGTCTTCCAAGAGTACTGTAGTGCTGCAGGCACCACCACCATGGCATAGTCCCACCACAGTGCCTCCATGATTTCCTCTTAGTTGAAAGTGGATCTTAATTGCCCCTTTAACTTTATGTGACTTGCTCAATTCAGATTCAGAGTCCAGGTGGGAGCATCCCAATGACTAAGCTGATGTTAAAATTGAGCTGTAACTGCCATGGGATAAAAAGGAGGAAGATTTCTTTCAGTTTTTCGATCAGAAAGGAAGGTTCTACATCTCTGGAATATTCACAAAATGAGAATTTCTCTAAAATGAGAGTGGGAGGGAATTTTGGATACCGAACAGCTTAAATAGTAAGGGTATATGCTTTCATGGTCTCTTTCATCATTCTGATTTTTCTCTCTTCTCCATTAATTCTCCATGCTATAGTCAGAGTGAGTTTTATACAATGTGTATAAAGTTGTCAGCCCTTTTAGTTCCATTTGAATTGTACCCATTAGGGTTACACACTCTAGGTTGGCTTGCAAAATCTTTTCCCATATGACCCTAATAAATGGCTCCTACCTAATCTCCCACTACACCAGGCTCTAAAAGGTACCCTCCAAGGTTTAATTAAAATGTTCACTCTTTCTCAAACATGCTGGTGCTTTCATAATCTCTGTGCTTTGTTTGTGCTATTATTTTCCTTATTAACAGAATTTTAAACTCCTACTTACTCAAGACCTGGTTCAGAGATCTCTTCCTGCATCAATGCATTTCTTAACTTACAGTGATAGAAACTGGCATTTTCTCCTCAGGAGTCATAAAGAAAAAGAAATATGGACAAGTAGCTATAACAACCCATAGACAAGTAAACAGAAAAAAGGCATCAACATGTGGAGTCTTACCATTAGGTTTTACTAACTTGAAAACAGACACTGTATCTTAATCATTTTTTTTTTTTTTTACCCATTAAAAGGATGGATAGTTGAAACAAGATCCTGAGGGCACAAGGTGTTATATGCGCTTCTTATACAAATGAATGACATGACAACATTTTGAATTATAGCAGATAAAAATGTAGTAAATGGATTGGTACATATTAGAGGCAGACAAATAATTTAGGAAGTTGCTAAGTAGTCCAGGTGATAGATAATGAGTCACAGCATTGAGATAAAAAAAAAAAAAGTAAGAGTTTACAGAGAAATTAGGTTGAGAAAATTGAAGGAACTGGGGTTTAAATCCCGAATCCAGCATTTTTATGTTAAAAATTAACTTAATGAACCTTTTAAAGTTTTGCTTGTATGGTACCTTTTAATTGAATGGCCTCATCTCTGTTCCAAATTGATCATTCAGGTGAGTTGTGTCAGAAAAAGGCAGAATGTGGTAGATACACAAACATCTGTTTCTGACAATTTACAGCTAACTCTCACCCACACAAGGATAGGTTTAAAGATTTTTGGATGATCCCCACCAGTGGGCATTGGCATGGAAATATCAGTTTTGAACCTTACTTCAAAATAATTCCAAGTGGGGGTTTTGTGCATAAAGATTCATCCTGGTGATAATTGCAGTGAATGAGAGTTATACCTTGGAAGATAAGATCCTATCATCAGTGTGGTGATTGACAGGAAATTATAGTGGTGTTGATGACAGATCTATAATTACATTACAAATATTTATCTCTAGAAAATCCTCCCTGAATTGCTTCTTATATGGTATCATTTCTCTTCCCCTCCTTCCTTTGCTGAGATTTACTGCGACTGACATCAAATTTACAGTCTAAAAAAAAACCTAATATGATTAAAACTTGGATAATATGTGATCACCTGATCTGAAGGCAGATCTTCTTCCTGTTTTTATAAAGTTTCCCTCACAAAAAGTAGCGAATGCAGATAGAAATGTCATCTTGCTGAAATCCACACATACTGGAAAGAAATTGGAAGTTCTCCAGCAGAAACACTTACCTGACCCAATGTCTGTTGACTCCTTTCACAGTGTATCATCCATTTGAGTTCCAGGTGCCATGTACTGGGGACCAGGGGAAACACTATAGACATAATGATACACTGAGGTCAATTTTCAAGCTCCATCCATTACATTAAGTAATCTATCAAATTATATCAAATAATCTCTTAAATCTACCCCCTCTTTTGATATCTAATTGTTTAGCTTTAACCAGGGCCTTGACTCTGTTCATTTGGATTGTTGCAACAGCTCTTTGACTGGCCTTTCTGCCTCCAGCTGACAGATTTCATTGCTATAGTTAGATCCAATCATGGACATTTGGGCATAAATATCTATGTGTAGGAGATAAGACAGCTTTTCATTGCCCACTAGATGAAATCCAAACTCCCCACTCTGGCCTCTATAGCAGATGTAATGAGAATCTACTGTGGGCCAATTATGTAGTTAATGGGAAGTGATACTACTCTACTTTCAATCCCAAGATGCAGGGGAAATGTTTATAGTTTACACTTAGCACCTTATTATTACATGCTCACAACAATATTATGATCTGGGTGCAATTATTATGCTACCATTACAGATCAGAAAACTGAGGCATACAAAAACCCATTCCAAATCACACTGCTCACAATTGCTATTAAAAATGCATGTCTACAGATTCCTCATCCAGTTGCCATTTTCCCGAGACATGAGTACTTTGTGAAGAGAAACTCCAGATCAGAGAGGTTTTGTTATTGTTTGTTTGTGTTGAATAACTATTTAAGATACAAATCCTGTTTAGTCTGTTTGAAAGAGATCAGAACAAAATGAAATCCACATACATATCACTCTGTAGCATTTATGGTCTTGAGTATATCATCATAAAGTGACAGGGAGTACGTTACTAATAACAAGTAATAGAGGTTGTGTTTGCAGCTGGGTACATTATGTTATGATAAAATATCTTCTCCACCATTTTGCTTCGTTATTGTCATTTCTTCCAAGAAATCAATGCTATTGGAGATGGATGACAGCAGTGACCTGGCAGGTATGATTGCACTCTGAATAGCAAGCTCTTTCTGTAGATGTGCTTTTAAAAACTGCAATTTCCTCTCCAAGAACAAAGGTCATGCAATTCTCTGAATTGCCATTCAAGAGCCAGCACATGTTGGCTGTTGTAACCCCTCCTACTCTGTTGGAAAAATTAGGAGGTTGTAGTAGACAGGTGTTATTGGAGGTTTAGTGATTACTTTGCTAGAATAAGTCCCTTTAAATTAGAAACTAATGTGATTCCTTCAGCAGTGTTATTTAGAGCTAGCTGCAGGTGGAGGAAGATGGGCCACAAAAGGAATTTGATTTTGCTTGTCATTAATTTTTAATTTGCTTTAGAGCCATCTTTAAGATCGCATCGCTTCACAGTTTTCATAATGTTCCTTTGTGTATGAGGTAACATCGCTCCTTGATTATCAGTACAGCAATAAAAATGATTATTTATTTCAGATGTATCAATCCCGGCATCCTTAGTGCAGACTTCTGTAAGTCCGCAAGGGAAGAGACATATGTGTTCTGTGCCTACTAACCTGAAAATGTAGACTTTTTAAAGCATGGCAATAAAAATCCAACTTAAGGGGAATGGCTTTTCTCTGGATTTTTCCGTTAAGATATGGCATTGGGAATACATGGATCAGACTCAGGAAAATCTATATAATGTGGTCTACATGGCCTGCCAATGTTACTTACTATTTGCACTTGCCTCTTTTACATTTCTGATGTCCCTTCACTACTTCCAGCCTTTGTTGTCTTTTGCAATAACTATTAAGATGGCTTCCAAACTTTTTCCACACCTCCACTGAAGTGGTGCTTTTAAAAAGACAAATTGGATTATGCCAATCCTTTCCTGAAAGTCTATCAGAATTTCTGTGTGGTTACATGCTACATTTGGCATTTTTAAGAATGGCAGCCAGACTCCTTTAACATCTGGTGCTGGGGCATCTCTCTAGTTTTGTCTCTTACATCATCTCTTGCTTTATAGCCAGTATGCATATTCTGGTCCTGTGCGGGGCACAAAATTATCTTCTGCAAACTGTTTTCTTGGTACCTACCTCTTTTGTTATATCCTAGAGAAAACTAATTAAGTCAGCCTAAGGAAATGGAGATTCTCCTCAGAAAGATACTAGAGCTTCTGACTGAATTGAAGGTTCACTAAGTGAACCATGCAAAGGGCAAAAGCACTGCTTTATCCAGAGAAGAGAATCCTGCCAGATCTCTTTCTGGCAAGAGTCTCTGCCTCCCACTGTCTGCTGGCATCATCCTCTCTCAACTGAACACTGTCTTCTCCCCTGTGGTGTGTTGAGAAGCAGAGCTGCCAACACATGCAGAACATCATGGTCTTAAGCTTCTGTCACTAGAAATGGTGACTCTCTTTTTCAGTTCTATTTTTAAAACCCCAGAAAGTACTTGAATTGACCCATTTGGATTGGTGGTCTATTAACTTCTGGATTAACTATTTGTAGAGATGGAGAAGGCAAGATCTTATTAAAATATGAGCAATCAAGCTGAAAACTTTTGTTTGAAATGAGAGAGGAATAGTTTACCCAAATCAAGAGAGGGTGAACAGTGAGGGAGAGAAAGAAGGGTTTATACTCAAAAGAGATACATTCTCTTAACCCTTCACACTAGCCTCGATAGGAGATATCTGTATAGAAAAGGAGTTCGGTAGACACTGATAATTCTCTTTTTTGTCACTGCTTGATAACTCCTGTTTTCTAGCAATAAAATGATTTTTCAGAATAAATATAGAAAAAGTAACTGCACTATAGTATTTCTTTTTTAAATTCTTATATAGGTGTATGTATTATAGAGCTAAAAATATTACTGAGAATATTCTGTGAACATGTATGAGGTTTGCTGGTTTGGAAGGACCAACCTCATAGCAGTGTAAGTTGAGGAAGTTTAAGTTTTGTATCCTTTTAGAACGGGCTTAACTATGCATACTTGAGCTATTATGTTTTTACTTTTACCTTTCCTTATTTCATTTAGTGCCACAACTTAAGTATTCTATGCTATTAAAGTATTCTGTGAATAATTTTTATTGGCTATATAGTATCACATCAAATAGTATAATTAAAGAATCCCTTGTTGTTAGAAATTTATTTTTATTTAATTACACTTTTTAAATATTGAGTAAACATTTTGGGGTCAAGGAATTATAGTATTTAGGTTTTTCCCTGAACATGAATTTCTAGAGCTAGAATTACAGGGTCAAAATATATGCACATTTGAATGTTCTTAACTCACACTGACAACTTCTAATGAACCATCTTGACCATAATGTATAAATATATTTGTTTTGCCATAGACTTACTAGCATTTTGTATTATTGTTTTAAGCAATGATCTGGTAACAGAAAAATGAGTATCATGTTATTTAACTTACATTATTTATCCTCTTAAATGGTTTTCCATATATTTGTGAAGGGCTCATTTCTTATCCTCTGAATTGTACATGTCAGTTATCATTTCAAATATATTTCAGTAGATTGTGAAAGTCATTAACAAAAACATTAAGAATATTAATTGTATATGGAATTGTAGCTTTATGAGTTTATGAATAGCTTTAGTGACTAAAGTTTCTTTTTTTTAGTTTTTAATAAAGTTTCTTTTTTTTAAGTTTTCATTTTAATTCCAGTTAGTTAACATACAGTGTTAAATTAGTTTCAGGTGTGCAATACAGTGATTCAGCAGTTCCATCCATCACTCTGTGCTCATTACAACAAGTGCCTTTCTTATGGTTCTTGTTTTTCTATATGTTTCACCACTTCTAAACATTTGAAAATCTCTTTTGTACAGAAGTATTCTAATTTAAAGCCAAAATTACCAAATTTATCTTTCCTGGAATCGTAATTATTATAACTAGGAATCATTTTATATATTTGGCGAATAAGGCAGTTTGATGCTGTTTGGATTTTGCCCACATATTTCTATTTTAAGAACTGAGGGGATTAGAAGAACTAAAGAAACAGTCTGATGAGGGAAAGAGCTCAGGCGTGGGAGAAGGAGGAATTGGAATCTTTTCCTGTCTTAATCCTTGAGCATCACTTCTTTTCTTGGGACCAAAATTCCCACATAGCTAGAACAAATTTATCATGATAATGACCAGTGCCCTTCCAGTTCAAACATTTTAGGGTTCAATAGTTTTTTTTGGCAAATTATGTGCAGTAGAAAAAGACTCGAGGAGACATCGAAAAAATATGGCAATTGCCTGAAGTGGTCACACTCCTAAAATCTTTGCCAAAGTGATTAGTTTCTTAAGACATTTTTGAAACCTCTGATACTCATTTCCTGGGTCTTCTATAATGAAGTACCACGAACTGGGTGGTTGCAAACAACACGAATTCCTTCTCCTGAAGTTCGAGAGGTGGCATGTCCAAAATTAAGTTGTGAGCAGGGTTATTCTCCCTCTGAGATTCTAGGTCCCATCCTTGCTGGCCTCTTCCCAACCTCTGGTGGTGGTCATTGATCTGTGACATTCCTTGGCTTGTACCTGCATCACTCCAGTCTTGCCTATGTTATCACTTGCTGCTTTCCCTGTGTGTCTGTTTTCATATGGCCTTTTTCTTATTATAAGACTACCAGTCATATTGGATTAGGGCTCAAACTGATGACATCATCTTATTTCAAATACATCATCAAAGACCCTGTCTCCAAATGAAAGTCACTTTCTCAGGTACCGGTGGTAAGGACTTTAGTATATCTTTTGAGGGACACAGTTCCACCCATCCATGACATGACCACGCACACATCTATATATTTAGAAAATTAAAGATGGCCTATTACATCCTATCCAGAGGGAAAAGCAGGGATGGAGCCTGAATGCCTATGCAGGATGACTTCTGCTTAGCATTGCAAACTATTCAGTCCACTAGTAGGTGTTCTCAGCCTGAGGACCACACACAGATCAACTCTTAGGTGAGAGAGGGATGAGAATAATGTTATAACTAAGAAGCAAAAAAACACATGCAGGGGGAAATTGAGAGATTAAGGACTGACTTCACATTTTGTGACTGATGTCATAACTGAATAAAAGTTAACTTCTTTCTGGAAATAAGTGGGAATTAATTTGTCATTGTCTTAAAACATAAAGGATAGAATTGGATTTGAATTCACTCAGACATATTACTGGAAGTCCACATTCTGTTTTTTTTTTTTCTTTTGCTGTTTATTTATTTTGAAAGAGACAGAAAGAGAGAGAGAGAGCAAGAGAGAGAGAGAGCACGTACATGTGAACAGAATCACTGGTTGGGGCAGAGAGAGAATCCCAAGCAGTTTCTGCAATGCCAGAGCAGAGCCTGACACAGGCCTTGATCACATCATCATGAGATCATGACCTGAGCTGAAATCATGAGTTAGTTGCTTAACCGACTGAACCCCCCACGCACCCCTGGAAGTACACATTCTTCAGTGCAACAGCACTCTACCTGTGTTATTTAACATCTCTGAACCTTGGGTGCCTTTTCTGTAAAATGGAATAATAATCTGTTTCAGGGGATCGTTGGGGAAAAATGGGATGATGGCACATCACGAAAAACTCAATAAATTTAGTTTTTACTGGGGAGTTCTTATGATATTTTCCAAAAGTGAATTTTTAAATAGTTTCTCATCATATTTGTGGCTCCTTGAGGGTAGAGACTTTGATCTCTCTGTGTTTGAAATAGAATCATCACTAAGCACTAGTTGAATGACAGAGAGTGGACAGTTGAACAAACTGCCCCAGAATTTTCAGGCAGTCTAAGCAGAATTACAACCACAGTCAGGGAGATTCCAAGAGCTTTTTCTTCCTATTTTTTCTGTCAAAAGAATGAACTGAACATGAAGGCAAAGACAAGAAGAAGTAGAATGACTTAATAAGTTACATGGATGCCAGAAAATAGGAAACTAGTATGTGAACTACAAAGAAGCCTAGTAAGGCCTTGGGTAGACTAATAAATTGAGTGTGTGTTTGTGGAAGAGGGCATGGGTGTAATGGTTTCAATTTCCCTTGATGGCGAAGCTTAATTAGACACAATGCCAGGTATTCCCACACTATTTGACCCTCTGGAGTATTTATGATGCTATGTCTCTGCTTTCATTAATTCCTGTGCACATGAGCTAAATCGGCAGAAGCACTACAAGGTTATTAAGCAGAAAGAGTTGGGGAGTTTTTCTGTGTTCAGTCTCCATCCCCAAAGCTCATACTTTCAGCGACATGTGAGAAACTGACAGTTATTAAACTGCAGAAGAGACTGCTACAGCAGGGCACTGGAGGTCAGCTGCCCATTGGGCCTGGCATAGGGGCTCCAGGGTGGGGGGAATCAATACACTTAAGAACAAGTGTAAGTTAAATGCTTTTCTGTGACCGAATCTAATGTCTCCAGCTGGCTTTGCTCAAAAGATCATTCTTCCCTTTCACCTGTCTTATCTGCTTATTTTTAAGTCAGTATCTGATAGCGGCTTTCTAGGATGTTCTCATAAGAGAGGATTCTGTTGTTGGAACAGGGTCAAATAGAATCATTTGGTATCCCAGGATTTTTTTTTTCTTTTTGTCTTGTCTGCTCAAGAGCAGATTTAAGCAGGGGAAAAAAAGCATTCGATGATCGAGGGGTGACTGCTCCTAGGAACTTGGCAGGGCAATTAATATTCATTGAGTCACATTACAATTATTTTATTAGTAAATCCTCACATCAACCTCCCAAATTAGGTTTTATGAGCTCCATTTTAGAAATCAGGAATATGAGACTCAGAAATATTAAGAATCATGCTCTTGGCCACAAAATGTAATCTGGCAGAATATGATTTTGACCAGTTCTGTTGACTCTTTGTGTTATACCTCCTTGCACATGTGTACTAAAGCAAAAATGATTTAATACCTCCTATATGCATGTAACTGTGGTTGGTGGATATATATACAAATAAGCATGTAAGCAATGAGACTTTTGTGACTATTTTAATTATCATGGTATCTTCAGTTTATCATGGTGCCTTCTGTAGGTAGCACAATATCTGCCATATAATGGACAGTTAATGCAATTTTGTTGAGTGAATTCATAATGGTAGCAAACAAGCCTTTAGTATTTATTTTCCAAAAAGACAGTGATGCCATAACTTAATTAGAATGTTAATAAGGATTTCTCATTTGAAAGAAAAAAAATCAGAGTGAATCAGGAGTTCACAGGGAGAAATCCATTCTAGATGAATCTGTAGGGAATCGTTTATGGAGTAGGTGGAAAATGAACTGGTTTTGAACAATAAAAACATTCACCCAGCAGAGAGAAAGGTTTGATGGGAAAGGTCTTGCAGGTGATATACAGAGAGGAGTTGATAAGCTACCATTTCTTGAGTACTTCTCATATGACTGGGATTGCAGATGTATGATAAAGGCTAGTTCTATTCCACGAGTTCTGTTTACCCATGTATTAGTTTCCTGGTCTTTTATTACAAATTAGTACAGGCCAGGTGGCTTGAAACAATAGAAATTTATTCTCTTATAGCTCTGGAAGCTAGACGTGTAAAATGAAGGTGTTGGCAGGGCATGCTGTCTAGGGGAGAATCCTTTGTTTCCTTTACTTAGCTTCTTTTGGCTGCCAAAAATCCTTGGCCTTCCTTAGCTTGTATATGTATCATGCTATTGTCTGCCTCCATCTTCACATGGCCTTCTCCCCTAAGTGTCCACATCGAAATTTCCTTCTTATAAGGACACTAGTCATTGGATTAGGGCCCACCCTTGTTCAGCATGACTTCATTTTAACTTGGTTACATCTACAAAGATCCTATTTCCAAATAAAAGCAGATTCACAGCTTCCAGGTAAACAAGAATTTGAGGAAGAGAGCCACTATTCAAATCAGTACAGAGGCTGTGGCTATTGGGATGCTAATAAGGAAGGACCTGAATGAGGTCGGTGTAATCTGCATTCATTGTGACTTTCATGCATTGGCATGTCTGTATCCTGACTAATGGAAATTTAGAGTCTGTCAAAACTTTGTGATATTTCATCTTAACCCCCCCACTGCTGTCTAATGGTCACCTCAGCAAACTCTCTGCTATTTCTCTCTCTCCAGGTCCCTTCCGGCAGCTCTGGTACTCACTGGCTGCTTTAATGGACACTTAATTCTCCTTGCCCTCTAGTCACTAAATCAGGTTCTTAATAACATCCTATTAATTGTATAAAATAAGGATTTGAAGCGAAGCAGATAGGTTTTTTTTGCATTTTAATTAAATTCACATTGATTTGGAAAAACAGATTTATTGAGACTTTAACAACCACGCAACACACATAACTGAGTTGTTAAGTCTCGATAAATGTTTTTTAGGAAATCAATTGACTTTTGATTAATGACAAATATCTGTTTTAATAAATCTCAATGAAATAAAATGTTGAGTGTAGGTGGACAGTTTAATTAAGCTGGACTTCCTTATTCTTCTACCTAACTACCTTGACCCAGAATTGCTTATTCTAGCCTTTTTCTTTGAGGAAAGGAAAAAAAAAATATCAGGCCATGTCCAGTCATCTATTTACCACATGAGTGAGAAAACAAAATGATATTTTTGAATCTACACGAATATTGAATAAATGCTCCTTATGGCATACCCTCTTATAATCTCCACTTTCTCAAAGGAGTCTTCCATGACCACCGTATATAAACTATTTAATCTTTCCAACCATGTGTGTTTTCTTTACCTACTTGAAGCATTTCAAAATCATGTCATTTGGGACACCTAGGTGGCTCGGTCTGTTAAGTGTCTGACTTTCAGGATTTCGTGATTCATGATTTCATGGTCATGATTTCATGGTTTGTGAGATCCAGCCACACGTCAGGCTCTGTGCTGTTAGTGCAAATTCTCTCTCTGCTCCTCCCCCTCTCACATGCTCTCTCCCTCTCTCTCTCTCTCTTTCTCTCTCTCTCTCTCTCCTTCTCAAGATAAATAAATAAATACACATTTTTTAAAATCATGACATTTAACTGTATACTTGTTTATTTGATACCAGACCTCACTTCCAGTTATAAACCCTACAAGAGCGGCAAGCTGGACTGTCCATCATTGCCCTGAGAACAAAGCCTAGTGGGCATTTGTCCCTCTTTCTTTTAATCTTCTTTACCTCACATATTCCTCTATGTAGTACTCATTAGTGGTCAGCTTAGAGGTCACCGTGCTTTACTAAAACATGACTTAATTGCTATTTGGGTCCTGTCATGTGCCCCTCTGTCACCCCAACCTCTACTGTTAGGCTTTATGCTCAGATCCAAGTTGATATCAATAAATGCTTGCTGAACAAATAACATGCTGTGTATGAAATATTGGAGCCCAGTGTATAGTCCCAGAACTTCTCTAGGCTTCTGCCATTCAACCAGAGGGCTTCCTCTGCACCCCTTAAACTCTTGGTAATACCTAAGTCCACTTTAAGAATACACAGTGATATTTACTAAAACTTGGTCTATATATCCTTTTGTTTGATATTGAGAAACTCTTGACACCTTGTTTCACTGGACATCTAAAAATAAGTTGTGCCCAGTGTGCCATAAATTATGACCTTGGTATCATTGTACAATGTTAACACTCTGCAGTAAGTTGCAGCAATAGCTGCTGGAGAGGGGGAAAAGAGTGAAGAAGGGCTGAAGCCACTATATCTATGAATTTCTTCTAGGAGAGACCAGGCAGGCAAAGAGGTTTGTTTTCACCTACATTAATAAAACTAAAATGCCTTTGCTTCTAGAGAGTAACTACAGACTATTATGTTTTGTATAAGTAGAATTGCCAGATATATATTCCAGTGACAATCTGAGCATATGTTATATTTCAGGTGCTATACTTGGCAATGTTTTTACAGTATTCTGTAATTTACTACACAAAAACTCTGCTAATTTAATATTATTAGCTCTCTTTTATGTTGAGAAAACTAAGCCTCAGAGAGGGTATACAACCAGCCTCATGTAACGCAGAGAATAATGAAAAACAGCAAGTTTTGAACTTAGAAATTCTATCTCAAACCACAGAATTTTTGCTTTAAACTTTTCTGATGAGTGCAACAATATATACTGGATTTACAGGCAGATCCTGGGTGTCAATCTAGCCTAAAAAACTGGATAGATATTTACAGGGCTAGGTGGAGCTCAGTTCAAGAAGACCAAACATTTGACATCTATTAGGTAGTAAATCAACAAATTCTGCAACAGTGATAAAATGTAAAAATCCAGCTAGCAGAATTTATATACAACACAAAGATAATCTAAGATATATCATAAGCAACTGGTATCCCAAGAGGTTCAGTGGATTGCTCAAGGTTATACCCCTAATACATAGGAGGCCTGGGATTCCAGCTTTAGATAGATATTTTAGAATGACCTATTAAGCACTAGCCATTTATACCAGGAGGGACAGCCCATTTAGCTGAAACCCCAGTCCCCAATCTCAGTCCTTTGGGTTGATAACTGGACTTGTCAGTTGGTTACACTTTTTCCTCTGGCATTTCTTTCCTTCATTCCCTTATCACCATCATCTCTTGACTGACAACCCAGAAAAGATTGTGGAAAAGTCTCCCCTTGGATTTGCTAGTGTAGTCTACTGCCTGCCTGATATATGTGTCTGTTCAAAGTGTGGCACAAATGTTTGGTTAAAGATAATGACCCAGTCTGAAAATTACTGTGATAAAAATGTCATGTAATTTTCCAGGGTGACTTTGAAGTAAGGCTTACCATATAAATGTGGGGAATTGAGAGAGCCAGCTATTATTTTCTTCCTTGATGAGCACTAAATTAGTGTCTTCCTCACCACCAATGCAGTGGGCAGTCTCCATGTTGTTAATTTCTTTCCTCTTCTCCTTGTTGCTGGGCTGAGGCAGTACTCAAGACCATCCCAGAGCAGTAATTCCCAGGAGCATGGATTGTTTTTCACAACTCAATGCTTCAAATAGCTGAAAGGACACAGTTTGAAGTCAAGCAGAACTTTACTGGAATATCAGCTCTGTGTGGACTTACAGAAACTGTTTGAGCCCCCATTTTCTCTTCTGTCAAATCAGATTTTTTTTTGCAAGTATTGGATAAAACAAGATTTGTAAAATACTTGGCATATAAAAGAGTGCTTGTCACCTGTTGGTTTGAATCAACATTTTATGTCTTCAAAATGCAGATTCTTGGGCCTTGCCTAGTGAGATTCTGATTGAAAACATCTCAAATGGAGCCCAGGAATCTACATCTCTCACAAGCATTCTAGGCAATTCTAATGCAGGCTAAGCAGCACCATGCTTTGAGAAATACTGGCACTGAAGGATATAATAATTATAATAGCAACAATAATAACATAATTACCATTCATTGTGTGCTATGTGCAAGGCACTGTACACTACTCTGCATTCAGCATAAAACATGACATACTCAGTAGATGCCAGTGGTTTTCATTCTCTTAAGTCTCTTTTTTTTCACTTAGTGTTTTCTAAACATGGAGTTCTTGGAGAACGAGTAGATGTAAAGGAGGCTCAGTTTTAGGAAGAAGAGTTGGTTGATTTGAAGTCATCTTAAGGTTGGGAATGAATCTTTCATCCTCAGCAGGTATTGCTGAGGAATTTTCTTCCCAAGTTGTGTCCGATCTTTAGAAGTTACCCTGTCTACATGAAGTATTGGAATTCCCCTTCCCCAAGAACCTGTCATGGACTTGCCCAACTACTGTTTGACCAACCCAACAATGTACCCACTGATGTGGAAAAATGGTGCCATTTTCTCCATGACATCAGTGGGAGTAACACAAAAGAACTTTAACATGCCTCTGTCTATTTTGGCTTGTATCTTCTACACATTTCTTCTTTTCCTTGACTTTTCTGTGCTATTGCAGCATTTGAGTAGATATATTTTTCCATAACGCAAGTGTCTCCTTTTTAAAGATGAGAAATTTGAGGCTTAGGGCCTCACTAATTCACTAGACCTCATAATGTTTGTGAAATCACTCTGCAAATTTTTAAAAACCAGAAACATGCCCATTTATATTAATATACTATTATAAAGATTACTACTATTTCCCCATTCTCTCATTGTACAAATAGGCAATGAGTCAAGAATATTCACAGGCCACATGCTGTGTATGAACAATTTGCTTTTCTTCCTCGAGATCTAATATTCAGTAAGAAATATATATGGTTGACTGAAGTCAGTAACAATATTCTCTCTGAAGGTCAAAACTTCTGACTAGTGACTCAATCTAATTAGGTTAAGCTTAAGGTGATAATGCGTGGATTGTCAGCGGCTAGAACATTTATTCTTATTTTTTTTCTAAAGCAGTGTCCTTTAAAACAGTCAATTAACATGCTGCAGAAAAGAGTTTCCAGGTAACTCGAGATTGAATTGAAAGGCTTTCCTTCCCCTGACAGAGCAGAGAGGTTGAGTACCTGACTTCCCTTTCAAAGTCAGTGATCCATGCAGCACTTCTGATTGGAAAGATGTGAACCTTTCCAGTCCTTCGTGTACATATAAATGGAGATGCTAAGGAAATTAGAGTCTGGCCAAGAAGAACTGAAGGATAGAAGGAGCCTAACTGCCTTCCAATGTGCCCAGCTGTCTCTGGAGTATTGTGATTTACACTTTTCCTACTTAAAATCCGGTGTGAAAAAAACAGGACAGGATAGTGGTCTCTAAAGTGAATGCTAAGTCACACAAAAAAACTCTGCAAATTAAAAATCATTCCTGTATTATTTAATATTTTATTTGAAATTTGCCCTGGCAGGCTTCTACTTGGGGAGCTTTAATAGAAAGCTGGCAGATATGATTAAGAACCTCTCTTTATATTAAGAACTATTGGACACCCACAATCCTTGTTTCTATAATCTTTAAATGTTCACAGAGAGAGACAGAAAGTAATAAGAATTTCTTAGGAATGAATAGCTTACCCATAGTACACAAGAAGTATTAGGACTTGAACTATATAGACAAACTAGAAAAGCATCATTGGATTAGGAGGCCTAGATGGAGTCCCCAGATCTGGCTTTCTGAGAAGTCTGTTTATGTCTCTGCACTTTTTGATTCTTTGCTCCTTATAATGAGGGTACAAACTAAAAGAATCTTAGGTTCCTTGTATGTAAATGACTTTAAAACTTGGTAAATGAATGAGTGTTAGGTGGTTAATATGTGTCTGATATTGTGGTGAGTTCAATCAAATGCATTGTCCATACCTGCATGGAGTTTAGGGTCTACATGGGAAACCAGCAATATATTACAATATAATTATAAATGAGGAAAACTACTAAAATGGAAAGGCATTAGTTCTATGGGAGTATATGACAAAATGACCTGGCCCAAGCTACAGAGCACTGAAGAAATGCCACAGCAAAAAATCCGGGAGGAAGCTCGGGAGGCAACTGGAAAAGGAGTAAGAGCAGCTGTACCTTTCTGGCAGAGGAAACACATTTGCAAAGGCTCAGTGGCAGGAAGGAGGAGAACAAAAGATGAAAGTGGATGAACCACAAAGAAAACCACAAGAAGAATGCAGGACACTAGTCATGGGGCACATTCAGCAAGATTTGGGGAAATACTGGAAAACACGGGGAAGGTACTGAGAGATTTCAATCTTTGCAGCCATGTCATGCTTACATTAGCATTTTAACTATTTTGGGGGCTCTTTAGAGAAAATACTGGAGTAGGGCAAGAGTGGATGCAAAGAGCCCATGCTTACCTTGTAACAGGTGACAGTGGTTCTAAGCAGGAGAGTGGAAATTGAAACAGAGAAAATTATATGGAGTGGAGACATGTGTACTAGTAAAATCATGAGAGGAAGAGTGAATGCAGGATTTTAGGTGGTCTGCCATGACAATCCCTAGAGGTTTTGGAAGACATTTTGAAATAGATATTTTAAATGCTTATTCCTTCCTCGATATCAAATTGAATAACAAATCAATAATCACTGAGACTCAAAACCTTCGTATGTACTTGAAATATGTCTTCCATTTTAATTTCCATACGGAGACATTCTTGTATACATACAACAAATGAGAAAAAAAGAGGCCCTTTTCACAGAGATATAAAAATGTTTTGACATTCATGACAGAATCATGGCTAATCACAGAATTTAATTATTTGATCTTATATAAGTATCTTATTTTCTCTGAGTCTAAGTTTCTTTATTGGGCAAGGAGTAAAATAAAATAATATCTAACCTGTTTCTACTTCTCAAATTCTGTTCTTTCTTAAACCTCTTGCCAATTTTCCTTCAAAAGCCTGTGGTTGGCTTTTGATTGTTAACCTAGTATAATTAAGTGTCAGGGTAATTAACCATGTGCTTGCAGTTCTCTTGTGTGTTTTATAGTGTGCTTGAAAGTTCCTGATCTCCCTGGTCACTGAGCACTGGAGAGAGACCCTGATAATGTTTAGATCTAGAGGAACCCAAAGATGTTACAGCATGTGGGCATCATCTTTCTTTACCATAGTTCTCATTTTCTGGGACACGCCTGGAGCTGCCTTTCAATCACAAGCACACACACATCCATTAATCAGCCATCACAGGAGAGTGAGCACAGAGCTCAGACCATCACTCTCTCTCTCTCTGTGTGTGTGTCTCTCTCTCTCTCGTTAGCACACATTACACTATACCCTTTGGATTTATTTTTATCATTATTCTTTTTGTAAAGGAATGTCAAAGTCTAATTTCTCTATTAATATTGATGTGCTCAAGTTCTTGAAGCCAATTACTTTAGACAGTTAAAGTACTTAACCAATGCTTAGAAAATCTCAAGGATGTTAACATTAGGATCTGTGAGAATGATTACACGATGCATGGCGTAAGGCATCTTGTTCATTCAACAATTATAAAGGAGAGATGTACCATAAATTGTTATCATGGCACTTTGAGGAAACTAATTCAAGAAAAACCATTTGAGCTTGTATGCAGTGAAGACCCACAAATGCTCAAATAGTACTCTTTCCCTTTTCAAGATAAGGGTCAGAGGGTAGGTCTTTCTGTTTTGTCCTATTTTGCATCAACTCCAACCCAGCTTATCTGGATGTTCTCAATGACTGAGTCCGACTGATTTCACTTGGTAAATATATTTTGGATCCATGACAGTTCATCTCTGTTGCCACTGTCTTCCTTCAGCCTACCATTACTTTTCATCCAACTGTGCTAATAACTTTATAATGAACTGCTTATCTCCAGTCTTACACCAAGCATTCTCCACAAAAAGTCAAAAAACTTCTAACTTGAATTTTTGTCTCGAGACCTTGAATGGCTTTTCATTTTTACTGGGGGAAATTGGAGTGTTTCCTAGCTACACAGTGGCCCCTGTGATCCCCCCTACCCTCCATTCCATTCTCATCCTGTCATTGCCTGCCCTGAATTTATTGATCAGCAGAACATCATTGCTTACGACAAAATCAAGAACATATTTTTCTGGAATCTCATCATTTTGAGATCTGTTTCCGGCTGAGGGAACAGCTTGGATTTCTAAAGGGCAGAACATCATCAGAAATCAAGAAGGGACTTTGTAGGGGTGCCTGGGTGGCTCAGTTGTTTAAGCATCTGACTTCAGCTAAGGTCATGATTTCTCAGTCCTTGAGTTCAAGCTCCATGTCAGGCTCTATGCTGACAGCTCAGAGCCTGAAGCCTGCTTTGGATTTTCTCTCTCTCTCTCTCTCAAACATAAATAAACATTTAAAACTTTTTTTTCAAATGAAAAAAAGAAGGGACTTTGTGGTGCTATAAAATAATGATAAATGTGATAGGGAATAAATCCAGAGACATAAATGAGATAGATGACAAACTGTTCTCGAAATCATACTCAAGGGATAGGTGATAAGGTAGTGTTATCATTTGAATGATTTATATAGATGAACACTCCATGTCTATAGACCAACTCCAAGAGAAGTCACACCATCATCAGAAGCCTCTTTGGTATGCCTGGCATCAGAGCACGAGATGTTGGTTGTGTCAGGCTCACAGAATGATTCCCTAAATCTCCACGATGGAGGCAGGCCTACAACCTTTACTATACATTTTATGCCTCTGGAGCTCCATGATTCATCTGTTGGCCCATTGTCTCCTTAGATATGGTGATATAATTTATGCTAAAGCAGTATTTGTCAAACTGATTCAATTAAAATTCCCTTAAAAATGTTTAAAATCACCCATTTAATGAGGAGGTTTTCCTCTAAAAATGTCCCTGTTACATGTGATCCGATATAGGCTAGAGTGAGCCCTTTTTGCATGCATAACTTTTCTACTCACACATAAGTATGTGGCACAGCTCTTGCCAGTCAACAGAGGTAGATTCCAGCTGATGATTGAGGGAGGGAAGAGATATATGCATCATAATAGTTAAAAAGTAATGCAGAATATAAAATAACTGTGAAGAAAATAGAATAGTAAATATCTTTAGGCAGCTCCTGATAGATTACAGTGTGAGTGACAGTGACAATAATTACAATAGGATTGGAAGAGGGGTCAGAGAAGGCTTTGAAAAAGAGATGGGATTGGAGCTGGGTCTGAAAATACAGGCAGAATCTAAGTGGACAGAGAGAAGAGGGACATTCTTGGTAGGTGGGTCTGTATGCTGAAATTACCTTTTTAAACAGATGATAAATTATATCTAGTATACAGTGAGGGTCTCTCTCAGATAAATTATGCAGCCAGTCTTACAAATGGGACTTCCTAGCTGTCAGGGGGTTCCACAGACTGAACAAGTGACGGGCAGGTTAGAAGAGACAACAGTGAAAGGTCTGTCTTTGTTAAACTCAAGAAAAGCATCAGACTGGAACTCGTCAAGAGAAAGATGTCATTAAAGTGGGGATAAGCTGTTTATGAGGCTGCCTGCCATGGTCTTCTCACTTCCCACATTCTTTCAGTATTTAACAGACACTTACTAAGTGACTACTGTGTGCCAAATTTGGACATCTTTCTTTAGCTGCATCTGAACATCCCTTGATATTCTTCATACTGACTGTCCTGAGAGGAATTCCCTTTCATTACTGTTCCAGCAGAGTGAGAATGAATCAAAGCAAAATCTTTGTAAATAGACCTTGACATGAATCCTAGCCTTTTCTCTCATTATCTATTTTACCGCTGTCAATTTCCTTATCATCTCTGAATTTCTGTTTCCTCATCTGTAAAACAGAAATAAGAAAGCTTATCTCCTCCATCGTATCAGCAACCTTGGGAAGGTTAGACAGGGTTCTTAGCCATTAGTGTACATTAAAACAATGCCTGGATAATTAAAAAAAATAAAAGAATACACAAACAAGCGAACACAAAACTTAGGCCTATGTCCCATCTCCAGAGATTCTGACTTAACTGAACTGAATGGGAACTGAGCATCTGTATTTTTTGCATTGAGACTAAAATATATAAAGTGACGAGTATGATAGTTGAGCACAGGATTTTAGAAAATGCCAGAGAGTACTTCTTTACTTTTTCTCTAGTTTTGATATGGTAACTGGAAAAAAGAACATTTGAAAGATAGTTATATACAAAAGAGTTATATTTGGAATGTATAAACAACATTAACAACTCAGTAAGACAAATAACCCAGTAAAAATGGTTAAAACATTTGAATAGATATATGGGTATGAGAAATGAAACAAGTGAATAGAAATGCACAAGAAATTCTACACAAAATAGTTAGCCATTAGGGAAATGCAAATTAAAACCACTATGCACTCTATGAAATGGCTAAAATTAAAACAACTGACTGTACTAGCTATTGATGAGATGTAGAACTGAAATGCTCATGTGATACTGGTTGGAATGTAAAATGGTACAATTACTTTGGAGAACATTTTGGCAGTTTCTCAAACTGTTAAATATTTGTCTACTATATGACTTAGTTGTTTTAGTCCTTGATTTTTACCCAAGAGAAACAAAAATAAGTGTCCACAGAAAGACTCAGTTTACAAATGTTCAAAGCAGCCCTATTTGTAATAGCCAAAAACTTGATGCAACACAAATTTTCCTCAACAGATGAATGGATAAAGAAATTATGCCATCTCCCTACAAAGGAATGTTCCTCAGCAACAAAAATAAACCATTTTGGTACATACAACATTATCAGTGAAATGCTGAGTGAAAGACCAACAAAAGGTAATACATACTGTATCATTCCCCTCACATAAAACTCCAGAAAATGCAAGTTAATATAAAGGAACAGCACAGCGCTGGTTTTCTATATATTGGGTAGGGCAGGAATGGGAGCAGGGAGGGATTACAGTGAGGAATCTGGAAAGATGAGAGATTTATTCATTATCAATTATGGTGATCATTTCATGGATATATTCAAATGCCACAGCTGATCAGATTTTACATTTCAAATATGTGGAGCTTATGGTATTTCAATTTTACCTCAATAAACATGCATAAAATACTAAAAGATAAAATAACATGCCTGTGGATGGAGGGCTGGGCAGAAATATAGGCAAAGACCCATTAAAATAAGCTACTTGAACTATTTTTGAGCTCATATTGCTGTCTCAACAATGACATTATGCATGGTATGATCTGTATTTTATTACAACTTGTTTTAGCTATCTATTACTACCTAGAAAATTACCCTAAAATTTAGGTGCTGAAAATAACAAGATTTATCTTCTCAGCTCAAAGACTAAGGCTGGAAGCATACACCTTGGGAGTCCTGAAATATCATGAAAGAAATCCAGCTATAGTGAAGCTATAATGTTGGAGAAATCAAAAGATTTGTCTTAGAGCTAGAGGGATGTGCCCAGGGAATCCCATCTGTTCCAGTATCAGTCATTTGAGTCTTCTTGGACCAGCAACATACATAAGTGAGAAAGTCTTCTAACGATTCTAGCCCCAGTCTTTCAGGTGCCCCAGCCAGTATCTTATGGACAGAGATGAACTGTCTCTCCCAGCTCCCAGCTCTCTAATCTCCAGTCCAGATTAGAGATCTTTTAACCAACTAAACCCTGTTTCTGTTCTAAGCCACCACATCTTGTGGTGACATAGTATGTAACATCAGACAACAGGAATATATTTTGGTACCTGGAGGTAGAATGTCACCATAACAAGGCCTAAAACATGTGGTTTGGGGGCTGATGGTAAGTATAAGCTAGAAGAACCTTAAAGAATTCTTCAATATGTAAAAGGCTTAAAAAAGACTATCAGCGGAATACTGAAGGTCCCTTAGAAGGCCTGGTGATGGAGATAGGGGCCTTTATTAGATGAAGAGCTGCAAATGAGGTGCCAAGGCATGTGCCTACTGACTCCAGAGCTGATAGACAAATAAATAGAACTTAATTAGGAGTGAAGATTTTATTTAAGTTCAGTGCAAAGCCACTAACTAGTTTAAACATTGAAGTGGCATGGCATAATTTATACTCCAGAAGGATCGCTGTGGCTTTCATACAGAGAATAGATGTCATTGATTTAAATTGACATAGACCAGCTAGAAGACTATTGAGATAGTCTATGTGAGCTGTGATGGAGCCTTTGACTAAGGTGGTATGGAAATATTATTGGAAATATAGAATGAAAGACTCAGGATGTACTTTGGAGGTCATGAGAGCAGCCAGGACTTGATGGTAAAATGGATGTATAGCATAGGAAAGTTCCCATTTTTATCTGAGTGAATCTTGAGAAGGTCAAATGAAATAATTGTTGTGTAAATGCCTTATAAATATAAAGCTTCTTTCAAATTATCATGTCATTTCATGTCTATCGACATATCAAGAACTCAAAGCAGTTTTGCTTGACTGTGTTCCAACTCTGTCCTCTATAGCACAATTGCATCTTGTTCAATAGCCTTAATGCCTACATGAATACCATATAATGCTTTGCCCGCTTTATGGATGAACACTGACTATATCTAAATGGTATCTATATTCCTTTGAATACTGAAAACTGGTATTTGATCATTTCATTTTCCTACAGAAGATGAAACATTATGATTTTCAATAATCCATAAAGACAGACATTTGTTTCCTTTGTGAAACTGTACCCTTCAATGATTATTCCTCACATTAATCATAGTAAAAGCAATGTGTAAGGTAATCTCTTTCTTCCTGCAGATAATAAATGTCTGCTGTTGACAGAAAAAGTGTGGAAAGGTGAAAGGCAGGGTGAGCTCTGTGTGTTTGTGAGATAAACAACTGTCAGCTGCTCCTAAGATTGCTGTGATCGTGTGAGGCCAAAGTTGACTCTTTACATAATGATGACAATAAAACTAATTTTTCTCTGACTGATGATTCAAAAAATTTCACTGGGGATATCTAGCCTATAATTTGAGTCCAGAAGTCTAACTTTATTAAATGCCTATGAATTCATACTTCATATTGTTAAACACTGAAGACATTTGCATCTGAAATTGCTTGTACAGCTGCTCTCTTCCTTAATATCATTGGTGATGGTGGCACCTGGGTGGCTCAGTCAGTTGAGCATCCAACTTTGGCTCAGGTTATGATTACACGGTTTGTGGGTTCAAGCCCCATCTCGGGCTCTCTGCTGTCCGTACGGAGCCTGCTTCAAATCCTCTGTCTCCCTCTCTCTCTCTGCCCCTTCCCCACTTGCAAGCTCTCTCCCTCTCTCTCAAAGAATAAATAAGCATTAAAAAAAATAATTGGCAATGTATTTGTCCACTAAAATCTGAGATAACCTAGTTGTTCCCTAATCAGAAATTACTAAGACCTTAATCAAATGTGAAATCTTTTTAAGTTTATTTATTTATTTTGAGGGAGAGCGGGAGTGAGCAGGGAAGGGACAGAGAGAGAGGGAGAGAGAGATTCCTAAGCAGACTCCATGATGTCACTCAGAGTCCAAGTGGGGCTCAATCCCATGAATCATGAGATCATGACCTGAGCCAAAATCAAGAGTCAGATGCTTCACTGACTGAGCCATCCAGGTTCTCTAACTTGCAAAAATGTGAAATTTTAAATGCAGTCTTAATCTCGGATGTGAAAGATATGAAATACATTGAAATAAGAAAAATAGGTGTTTTCACATAACATTCTTGGGGATATATTTCAATGGTTGTATAGAGATGAATTTCACTGAGTATTTCTTGTAAGCAAAAAGAGAAGGGGGTTGACATTTACTTAGTGCTCATTTTGACATTGCACTTTATGAATAGTTTCAATAGAGTGCCTCATTTAATTCTGATGAAAGCCAAGCAAATTAGGTGTCACTATAAAGCTTTTTATCAGATTTTTTAAAAATGAGACTCACATGGGGAAAATGTGACTTACATAGGTCATGAAAATTTCCCAAGATTTTATAAATGTTGCCATTATTAAAAGTAGATAATATCTGATTCCTAGCTCATGTTTTTTCTATTATGCCAAACTAGATGATGCATAAAGATTTCAATGGATTTTTAAGTGATTTTTAAAAGAAGTTTTAACAATTTAAAAAAAAAATATTGTGTTCATGGTACCACACATGCCCCGCAAAATTTCGAAGCCCACAAGCGTATATGTATAATCTCTTTTTCAAGAATACTTGGCCTTTATGGAAACATCTCATGGATTCAAGACCCAGATCTCAAGCCCCAGACCAAACATATCCCTTATGACCTGAACTGCCTAACTCCTACAGGAAGAACTTATTGCTGCCTCACTCCACACTCACCATTCATACACATCCCTTTTGTAACATACTACATTAAAGTAAATAATTGTATGACAGTCTACTTGTCTCCCCCACCCTCCTGGGAAATACTCCAGGGAAGTGACCATATATTATTCAACTTTGAATCTTCAGTACCCAGCACACAGATGCCTGGCACACAGTCATTAAATTAATCTTTTGTTAATTAATTAATTGATAAATGGACATATACTAAATTTAAAATATTATAGTACCTGTTACATCTCTGATATAAATATATTTATACATCAATATATTTAGATAGGTAAGGAAGACAGCACATTTATAATCAAAAAGAAATGTTAATTTCTAAATTATTAATGTAGGCAATAAGAAGTTCAAGTGCATTAGTCCTTCATTCATAGTGCCCATTTTGTAGCTTAGGAATAGGGACATTTTAGGTGTTTTCTAACATATCCGGAAGTCAAAATAGGTGTCCTACACAATATATAAGTTTTGATGAATATATAAGTCAAAGTATGGATAGATGGATGAATGACTAAATGAGTTACTGATTTATTATCTAGAATGAGGTATATAGCCTAGTTCTCATCACTGCAGATATCACACTTATTACACAAGAGAAATCAGTTTTTCCTTTAAAAAATAGAATAATATATAAAGGTCAAGGTAGATTAAATACATTTTTTGAGAGATAGAGAAAGAGAGAGAGAGAGAGAGAGCGAGCAGATATAGGGCAGAAAGAGAGAGGGACAGAAGATCCAAAGCAGACTCCAAGCTGTCAGCATAGAGCCCAACGCAGATCTTGAATCTGTGAACTGTGAGATCATGACCTGAGTTGAAATCAAGAGTCAGAGGCTTAACCGAGTGAGCCACCCAGGTGCCCCTATGTTAAATACTCTTTAACATATGCATTACTAATTATAGCAAGGATATTGCCATGTTTCTTTTCTGGTATGCAAAATATTAAAACCAAATCTTTCCTAAATTGGAAATTCTTTTAGGAAATGTGGATAGTGAAATGTTTGTATCGCTTTAGAGAAAAAGTGAGTTTTAAGGGAGAATAAGAGGAATTTAATAATAATGGTTGATCTTTCATTCACCAAGTTAACTGTCTCATAGTGATTACTCACTTACTAGGTATTTTAAAATGTGAATTTTGTCCTTAAATAAGGTAACCAACTTATGTCATGCATTGTAACACATTAGACAAATTAAGTGTCTTGCTTATGACTGTGTAATTTAGATAAAGGCCCATGTAGATATAATAATAAGGACAGTAAAGATGAGTACCAACAGAGGCAAAGGAGAGACAGAGGGAGAGAGAGAAGATTATGACTATGTTCAGGATCAGGAAATACTTCATTGTAGACAAACAGGATCCATGGGATGAATTCAAAAAGGTAAGAAGGATTTCCTAGGAAAACAAGAATGAGAAGGAATTCAAAGCTGAGGAATTACCCAATGCAAAATTATGTATGAATAGGAACAAAAGAGAGCTAAGAAATTTTGTAAATGTTGTTACCTTGAACATAGAATAGGCCAATAGAAGATGTAGGTTGGGGTTGGAGAGGTAGGGCTAGGTCTCAGGGCATCTTTTATACCATGCTAAAATTTTCACATTTTACTCTGTGAGATATCAGTGAAAGGTTTGAGCAAATCATTTTGGCATTTTAGGAAGCTCGTCTGGTAGCATGGTTAGTCTAGGTGGGTGAATGGTGGTGAATTGGGTGTTGAGTGATTTGTAGGGAGGGTATGCTACAAGGCCAGCTGAAAACACTGGCAAGAGAAAACAATGAAGATCTGAACTCCAACAGTGCTTGTGGGATAAAGAGAGGTCACATGGGAAGTAGTTTTAGGAGGCAAATTAGATATGAATTTATAATCTTATGTGGTTGAGAAAAGGAAGGAGAAATTTAGGATGTGCTCGGAGTTTCCACTTGGGTGATAGTAGGAACCCTCACTATCAGAAAGACATACATATGTCAAAAGATAAAACATCCTAGTATCCTGTTCATATTTACAAGTGCACACTCCTCTTTTAGTTCTAAAGATGTGTAAGATATTTCAAACCATTTTGTCAATGGTGATCGGATATCTCTGACTCTACAGAAGAGAGAGAAGAAATTAGAAATCTTTCTAGCTCTTCTCAAACTTTTTATTTCAAAACTTAACATTGTAGGCCTTTGGATTCTGTTTCTCTATGTGAATTTGTATGTTCCATCTTTATGAATTGATCATCTGAGTTATGCACACAAGAGATGCTTTTATGTTTCCTTCTGAGATTGTTCTGGTGATTGTCCCATCAACTTGTAATCCACTGGCCATCTTTACTTTTTTTTCCCCATGATTTAGCCCATCCAAACTTTTAAAACACCCCCACCTTTTACCAGTTCCTAAAAACATATTCAAGTCCAGATACTAAATAAATACTGGTCAACATAAATTAGATAGCACTTTGATCACCTCTGAAGAATTTGCAATAGAGAAAGAAGAAGGGATGGGGAAAGGTTTTTGACCTCTAAAATTTCATGAAGTAACTACCAGCAGGAACTTATACCAGAATATTTATCAGAAACTATATAATTTTCCCTGTATTTTAAAATTATATATCTACCAGTAATCAATGGCTGGGAAATAATACACTTGAATGTAATCATTTCTTTTGCTTCTTCTATTTTTTTAAGTATTCTGTAGTAAGTACATCTGGTTGCCTCTTCCAAATCTTGAGTGTACTTTCTCCTTTAGGTTTAAGTTGGTTTGCTTGTGTCCTAACAATCAAGTTTGGTTTCAGGAAGACACCCTTAGCATTGAGTTCTAGGAACTTGATGGATAGAGATGTATGAGATAGCTTTAAACTGTCACGCTTTGTGGAACTGCCTGGGACATTAATTGAAAATCTAACACATTATACTTCATTTTGTGTAAAATGTACAAATGTTTTTTACCACTTTGACATTTCAGTAATCACTTAGAAAAAAAATCTTAGGCAAGTCATACGGGAAGATAGTTATCTTCCGTCCTTAACAAATCTGACTGCTTTGGAAATAATCAACTCATAAATATTTAGCTAATATACACCCAGAGCAATGGATTGTGCAAAATTAAATGCCTCATTGAAACAATTAATTTCAAATGCAATGATTTATTGAGCATACTTTACTGGAAATTTAATAGAAATATGGACTCAAAGTAATTTGAGCAGAGGATGTTTGCAGTGTCTTTGATTCCTGGCCAAAATATATTCTTTCCTACCCTGCAGGTGAACCTCAAGAAAGAGCAAACTTCCAGGAAACCTCTCTAATTGAATCTGTGGGTCAGAGTTTGATAAGAGGGGGCAAGACCACAGATTGTAAAATAAAAAAATAATAATAAAATAAACACCGAATAAATAAACAAAATGAAGTAATCCTTTCATATTTCACATACCTCCTGCACCTAAGCCCTCAGGGAAGAAAATGCCACTTTAGTAAAAGCTTGTTGTCATCATGAGTCCATTTCAAAAGAATACAGCTCGTGCTTCTCAGAGCATCAATAACCAAATATATCCACCAGGCATCTCTGAAACATTCAGTCCTGCAATTTCCTGTAAGCAGGTTTGTGCTTGGACTTTAAGCAAGTGTTCCACAGAGCAGTGGAAGGCAACATGAGTAGTAAGGAAGACCTGGATGGAAAGCTGGAAGAGTGTAGATGGAGTGGGTGGTGAGTAGAGAAGCAGGAGGTGACGGCCAGGAGCCTACGTAGTGTCCTTGGTTAATCCAAACTATTTGGTGAAACTAAAAGTACAGTAAAATGGAACTCTGCATACCTGAGTTCTTCCCAATCTAACTGTTACTGATCTGAAGAAAGTCATTCTCTTGTTTGTTTGCTATAGTTTTGTTACCTGTAAAATGACAAGAGACTAACAATCGAGATACTTCTAAGATTTCTTCAAATTCAGGCACTTAGGAACTGACTTTATCTTATCTTATAAGTCTCTCTTTTTCAATTCTGCAAAAGTCATCAATCTTCTAAAAAGTGGGGTGCATGGTCTTCGCCACACTGTTTTCTGAATGTATGACTGAATATAAACAGATGTTTGTTCCCGGTGACATGAGAACTTCTAGAAAATTAGTGAACATAAAGCTGGGTTCCTTCATAATTAAATGAGGCTTCTTTTTAATTACCTAAACAGCAACTTGTATTGTTAGTTCCAAACTCTCAGCATATGGACAAATATGGCTCCCCAATCATACTTTTAAGAAGGAAAATAGAGGGTCACCTGGGTGGCTCAGTCGGTTAAACTTCTGACTTTGGCTCAGGTCATGATCTCACGGATTGTGAGTTTGAGCCCCGCGTCGGGCTCTGTGCTGACAGCTCAGAGACTGGAGCCTGCTTCTAATTCTGTGTCTCCCTCTCTCTCTTCCCCTCCCTTGCTCGTGCTCTGTCTCTCTCTCTCTCTCTCTCAAAAATAAATAAATTTAAATAAATTTTAAAATAAAGAAGAAGGAAAATAGAAAAATATATGTGCACAGTCACACTGATGTGATGGAAACATGGGAAATTTGGGTTTTACCACTTGCTTATTGGTTGTATATACATGATATTGTTGTCATACCATTCCTTCTTCTATTCCTAGGAACGAATATTTTTTATTTCCTTTTTGCTAAACAGGTGGAGAAACAACATGTGTATATATGTGTGTATGTGTATTTTCATAGTTTTGTGTGACACTTAATATAGGGGCCTTCACCAGTATCCACACCCAGAATTTCTCCAAGTTTTCTTCCTTTAGGAAAGCAAAATAGACTTCATAATTATAAGGACCAGTACCATTGTCATCAGCCCCATTCTAGCATTTTTCTTTTAGTTGGCTTTGTAAGATTTTCAATAAACTTAAATCATCAGTTCTGAATTCTAATGTGCTAAAAGAAAAAGGTGGAGTCTTGCTTTCTTAGTCTGTTTTTCTTTTTCTATAAAGAATGAGCTGATAGTGAAGAAGGGAAATCTAATTCAAAGAGGTTTTTAAGTTGGACCACACTGTTTGCAACTAGGGCTCAATTCTGAAGGGTAACCTCTGTGGAACTGAACAGAATATGCCTCAGAACTGTCAGCTCAAGAGACAGAATACAGGAGGTTTCTTAGGTTCTGTTCCTTCAGAAGCCCTTTCTGGCTCTCAGATTATTTGATTCTATGAATACTGTCTTTGTTGTATATAACACATTAATTAGATCATGGTTTTCCATCTCAGAACTATTGACATTTTGGGCCAGATGATTGTGTGGGTGGAACTGTCTTGTGTATTGTCAAAGGTTGAACAACATCACTGGTCTCTACTAGATGTCAGCCAAACCTTCAGCTTCTGTTCTAACAAGCAAAAATAACTCTAGACATTGCCATATGTCTCTAGAGGGCAAACACCATTCTCTCATCCTTATTAAGAACTGCTAATCATTGATCTGGGTGATACTCAAGACATAGCTATGACTTATATTTGTCTCATGAAGTTTGTTCTCAAGAAATGAGTATAGTCTTTGTTTGTTTGTTTGTTTGTTTGTTTTTTGAAAGTGATCAGGGGCGCCTGGGTGGCTCAGTCGGTTAAGTGTCCGCCTTCGGCTCAGGTCATGATCTCACGGTTCGGGGGTTCAAGCCCTGCATCAGGCTCTGTGCTGACAGCTAGCTCAGATTCTGTGTCTACAGATTCTGTGTCTTCAGATTCTGTGTCTCCCTCTCTCTCTGACCGTCCCCTGCTCACTCTGTCTGTCTGTCTGTCTCTCTCTCACTCTCTCAAAAATAAATAAAACATTAAAAAAAGAAAAGAAAAGAAAGTGGTCTACAACCAGAGTTTTGGATAAAACTTAATCTCATAAAATGGTAAAAGTTAAATGGCTCTCCAGATGTTCCTTAACACTAAATATAGATTAGCCAAGAAAATGAACTTTTCTTTGATGCATTTAAATCTTGACCATTTTATTTTTTTAGTTTCCCCACCTAAAGCTGCATGATCTTTAGTCTGTCATTTCACTTGCATTAGTAAACCAGAAGGAAAATAACAACACTTTCTCAATCAATCATCATAACAAAACCCTATCAAATAAAACACCTAACTCTGTGATGAACCCTCTGCTTCATAAGTAAGACTATTGTCAATAATAATCACTAGGCTTCTGAAGAGAACAAAATATAATTTTGAAAGCAATTGTCTTTTGTAGAAGGATTTTAGATATCTTCTACATTCTCTATCTATAGTTTTGATGGGATGCTTGCAAGTTGCCTTCATTCCAGAATAAACTCAAACAAAGTCAATTTAATCCAATATCACAAGTTACTTTGTGTTGTAAAGATTAAATGAGCTTGTGTCAGGCACTGTGCTAAAGCTTTACCTACAGTAAGTAAATCTTAACAAAATGGCAATGGTCTTTCACCTGCTTCTCTCCTTAGCCTTCCATCACAGGACAAGACACTTTGCTAGGTGTTTTAAGGGATTCACAGTGGAATAAAACCTAGATTTTTATCTCAAAGAGTTCAGGGTTTGGTAAAACAATACTTCTGTAATCAAATTTTGCATATGAATCAACCAGGATCCTAATAAAATGCAGATTCTGAGTTTGTAGGTCTGCAGTAGGATCTGAAGTTGCATTTCTATCAAGTTCCAGGAGATGCTAATGATGGTGGCTTAAGGTCATCTCTTTGGTAGAGGGCAGAAGTCATGCTATGAGGAAGAAGCTATCAGTTCTTTCTAGCCAGAGAAAATAAGGATGGCTTTGAAATCTAGTCTTTCTGCTGCCACAGGCCACATTTAGTGCCTGAAACATAGTAGAGCCTTAATATATGTTCAGTAAATAAAGAAGTGAGTGAAGACAGCATTTAAGTGAGTTTTAGCGGATAGGATGGTTTGGAATTGTGGCAATGGAATTCAAAGATGTTTCAGATGAGGATCATACATCATAGATGTGAAAGAGATCAACACATGTTTAGAAGTATTTCCCAAAACATATTTCACTAGATGAGCAGCATTGCATCATATGAAAACTTGTTAGAAATGCAATATTTTTGGTCCTATGAAAGCCTACTGAATGAGAACCCCTGAGGGTAGAGCCTAGGAATCTGTTTTTACAAACCCTCCAGTTGATTTTGATGTTTGTTAAAGTCTGAGAACTACTAGCTTCCAAAGCAGATACCAGTTCAGATTATCTACAGTTTAGAGTATATAAAAAAGAAAATGAAAGGTCTAGATGGAATTACAATGACAAGGACATGATTACTATCTCTAGTATTCCATTAGTTCTAATCATAGGCTGACAGAACAAAGGATCTGGTATCTCCCTCCCTCTATTCTCAATCCTTGAAGCTATGAATGGCTCCCACACAGATCACTTGTGCCTAATCACTGATTTACAGGAATAAAGACACCTAAAGAGGACCAGGGAGAACAGAAAGGGAAGCTAAGTAGAGGCAAGAACAGGTTCAGGTGAAATATTATGAAGTAGTCATGATTTAGAGGTGGGCGAAGGCTGAATTAACCAGCTCCCGGAACATAGAAGAGAAGTCAGGGAAGGGGTGAGGACAACCAGTAATCTGGAATAGCTGATCTTAGAGACACCTTAAGTTTTGGTATAGTAAGCCCCAGAATTCCATGCTCAAATTCCAAGATTTTCTGGATGACAAATCAGTCAGCAAAGAACACAAAGAATCCATCCTTTATTAATGGCCACTAAAGTGCTGTTATCTTCTTATTAAATATACATAGGGGCTTTTTGTTGTTAAATTATGAATAACATCTTTAATAAAACCTCAGATAAGAGAATCTTATTATTTAAATTATTTTAATTCATATAAATAAAATGATTCTCACAGTCAGCAGAGAGCTAAAATGGACACTTCCCACAGAGCTTGCAAGGGAAGAGGGAGGAAGGGTATAGCAATGGGGGAGAGGAGAGAGCCCTGTATTAAATAATACAAATACAAACTTGCAGACCCAGTTCTGCTACTAACCATGTCTGTGATTTTGGTGAGTTTCTTTTCTCTCTTTAAGCTTCCATCTCTTTATTCATTACCATACAGTCTCTTACCTTTCTGCCAAGTCTCTGTATTAAATACAATAACCCTTGAGAAAGTTATTTTAAGATTGCAAAGGGCTAGATACAGTTTTATTGAGAACACTAGTCTGAAACCAATCTTACGCTTCTTCCTCTCCTGGCTCTTCAGCTTTCTGATCCTCTGAAGTTTTGCTAAAAATTCATAATTTAGCCATACAGATATATACACTTATAAATTATTATCAACTCTTTGCAGTTACTCTCTTTGAAATATCCAATTGTAATTTTCTTCAAAATTTTCAGGCCATCACAATCATCAATACCATCAAATAAAATGTAAATTCTCTGTCAGCCCAGGAGAAATGTATAATTTATTGATGAAACTGCAGGCTGTATATTATTTATTTTTTCTTGTTTATTTTTATGTCCTGTGCATTTATTATTTAGTGATAAGCAAATAAAAGGACAATCATTATTATCTTTGTTATATATCATTTTCCTTACAAGAAGAAACTGAACCTTTGTTTCCTCATTTACAGTGTAAGAACGTTGTTTACCATTATAAGAGGTAATATTTATGAGTACATACTATATGTACTTATTTACATTTATTAAAATACAGTAGTTCCCAAACTTACCAGATGGCTGAGATAGACCTTTTCTGAATAAGCTGGGTGAGTAAATCATCCAGGTGCTTTACCTGAATTACATTTTATGTATTCCTCATAGCATCACTAAACTCTTCCATTTTTTAAAAAAAAAGATTTTAATGTTTATTTTTGACAGATGATAGGGAGCGGGGAGGGGTAGAGAGAGAGGGAGACACAGAATCCAAAGCAGGCTCCAGGTTCTGAGTTGTCAGTACAGAGCCTTACATGGGGCTTGAAACCACAAATTGTGAGATCATCACCCGTGCAAAAGTCAGATGTTTAATCAACTGAGCCACCCAGACACCCTTTGATGATGAGTTTAGACTTAGTACTGTTAAGGAACTCACTCTGCAAAAGATTCCAGAGCCTTTACTCTAACCACTACCTTATGCTCTGTATGGAATTAATCTTATCAAGACTCCGTCTTATCAATTTGTTCATTGCTTCCTTTCTATAGTGTGATACATGTTTTCTGCAGCATTGTACATACATAGTTCCTGGTATTCAGTAGAGACTCAGTAAATTAATTTTGGATAAATATATTAAACACTTAAAAGATAGTCCTTGAGTTCCAGGTGAGTGACAGACTAGCAAACGGGAAATAGGTCATCATTCCTGTAAAAGAAGGAAGTAATCTAGGAACACATTGAAGAGAAAACTGGTCCTGAGAGGAAGAACCAGTCCACAGACCCCTGGAGTCATGACCTCAGAAAAATAAAACAGATTTGGCATTAGATACTTCAGAGTCAACACAAATATCTGATTCTTCACTCAATCAGCATACATCTGAGTTTTCAGCAATGGGGTAGGAGTAAACTAGGAAAGAGAGGAGATAGTCCAAGCAGACACTTGGAAGCATTCATGCTTTCGGAATGTCATGTGACATTTTGGGACTGTTGGGACCAAAGGTAGAGAATGAGATTGCAGAGGTGAATGGGAAGATGTTACATGTCATTGTTAAAAAATCTGGACTATATTCTGGAGATAAAGCATTCCAAGAGAGGAACAGCAGGCTCATCATTTTGATAAGTGAAAGATCACTCTGGTAGCTAGCTGTATGGCAGACTGGATGGAAGAAGGCTAGACTTGACTGGTAGAACACCAGGAGAAGGCAATTAAGTCAGCTTATGTGAGAGATGACAGAGCTCGAAATTAAGGCAGCAGCATCAGTGAGAATAGAGAGAAAATGCGAGAGTGGAAGACACAAAATATATGTATTTTGTTTTTCATAAAGGTATTATCCTATGCCTAGATGTAGAGAAGAGTTTCACCAAACCAAGAAATGTCCCCCAAGATACTGGTAAAGCACAGTCCAATAGCAAATTCCTTGACTTGTCTCCAAATTACATTTTGTAGTTTCTTTTATTGCCTACAATTGTCTCTATTCCTGTTTGGCAGCATCAGGCAAAATGAATTTCAAAATCCAGATGTGTGGATGAAGTATCACTAAGTAGAGCTTCAGCAAGTATTAAACTCCTACTAAACATATTTAATTTAGAATTAATAAGGTGGTGGTATGGAAATTAAATCCCCCATGATTGTCGGGGAAGAGCACCTATTGAGGTATAAATATATGAAAGATAAATCTACTTGGAATGTAATTAATTCAAATCTGCAGAACCAATAAGTGTGTGACGATGTTCCTATTATTACATTACACTTGTGAGGAATGCTCAGGAATTTAATTAGCATTTACCCATACAACTAAAGAAAATGAGATATTAAGCATGCTATCTAATTAACTAGCTATAGATTGCCTGTTAAATAAATATTAAATGTATAAACACTTGAGACCAGGCAGAGAATATGACCCTAACTAGACATCTATTTTCTCTTGAGGTTTTTATTCCTCTTTCTTTCTCTCTCTTTCTCTTTCTCTGTAAAGCCATTGTAGTTAATTTCAAGAACTAAAAATACACAGAGGCCTCCAGTGGGATCTCTACACTACATCCATATGACAGTTGTTTTTTTCATCAATTGGACTTTTCCTCACCTCTCCCACCAAAGTTATGTTAGAGTTTGGACTGGGAGACCACATGCTGTATCCAAGCAAATCATCATAACACTGTGGTCAATTCTTTTGAGTTATCAATATCCCCATTATACAGGTAGAGCCAATGTGACCATGTTAATTTGCCCATCACTCAGCAAGGAAATGGTACATGCTTTATCATTGCATTATTGCTAAATATCCTGTCTTCTACAAAGCAACCATAATGATCTTGATGTAAATCAGATGTTACTCTATTCAAAACTCCCCAATGACTTCTCATACCATGAAGAGTATATACTTTAATCTTTAAGGCTCTGCATCATGTGTCCTCTGCTCACCTTCCCCCTGACCTCACATCTATTACCAATTTCACCTCACTTCCTACAACTCCCCTCTCTCTTCGCTCTGGCCCTGGCACTGGCAATTTTTTGCTGCTTATGGATCATTCTATCCATGTGCCAACATCATGGGATTTTGCACTTACTGTTTTATCTCACTCCTTCCTTCATATCTCTGCATAAATCTTACCTTATCAGTGAGGGCTTCTTCCCTAATCACTCTTCATGAAAGAGTGGTTTCATTCCTACCACTCCGTATCACCTTAACTTACTTGTTTTTCTCCTACCATAAGACATACTACAAATTTTACATACTTGTCATGTATCTGTCACCCCCTACCCCACTCTAGTAGAAAGTCCACAAGACCAAGGATTCATGTGCGTTCTTTACTGTATCTGATGGTGCCTGGCAGTGTGCAAATGCTCACTGAATATTCAATAATCAAATGAACAAATGCTCTGTTGACAACAGCATCTATGCCATACTAGAAGGTTCCAATTGGCTACAACAATCCCAATTTCAATCCCAATTTGAAACTACTTTTCAAAGTTTGTATTGTTTAATATAACATTTTACATGGTTAGAAATGAGTATTGCTCTTCCTTTAGTATTTTTTCTTGGATTTTTAACGTATCCCCTCATGCATATTCAGGTTAAAATATATCATCTTTGTGTCAAGTTTGCCTTCTCCCCCAATATTACAAGGTACATACCTATCACCTTGCTATTTTTTTAAACTTTTCATCATATTGTTTCTCTAATTTAGGAGAGTTCCAATTTAACCAGTTGCTTCAAATACCATGTGAAATTATTTCACAAGGAATTCTGAGTCAAGGAATCATTTTTTTCTATACACTACCAAGTTTTCAGCTCTGGAAATTTGCACCATCTTTTTTAGGATAAACTTTTTTTGTTGTTAAAATAGGGGATTGGAATGTGTGACCACTAAGGTCACTTCTGGGGAATGGAGTGGCAGCTGATGAGGCATCATTTAGCTCCATGGATATTCCTAGAGTACTGTCTGATCATATTTTTTATATCCATTGTCTTATTAATATGTTTCCTCTTCTGTAAAAAAAAAAAAAATGGAGGTGGTTAACACTTACAACTGTACCTAAAGAAAGCCTATTGTTAAGTCACAAAACAAATAAATATTGAAGCCAGTATGAACTCCTGTCCATCCGATTCCAGAGCCAGCACCATTTCCATTTTCCTATTTGAACCTGATAGTACATGTTAGGAAAAAGAGTGAGAAATTCTTTTCAAATGAAACTGTTTGTTTGTTTGTTTGTTTGTATCTCTTATGGGTTTGGGTTTACAGTTTGCTTGATTGATTGAAAGCTGACTCCCCAGATGGCTTGTATTGAATTCAGCTGAGATTCTTAGACTTTCTTGATATATTATTGAAAATTATCAAAAGGCTTAGGGAAATCAAAATTCTGGTGAGAATTTACCTGCTTAGCTACTTTTGAACTATGTCCCTTGAGAGATTCCAGAGAATATTTCTTTTACTAAGTCTTTGAGAAATGTATTAGTAAGGGGAACAATGACATTCTTGAGAAATTCTGTAATAGGTCTTTTCTGTAGGCCAGGAGGAATACTGGGTAATACTGCCACTTAACTGCTTTGTGAATCCAGTGAAGGTGATGAGACTCCAGGATGGCAGGAGCCAAGTGATGACCCCAACCTGCCTGAGATAAGGTAGATAGATGTAGGGAGCATGATAAGTGGCAGAAGTCTGAATTGAATAGTTACAGTAAAGAATTACAGCTTCTTAAATAGTTTCAATATCTTTCACCAGTTCACAGACTCAGACACCCTAGAATGGAGGAAGGGAGGTGGCATCGTCTTACTACCAAAATTTTGTACTAAAAATATTCCTCGTAGCTTTTATCAAAGGGTACTATGACTAGTTCCAAAAGTAAATGTGCACTGGGAAGGAGAGAATGATCAACCTTTTGAAGTTTTCAGAGGTCTCCACTGCTTTCTTTCTAGAAAAAGTTAGTTATCTAATCTTTAGATTTATAAAATGCATCTCTCAAATATTCTTTATCCTTATACTATTAGGTATTATTACACAAATTAGACTGAAAACAAAGAGGATTAAATCCTTGCTTTACAGAATGGAATAAAAAAAGAAGAGGATTCCATCTTTGCTCCTCCCCAAACCATTATCTGGAAGAAGGAATGAGTCCCTATGTCAGAGTTAATTTAAAAAGTAGACCATATATTTATTTATCTTTCTTTGGCCACCATGACCTGACAAAAACCTGGATCACAATGAAGTCAAAATTGTTTTGACGTCTCCCAACCCCACAGTAGTGCATCCAGCTGGCATGGGAAAATGGGTGGCCTTGCACACTGCATCTTCCTTTTTTTTTTTTAAATCTTTATAACATTTTATTTAAATGTCAGAATAGAATCTGATGTATGACTCAAACTCATGAACACGGGATCATGACCTGAGCCGAAGTTTGACACTCAACCAACTGAGCCACCCAGGTGTCCCAACACATTTTCTTACCAGCAATAGTTTCTTTAGCTCCTTCTTTATCTGAAGACAGAATTAAAACAAAAATGTAACTCTTTAACAGGAAAATTATATCAGAATAAGAAAAAAGAGCTCTAATAAAATGGGGGAAATATCTCATGCTAGATGTCAGAACAGCATCGTCTAGAGTATATCCTACCACCCTCAAACCACCATTATCACTACCCGACCAAGAACACACATACCCCCCAAGGGAACATCCTTGGATTTTGGCCACTGTCTTTATTATGATAACTCCTCATCACACACACACACACACACACACACACACACACACAAGGATTCCTTGTAGTAAGTAATGAATGGAAGTAGAGATACTGAAGCCAGACAGGAAAGATTCTTCTATCATTATTAAGTTCCATACCCACTTAATGTCATCCATTTTTGGACCTTCTGATGCCAGTGCCATTGACTTAGTCAACATATTTTATGGGCTGTCATGCTACGCCAGAATTATTGAGAGTGTCTTCATTTTGTACTTTGGTGAAGCCTTTTTTCTCAGTATGAGTGACACTTAAACTTACTATTTAAGTTTTAGTTGTGGTGCTAAATGCTTGACACACATTATTTTATCTAATTATGTCATTTAATCCTCACATGTGCATGATGGATAGTTATTGTCACCATTTGGGGTATACATCAGACCAAATATGTTGAACACCTTGCTTGAGACTGAGCATCTAGTAGCTGTTAAAAGGAGAATTCAAACTTAAGTCTGTTCTTTTATAACTGCCTTCCTTCTATGTGGCTTTTTTTTCTGATTCCCTATGGAATAATTAATAATTCTCCCCTTATACCTGTTTTATTTCCTTTCTACTCATCTGTCTTAACTATGTGTTATCATGTGGGTCCCCTCGCATCCTAAGAGTTTAATCAGAGAACTTTCACCACCAAATAATCTGGTACCTAATGAGATGCCTAGAATAGAGAATATACTAAGCAGGTCCGTTCTTGTATTTATTTGGAAGGCTTCTATACAGGAGATACATAGAGTTAAAATACTTAGAATTGACACAGGGGTGATTGATTTTCATTTGCTGTGGGACAACTAGGAACAGCTTTTCAAAGCAGGTAGCGTTGGAAATGAGTCTTAAAGAATGGATAATCATAATAACATCGTTTGTAATGCTTAGGAAGGTGGAAAAGGTGGTTAGATGAGAAGAAGATGGGCTATGTGTAAATGGACATTCCAGTGCCCTTCTAAGCCAATAAACAAAAATACTCTCAGTGCTGAATTTACCAATATATCTGTCACTTGACTTCGGGTCTTTGCAAGTTAGTGTTTATAAAGTTAAATGCTAAAAATCAGAGAGCTGTCAGGAGTGAGGTAGAAAAACAGTGACATCTCTCCTGACCCAGCCTAAACTAGAACACACAGATGGGGAAAAGGACATGCCGAATGTTGGCTCGGATGGTGTGCAATGAACCAGATAGAATGATCCAGTGCGACAGCCTGGAATGTGTCAGAGTAGATTAGGGACGGAGGTCAAAGGTAGCCACAGAGTGTCTCACTAGCTGACAGTTCCAGAGCAAAAGTTCCAGTGGACAGCCCCAGAGAGGTGCTGAAGGCTGTGGGCTCTGCTACAGCAGATGGGGAAGCCCTGGCAGCGACTCCCTAGTAAGCTTAGTGTGTTTGCCTGAGGGCATAAGCACATTCAAGTCAGAGGCTTTTTTTTTTTTTTAAGAAGTAGGGGGACAGGTGCTGTAATTAGCTGGACCTATTTACACTTCTAAACTGTGAAGCCAGTCTCCTCACAGGAAAACCTAGTGTCTTTCAGCTGCATTTTAAAGCCTCGTTGCTCGTTTCAAATACTAATCATCTAGCTTTCCACAACATAAGGTATTTATAAAGGGAAAAAAGAAAAACAATGTTGGTGGATGAGGACATGGAATTTTTGGCAAATTCTGGGGACAGCAAATGGTGACTGTTGTTTGAATGCTATCAGGACAAACTGTCTCCATTTGCCTATTCTTCAACAGTTTATCTTCATCAGCTTTGTGCTTGCACCCGTGTAGAAACACTCCCTTCCTTTTCTCCAGCATAGGTACTGTGATTCCTTTCATTCACCTCACTCGAATGCTCCAGAATTGAGGGAAATATTCCCTTCTGTGTTAATGCTTAGTAGACTTCTTTTGTGGCTGGGTGAGGGCAGGATTTTCAAAGTGAGAAAAATAAAGAAACCGCCAGAACAAAACCGAAGTAGAGAGGAGTATGCATCCTCACACAGGACGCCTTAACCCGGAAACGGGCTGCGTGATGCATCAGCCACGCACAGATTGGAAATGCCTGGTGCATGCACAGATAAAATCAAAACAAAGGTCAGGCTCTGCCCTTCCTGTCCAAAGCAGCTTCATTACAGTTGCGGTCATTTCTGCAGATTTTTGTCTTGATGGTCTCTGTTTTCTTAGAATGTATATTTTGTTTGTTTATGCTGTTTATTTACTCTTCTTAACCAAGAATGGAAGAAAAGTAAAGACTTGATCTGACAATAAACTATTGACCGCCTGCTAACTTTTAAGCAATATGCTTGTTGCTTGTACATGGTATCTAATTTGTTTGACTTTAGTTTTCGCTACTACAATACAGATCAGTTATATAGAATGTTTCATATGATGAGTTGGTTATAAAATACAATATAGGAGACCTACAAGCTTGCATAAAACTCAATAAATATTTGTATTTTTAAATTTCCAATTTATAAATAATTTTACAAAGTTATGTGACAATTTGGCCTCATGGTCATTTGGTCTGAGGGTTGGAATACATTTTAGAGATTTTTCCCTGAGCATTTACCTATATAGAAAACATAAGTGGTGCATTGCAGGTAGAGCTCTAGACTCCATTTAGTCCCTGACTTAACCGTGTGACCTTGGATAGAGCTCTTAATCTAACTGGGCTATGTGTTCATGAAAAAGATAAATAGGATTTATATAATTTAATCCAAGATCCCTTCACAAATTAGTAGTCTAAAATCGAAAGCCCCACAGTCTCAAGGTATGAATTTTTGGTTTGTTATGTTATGTAGGTAGACTCCAAGTAAACAATCACAGCAATACCATTTATGGAAGTGAGGGATGCAGGAGATGGGCAAACTGTATGAGGAGTAACATTGAATTAATGTGCCATGTGCTCTCATCATATTTTTTTTCTAATCTTCACAATGTCTACCATTTCATATTTTTGTTACACATAATCATAGTAAAACTCAGGGAATTTAAGTTAACCTGACCACACACAAAGTTTATAGGTACCTAGGATTCGAAGACCCATGTCTATGGCCCCATAAACTGCTATCATGTGATTATTGAGCCCTGTCATTATTCTAGTCATTGGAAAAATACTTGGGGTGCTATGCTAATGAGAATCCCTGCCCTTGAGAATTTTAATATTTAGCAGAGTTAAAAAAATCAGTCTGTTCACAGTTATCTGTTTATACATGCCTTTGTTATTGGGTCTTGACAGGGAAAGTTCAATGAAAATTGAAATAAGATAGTAATTACTTTCAGTAAGATGTATATAAGAAGGTAATGGACTTGGAAAGAGAGATGTATTGAAAGAAGGCATCCCAAAGTACAGAAAATATAGACTTCTGGCTGGGGAATAATATTTCTCTGGATTCTCTAGTTCTGTGGAATTGACTACAGAGTTCTTTTTCTCACTTTGCTTGGCATCTCTTCTTTCTCATTCTGCCAAAGTCTAACGTAGTAATTAAGCCCACAGAGCCCTTTGGTGTGTTACATATGCACCCCTTTCGACAGAGGATAGAGAACATTGCATACCAGGGAGCTAGTTGTTCATAACTCAAGGAAACATGTCTCTGTTGTGTTGCCTTGTGCTGGCCACAGACAAGAGTCTGCATTCCCTTTTACGTTTGCTGGCACAATGTAAACTCTGGTGTATAATAGATTATGTTACATATATCAAATTATGAAGTGCACAGTTCTTTTTAAATTTCTTTAAAGGGTGCTCTCTTATCATTTTTTATGCATTCTAGGGCTATGGTAGACATAAATTTGTCATTTGAAATTCAAATGGTTATAGTTATAAAGCTGCTGACTCGTAAAAACAGGAAATCTAGCATATATCAGGATCAGAATGCAATGCATGATTTGCTAAACTTTTATGATAATTTCAATAAATTATTGAATTAGCTCTGTAGTTTTACAAATATGCTTGAAAAATGTTCAAATGGTTACAGCAATGAATAACACTTTTTTGGTCTTTTGCCTTACTCAGAAAATAAATTTCAGCTGACAAGCAAGTTTGAAACACAGAAGCCACTCATCAAAAGAACAATAAAATTCAATTATTTAAATTTTTGCAAGGTACACTGGAAAACTAACTTAAACTCTTATTATCAGTCTGGCTTTTGCTGCTCTACGATAGTTAAAATGTTATTGACTTCAGCATTTTTCCACAAAAAAATATTTAAAATTAAATATAAACTTCATGCAAAATAGTTCAGACTGATAGAATTTTAAAGGATATAATTGTGATCACTAGAAACAGGAATTGGAAAGAGACCCAGGATTCCAATGACAACTGAAATAAAATTCATGTCAGAGACCATTTAATATTTTGCTGACATCTGCATCATCTATTGGTTCTATTTATATAAATATGGACCAATTGGATCATAACACAAAGTTGAATGAATCTGTCTTTTTCCTCTCATCTAAATGTGTAAGCAATATGCTAAGGTTTGCTAACACTTCTGACTTTAGATGACTCAGGACCTCAATTGACTGATTTTTCTTTCAACTTACTCTTTTTTGCCCATATTTTAATAGAAATAGTAAGCTAATATAGCATTTCTGGTTTGGGAACCACTATTTTTCACTCTGTCTATAGGCTTGAATTAACTAGGTAACAGCTAATATCCACATCATTGGACAGAGATCTCCTGAGATCTCTCTTAGCTGATATATTTATTTTTTTTACTGATATAACTGTACATCACAAAACAACCCCTATGAAGCACTTTCTCTGTGCAAGGAATTTTGTTCAAAGGTAGAGATACTTTGATCTATCATCACAGCTTAGATCTCTTGGCATTTGCCATTCATAAAGTATGAGTATTCGTCCACTCCAGGTTTTATCCTTTTGAGCACTTACATGCATCTAAGGATAATATGCAAGTGAACAATATAGAAATATTAAATGGAAGGTTACATTGTACCTGTGGGACAAGAATGTCATACTCAAGGTATGTCAAGGATTGTTTAATGTAATGCAATATTAGTTTTATTTAAACAAGTTCAGAAGTTGTTGACACAGTCACTGACGTGAATGGTGGAAGTTGATCCTCTAATTAATTCTCTCAGCAAGCCTGTGAGGTAGGCAAGAAATAATTATTTAATCTACAATAGTCAGTACAGAAATTTTAGTCCAGGAACTTTCTCAAACTCACAGTTGGCAATTAAAAACAGAGGATGCCCTTTTAAATTTAAATTTCTGATAAATAAAGAGTAATTTCTAGTGTTAGCATGTCCTTTACCCATATCTGAAATATTCTTATACTAAAGTAAACAAAAAATAATATTTAATGTTTACTTGAGGTTCAGATTTAACTGGGATCCTTCATTGTATCTGACAACCATATGCATAGTTTAAGCAGAGTTATAAGATTCAAAAGCATATCTTTTGATATGCAATATCATACTGGCTTAAAATGGTGACTTTAAGCTATCACAATTCTCAGCCACAGGGTTATGCCATAACCCAATATCCATTGATATCAGTGGAAACCATTGATAAAGTTACCTAACCAATATTACCTGTGTCAAATAAAGGATAATCACAAAGATTCAGATCAGGCCTTCTCTTGGTGTGATCTCTCTAAGCAATGTTCACGTTACATTTTTTTCTTCTTTTGCCATCATGGGTTTATGCCATTTGCACTCCATTGCCATTAAGCAATACAGATGACTAAATTGGTATGGGATTTGATGACAAGGTATTGAAATCTAGAGAAAATAATTGCCTTAAACCTGCATTTTGTCTTGTGTTGATCATTAATTCAATATTATGTATTAAATCTACCTATGAATTACTATATAATTTATTGATTTTTAGTGCACCATGTTTCCACCTGGAATAAACTATCATGTTCTAATCTACACTGCCAAAGCTTTCTCTTGCATTACCATGCTGATCATAATTCACCAGCATGTTTTCTTTGTGAAAAATATAGTATAGTTTGTTCTCAGTAAAACATTCAATGCACTGTTCATAGTACACCATTTGATTATGTAATGAAGATTTCCTCTTCATCTTTGAAAAAAGTTTCTTATTTTTTTCTCTGTCCTTTACTTTAATATCAAGTCCCAATCCATGTATCCTTAAACCATTCCTTGGTAACAAACATCAGCATTTGACAGGAAACCATATTTGCTGAGCGATTAAGATGATGGCCTGGAAGTCTGACTGCTTGGCAAATCTATGCCCCTTTGATTTCTCATAGAGTGCCTTTGGCAAGGTACATAGCCTCTCTAAGCTTAGATGCTTTAGACATAAAATAGACATAAAGACAAAAACTTAGTACAGATGATCTCTCACAATCCTTGAAATGAGAATTAGAAAAGTACCTATTTTCCTAATGGAAGAGCACCTACTACATAGTGAGCACTCACAATTATGATTTTTTTTACTACCTATCCCTTATGGAGTACAGTTATTTACTTATTTACTTATTTTTTCTGGAATTCTTCTGTCCAATTTACTTATGAACATAACACTATTTATCTTTCTGCTCTATGGGAATAATTTACTTTTGGTTTCATTTTTTATTGTTACTGTTTAATTACTCTTCCATTATGACTTCATCCTTTCTGATTATTATTAATCAGAATTAATATTAATTCTATTAATATTACCAATTATAGCTAGATACCTATAGTGACAAGGGTCCTGTTTTGGGGATGAGGAAAAGAAAAACACTATTTTTTATGCCCTAAGTACTACTGATTGTCTGTGATGTTGGGACATTGATCTAAAGCCTCATCTCCATTTTGTAGACTGAGAAATCATATGTTATCTGGAAGAGCGGATGTGAGAACTGGAAATAAAATATCGTAGGCTTCGTGACTTCTCAATAAGTAATGGTTATTATGCCACTCAGTGAGGAGAGAGGTCTATTTTAAAGAGCAGCCTTGGGATCACAGCCTTTCCACTACTTTTTTTTAACTCCCTTCACCAGTAGCCATCATTCAATATGCCACACCCGCAGATACACATTTTGGTGAAGCTCATTTAGCCATAGATTGGAATTATTTATGAAAAGTTGAATTGGACCTCCTTGTAACTCAAATAAAACTTATTGGAATTCTTTGAAATTATAATTGTTTCAGAGTACTAAAGGGTTGTAACCAAAAAGAAATTTATTAGAATTCTTTTAAATTGTAATTGTTTCAGAGTACTAAAGCCTTGAAAGAAGGAAAATTATAAAAGATCTTTGCATTCCTGGGACAAATACACTGACCACTTCTTATCATTTCTTAATAGAAAAAAGGAAAATAAAATATACAGTGAGTACTCACACTATGTTGGCTCAGTGCTATGTATTGCTACATTTCACAGGTCAGAGGAAAAATAATTAATGAGGTTATTTCTTCCCATCATAGAAAGGAGCCAGATAAACTTAGATCAGTACTCTATACACACAAACTATTCTCTCCCTTTCATAGGTAAAAAAAAAAAAAAAACCTGAGGGACAAAAAAGTAAAACAGTCCTCGCAAATTTTATTAGGTAAGTTTTAAATAGGCTAATATATCATAAGTACCAAGCATTTAAAATGGGACTCAGAGGGGCATCTGGGTGGTGCATTCAGTTAAGCGTCTGACTTGTGATCTCTGCTCAGGTCATGATCTCACGGTTCATGAGTCCAAGCCCCTTATTGGGCCCTGAACTATTGCTGCAGAGCCTGCTTGGGATTCTGTCTCTACTCTCGGACACTCCCCTGCTTGCACTCTCTTTCTTTCTCAAAATAAATAAACTTAAAAAAAATTTTAAGGGACTCAGAAATGCCCATTCTGGCCCCAGATACTTTCCAAATTCATAGGGAGCACAGAGTGCATGGGATTATGTCCCCTCAAAAGGCACACATGCCTGGAAATAAGGGGAAATGGCTCACATCTGGAGCGTGTCAGTAGCAGATCATGTGTTTTCAATAAGCAGGGGCAAATCACAGTGTCTGCGTACAGTAGAAACCTAAAGTGTGGCAGTGACAACAATCACTTCTGTATTGGCATTCAGAGAGAAAAGTGCTTGTCAAGATCAAAATGCTAATCAGAGCTTGCTGGGAAAGTCATTTGTTCCCAGCTGCAGCCAAAGCAGCAGGATGCTTGAAGCAGCTGTACAATATATTAGCACCTAGTCTTAACTGAATTGTCTGTGGAAGAGTGATCCAAAAATGGTCAGAAATAAAACCAAGGAAGTACATGTTGCATGAACATCAGAATGACCACAATTAATTCTATTCATTGGAAGTGAGTGTCACTAAGTCCAGGTCCCACCTGAAGGGAGGACATCATGCAGCAGCATGATTCCCTGGAGATGAGATTATTGGTCCATTTTAGAGGCTGCTTGCCAGAGCTTGTAATGCACTTAACACATAAGACATACTCAATAAATATCGGCTGAAATCTGTTAAAAAGAAAACCACAGGCCCAAAATGGTAGGCCAAGTCTGGCAAATCAGAAATGAATACCTAACCTAACAGCAGTTTAAACTCTCTGAGAATGTAACCTTTAACCAGTCAATATGAGATGTCTTGGTCAATACTAGGAAATTTACCAATAGAATCCTGATTCCCTTAGGATGGCAGCAATCTTGCCAAACAAAACATTCATTGCTAATAAATTTCTTTTTTTTTAAAGCCCTCTTGCTGCAGTTAAAAACCTTTTTGTTGTTGTTGTTGTTTTGTTTGTTTAACTTTGTGGATCATCTCTTTATTTGCTAGATGGGATGCTGATTCATGAATGGGTTAATATTTACTCAGTCGAATTTTTTAATTCAATAAATTTAAACACCCTTTAAAAATGGTTTTCTACAGGTTTATCCTGATATGTAAAATGGGTGTAATATTTTTTTTTAGTTTTGTTTCAGTTTATGTAAGTTTTTTATGTTAACTTGTTTTGTAGTGACCAATGAATATTAGTTCTTTTCTGTCTTTTCTCCTTAAATCTCAATATTTCTAGATCTTGAAATATTTCTATATCACATCCTTTAGACTATTCAGCGATCCTTCCAACAGCCTGAACAAACTCATTCACTTTCTGCATCCAAATTAAAAAATAAATGTTATTTTAATCTTAAATGATTATAAGCAAAAAACCTTTGATATCCTAATAGACAGGTTTAAGAGTCTAAAGAATGAGGATTATCCTAACAATGATGATTTTGGCATCTGTTTCTTGTTTTAATCTATAAATAAATCCTCACCTCACTACATAATTCCTTTTATTCATGCAAAATAGTGATATTAAACTCTACAATATAGTGTTTTTGCTCTGAAAAGGTATGGAACATTTAAAAATGAGGTAGTTTCTTTTTAAGGGACTTATTTGGTTGCAAACACCATTTTAGGAGAGAAATGGAGAAAGAAAACTAGTAATCTCAATGGATGCATGTTACAGGGTCTTCCAAGAATTTACATGGTAATTATATGAGATGCTTCCTCAGAGCACTGATTTTATGGATTCCAGATATCAGTTCTTAGTTGGTACCTATACTGAAAACTCCACAAATGATTCTGATGTACCAGTCTGTACTGATCACTGGTCTACAGATAATCAGTCAACATCCATGTCTATATCAATAGATATAGCTGTGTCAATCTCCAACCATATTTATAACTACATCAACATAATAAATGTAATTCCAGTCTTAGCATTTATACCTTTCCCATTCAGGAATAAAGAGACATACGGTCTGGTAAACCAAACTACTGGAAAGTAGCCCAGACCTGTCATATGGATGGGAAAATTTTTTGATGGGGGCAAGAGAAGTGGCTTTAGAACTTTCTTCTTATCCCATCAGGCCATTTGGCTGCCCATCCATCCATAAGCTCCCTAACAAATACTATCTCCTCCCTGTTTCCCTTCCTGAGGAGAATTCCATGCTGATCAAAATCTTCTCAAAGTCCTCAGCCCCTCCTACCCCACAGGAATGCCCCTATTTGGCCAGGTATTCAAATCAATTTGCCTTTGCTTGAACCTCCAGGGGAGTTGTCATACAGTGACAACTTGATGCCTGAGGTTTATCCAAATGTATGACACAAAGTTAATATTTCTGAAAGTAAGGCATGTGTTTTGGCCACAGTTTGCAGTGTATTTGAGCTGTTCGTTTTCTGTCAAGAGGTTTCTTAGGTTCCTTCTGGCTAGGATTGACTTTGAAGCTGATGGATCATATTTCTGTTTATTTAATAAACATCAACCTCCTAATATGTTTATGGAATAGCTCTAAAACCTGTGGGCAATTAAAAAAATGAGTTAGATGTGCTCTATGACCTTAGGAAGCTTATAAATTCCTATGGGTAAGACAGATTTGTTTCACTGGTAACTGTGAGTGTTTAGTATCATAGTAGTCACTCAGTAACTATTGGTAAATTAAGGAGGTACTAGAACAGGGTTGTCTTCATACTACTGAGGAAACTAGAGGAAGGGTTATTGATTTTCATATTGTGAGACAGAGAATACCTCTCTTCTTCTACTTCTCTAGATATTAAAATCTGATGCACCTTCCTTAACAGTAGGTGTGGAAATGAAAACTTCAAGCAGAAGGTTTTGCCTGAGTAAAATAGGGAGGTGGAAAAATGCATCATATATTTGAGAAATGATGAGCAGATTGTGGGATTAGGGGTATGGGAAATATCAGGTGGAGTTAGGTTAAATATAGAACTTAAGGCAAACACAGTTAGGGGAGGGTAGTTTGTGACAAATAACACGACCCCTAGAAACAATAACAGCAACAACAACCTAGCCACCAATCCCTTAATTTCTTCTCCAGTGTATTTTCTTACCTCTGCTGTATCTGTCCTCACCTGCCCCTTACATATTTGACAAAGTCTGAGACATTGCCTTGGTGAACTTACAAAGCTAATACTCCCTTTGGAGAAAATATAAGAGAATTGATTTCTTTTCTAACGAGCAGGCCACACCATCTTTAGCTTCTCCTGAATATGGTCAATTCCATCCTATTTCTTGTTAGAGTTGGATGGACCAATGGATTTGTCATTTCCTCTTTAGAATGTACACTCCTTGAGGAAGGATAGCTTATTTGGTAAGTCAAGCGAAGGGTGTCAAAATCAATTCCCTCTATGCATAAAATCAGCAGAAAGCAAAAACTGAGCTTTCAGGGGTTTAAATGGGTGGAGCTTTGTACTGCACACATGAAAATTAGATCCATAAATCAAATCCTCAATGTATTTACATTTTATCCTTAGAAAAATATTTTGGGTCCTCTCGCTGTCTCACAAGTGCAAATAGTCAAACATGGAAGATACTTTTGATATTGAAAACACATAAGTATGTCTTATAGTCTGTCTAATGGGCTTGATCATTTCACAGTTGTATATAAATGCTAACACACATAAAAGTTGAACTCGTTCAAGGAGATAAAGTAGCTCACCTAACTGATGTACTGATCAGAGTACATTTGTGTAATCATGTAAGATTAGAAGTTTATAAGGAGAGAGTGCTTCAGAAATTGTAGTGCAATTTCTTATGATGTGTTGTTATCCCTATAGTGTTGTCTACCTGATCATTCTGACTTAGACCTCAAAATCTGACTTGCTCTTGAGAATAAGCTCTGTGATCAACTTGGCTGGGCTTGGACTGTTCAAATCAGGTCACATCTTGAGCAGGTATAAGACAGGAGGAATCATGTAGATATAGTGTAGGCATTAGATGAAGCAGAATATAGAAGTGAGTAATTCACTCCACTTCTTTTTTTATATTTATTTATTTATTTATTTTGAGAGAGAGAGAGAGAGAGAGAGAGAGAGAGAGATTGAGTGGGAGGGGGTCAGAGAGAGGGAGACAGAGAATCCCAAGCAGGCTCTACACTGTCAGCACAGAGCCTGGTGTGGGGTTTGAACTCACAAACTGGGAGATTATGACCTGAGCAGAAACCAAGAGTCAGGCACTTAACTGACTGAGCCACCCAGGTGCCCCACTCCACTTCTGCTTCCTTAGCCATTGCCAGATTTTTTGTTTCACAGCCCAATAGCTGCATTGGGTAGGGCAACTGGAAAACAGCTATACACTGGCATTGATTAAAGATGTGAAGGGTGCTAAATATTGCCTAAGAACTTTCCTCATCTAAAAAAAACAACGAAGGTATTATTATTACCTCCTTCAGGAGGAAACTGTGGGAATTAAATAATATAATGCAACTGAAATTTTATTGGCTCAGGGGGGTATTCTGCATTTAAAATTCTGTCATTGCAATTATTTTTTGAGCTCGTATCTATGCCAGGAAATTTGCTAGGCACTGAGGGTTCAGTGCAGAACAAAAGATACAAGAATATTTATTTCATGGAGATAGTATTATAGTGGATAAAAACAAGTGATAAACAAAACATGTAAATAATCAAATTAATAAGTAATGGCAAGGGCTACATAAAGGAATTAAAATGATAAAACATAAGGAAGTATCCATGCAAGGTCTTCTGGGAGATATCAATCTTAATTTGAGATTAGTTAAACAGGAAAAATAAATCATATGACAGTAAAGAGACGGAGCATTTCTCATGATGGGAACTTCTCAGTAAAAACCCTTAAAGTTTAGAGTAATCAAGGACCAAAAAGAAGCCACTGTAGCTTGAAAGAAGTAAGGGCTGGATATGTAAAATGTGGAGTGGTAGGTTATAAGGTAAGAAAGATCTATATGAGCCAAGTTATGTAAACTTGGGTAGGCCATTGTAATGAGCTTGGATTTTATTCTCATGTAAAGAGAAACTCTGGAAGAGGATAGCATGGCCTGACTTAAGTTTTAAAATGATATCAATGGCTTCCAAGTGCAGAAGAAATTATAGAGGAGCAAAAACGAAAGAAAAGAGACTACTCCTCCAGCACGGGTGGCTGATGGAGATGGGTTGAGTTAGAATGTTAGCAGTGGAAGTGAAAACTGATTGCTACAGAATAGCACTGGTCAGTATAACTTTCTGTGATGATATTCTATATATGAGCACTTGATATGTGACTAATATGACTGAGTTTCACTCTTCAAATTGTATTTAATTTTAATTGATGTACATTTAAATAGCCACACACAGCTACTGCTTTCTCCATTGAGCTATATAGCTCTAGAAAGTGAACAACTGGAATCCAATTGATGTAACTTCAAAAGTCCATGCTCTTAAATACTGCCCTACAGTACCTCATTTAAAACATGCAAAAGAGTCATTCTTGAGCTGCTGCATTTCTGACTCTTTCTGGGCTCCCTGACATATAGAACTGTATCATGAACACAGAAAGAATAGAGTTAATGCCACCCAACACTTCCCCACGCTTAGTGCCTCTCCAGAGGATTGCAGCCTTACAATTCCCCCTTTTGATCATAGTGTGTAGTATAAAGTGAGGAGGAGAGACACATTTACTTTCTAAGAACACTTAGCTGTGTTGGTAATGTATTTAGTACCAAAGACCTGCTTTAAATTATAAAGAGGCTGCATTTGAAACTGTCTCTTTCCTGTTGATTGTTAATTTATGGCATCATTATTAGTGACAACAAATAGCTTCTCTGGGATGGCAGAAATGCAATTAGATTGTCACAGACTGTCAGTTGTTGTATTTGGGTGTGATTTTTTTAATGCATCCCTTATATAAGCCTCTAACGCTAATAATAATGGAAACAGGACTTGCTGTTTTCTTTTTAGGGGTTGGAAAGTAATTATAAGCACATTCTATTTCATTCAGAGTGAGAACTGCAACAATGAAGTTGCAGTAAATATTGGGGTCCTCAAGATTCTCCTTGCTTAGTGCCAACATTTAGTAAGAGCTCAATAAATATTTCAAATAAAAAATATATGAATAATGTAACAAAAAGACCTTTAAAAATAAAACTCCAGGATGAATATATCCAAGTGTGCCCTTTTTCTCAAGTAACCTCATTGGTTGCTGTATATTTATTCCAGTATTTCTCTCAGAATATGTTTAAATTCCTTTTGGAAGATTTTCAGTATCCTCTATGTGATTAGTTGTTAAGGGCAGGTAATTGCTAGCCTCATGGGTAGATGGGTTGGTGGGGGCGTGGTCTTAAGGAGCTCTGAAACTTAGAACATAAGGACTGAAAGACTTCTGATTATCTGTGCACTGTAAACCTCTCCACTGAGCACAATGAGTATAATAAAGATCAGGGAAAGTGACTTTTGAGTCCCTTGCACTGTTTTAATAAACACCCTCGCAGAGGATCCAGAGTAACCTTTAGGAATAGCCATAATGCAGATCCATCATGTGGGTGAATAGTGTAGATGATTAAACTTGAAGAAGTTTGTCTTTGTTCAAAGATGAAATGTGATTATAAATACATAAAACAAGCTCATAAACTGTAATAACAGCAAGAGATTTCCCAAGTATTCTCTGAGTCTAAGTGGTGCCATTAGTTATTTGCTGGATCTACTCTAAAAGAGGAAAAATACCTTCAACTTTGGTTTCTGAAGACTAATAAAATCGAGAAACCCAAAGCCTCCTCAAGAATCTCAGCAGCAACCAGCAATATCTGAGAGGTGTCCTTCTAGAAAGAGATGCAATGAGCTGTTCTCTTCCTAGAGATGTTCAGGAAACTTCTCAGTAGAAGGGCTTTGGTGATATTTTCACTCAGCAATATTCATCTTATTTGTTTCTTTTACAGACCCTTTTGTGTTACTTCAAATAACCCTTGATAGTGAAGGAAAAAGAGAATGACACATACCTAAGTTAGTTTTAAAAGTCTTGAATCCTAAATTCTCCTGCAGGAAAAGAGAAAGTTGATAGTTCAAATATTACTCTCTGTGATTGGTCTGCTTTCATGTAGTTGATTGCATGAAAACCTGCTGAGCAACTATGGTGTTCTAACTCCTGAGCCAGACCTGGGAGAGACGTGTTTCTTTCCTACATAATTATTATAGTAAATATACTGCTAGTAATGAGATTCTAGCCCATTGCCAATACTGTCCCCTGGAAAGTGTGGGACTTATTCTTCACTAGGAAAATCGATTACTTATAAATAGTTCAGTATTCACCAAGCACAGAGGACTCATAATATGCTGGATTCTACCCACACAGGTAACAGTGGTCAGGTGACACTGACTACCAAGTTACCAAGACACTTGTTCTTCTCCATTGAAGATGAATTGTCTCCAAGTCCTAGAACTCTGATGACTGTGGTCTTTGCTGAACTCTAGACTTAGATATCCAGTAGGAAGATGAATGTAATATAGTTGTCTCAAAATTAATGTGTCCAAAAATCATGTTTCTTCTAGTCACCAAGCATCTTTTTCCTATAGTCTTCATCCAAGATACGCCCTCACCACTTACTCAGTTGTTTATCACAAGACCCAGGTGTTATCCCAATCCCTTCCTTTCTCTAACTCCACATCCAGTTCTTTATCTGTGTGTTCTTTTTTTTTAATTTTTTTAACGTTTTATTTATTATTGAGACAGAGAGAAACAGAGCATGAGTGGGGCAGGGGCAGAGAGAGAGGGAGACACAGAATCCAGAACAGTCTCCAGGCTCTGAACAAGTGTTCAGCACAGAGCCCGACGTGGGGCTCGAACCCACGAACCATGAGATCATGACCTGAGCCGAAGCCAGACCCTTAACCGACTAAGCCACCTAGGCACCCCTTTATCTGTGTGTTCTAACCACATTTTGAAAACATCCATTTTGGTCTACCACCCTAGTCCAAACTGCTAATGTCACCCATCTGGACTACTATAATAAGTAACTTGTTGATCTTTTCTCTCCCAGTCTTATTGGCCACACATCATTCAACACTAATAGATGGGAAATGCTACCAAAAGCAAATCATTCTGAAAAAAATCATTTGGTCACTATTGGATTTTTATTTAAATTTTAAAATTCAAACATGGCCTAAAATGACCTCTCATTTGATTATCAAATACAAGCATACCTCATTTTATTGTGCTTTACAGATATTGGTTTTTGTTGTTTTGCTTTGTTTTGTTTTACAAATTGAAGTTTTGTAGTAACCTTATGTCAAACAAGTCTGTTGTTACCATTTTTCCTAACAACATTTGCTCACTTAACGCCTCTGTGTCACGTGTCAGTAATTCTCGCAATATATCAAACTTTTTCATTATTGCTGTATTTGTTGTGGTGATCTGTGTTCATCAATTATTAGTCACAGAAAGCTCAAATGATGGTTAAACATCTTTTTAGCAATGCAATATTTTGTAATTAAAGTTCATACTTTAAAAAAATTACTTTGTCCTGATGGAGGACTAGATGATGATATGAGGATTTAGTGAGAAGATGAAATAGAAAACTCTTTTAGACATGCACATTATTGAGCACATGTGAGAATTATTATTTTGAGAAACGTGTTCTGCCATTTTTTTAGACATAATGCTATTGCACACTTAATAGACTACATTAGAGTGTAAACATAATTTTTATGTGCACTGAGAAACCAAAAAATTCATTTGATTCACTTTATTGCAATATTTGCTTTATTGTGGGTGGTCTGGAACCAAATCCATAATATCTCCAAGGTATGCCTGTCCCCAACAGTCTTTCCGACCTCAGTGCGTTTGTGGATCCACTACTGGCAAATCTATTCCCAGGCTTCTCATGTGATTCCCTGGTTTCTTATTAACACTCGGATCTCTTCAGCAACACCTTAATTGACTATAACCATATCAGAAATATAAAGACTCTAGTGAAATAAGCCACTCACAAAGGAACAAATATTTTACCATTCCATTTACCTGAGGTATCCAAAAAGTCAAACTTATGGAAACAGAGAGTAGAATGGTGATTTCCAGGAGTTAGGTGGAGGTGGAAATGAGGAGTCACTGTTCAAAAGACATACATTTTCACTTATGCAAGATGAATAAATCCTAGGGATTCGATGTACAACATTGTGCCTACAATTAAGGGTACTATATTATATACTTGTAATATTTTTAATGTTTATTTATTTTTGAGAGAGAGAGAGAGAGAGAGAGTGTGAGAGAGAGTGAGCATGAACAGGGGAGGGGCAGAGAAAGAGGGAGACAGAATCTGAAGCTGTTCCCAAACTCCGAGCTGTCACCATAGAGACCCACATGGGGCTTGAACTCAAAGACCATGAGATCATGACCTGAGCCAAAGTCAGATGCTTAACCGACTGTGCCACCCAGGTGCCCCTATACTTATAAATATTTAAGATGTTTCATGTTAAGTGTTATTACCACACTAATAAAGTGTAAAACCTCCCTTATTACTCTGTCATATCACCTGTTCAATTCCTTCTTTAAATTCTTGCTATCAATAATTATTTCATTCATTTAAATATCCGCTAGAATATAAATTCTGTGGGGGCAAGGAATGATATATTTTGGTTCTGCTGTCTTCCCAGAGTCTAGCATATGGACCAGCACTTAATTGATGCATATTAAATATTTATTGAAAGAATAAATGAAGGAGTCTTTGATTTTGAATATGTAGACCCTGTTAGAATCAGTCTACTAAGGATATGTCATTCTCACTCAGGGAACCTTCTCGCTTCTCTTCACAATGGAATCCCACAAGGAGGCAGTCCTCACTTCAGAAACCGGCACATTATAGCTATTGAGATTTCAGAAACACAACACACATTCTAAATATAGTGCCAAGTGTTCGGTGATTTCGAAATAGCTCTCCCGAGGGTGTTTAAAGGCCTTCACTAAAACAAGCCACCTCACAAATTAATTTGCTAGTTTTAAATCTCTATTAATGCAAATTGACTTGATACAGTAAACATATACAGATGAGCGTACTGGTTTCCCCTTGCTATCTCCTCACACTGAGGCAGTGTTAACAACTAGCTTTGTACAGAGACACAACGTCAATATAGAACATGGTTGAGCCCTCCCTTCTAAGCTGACTGATTTTCCTTTCCAGGGAGGAATCTCACACTTGCTTTAAAAGGTAGTGTTATAATTCCTTGCATACATCTTATCCCCAGAAAGACATAAATTGACATGATATTTCGGCAACAAGAAATTTTTAGAATAATCAGACCTTAGTGTTGATCAGCTTGAGCAGACATGTGGTAGAGCCACGTTGTGTAGTGTCAGCTACTGCAAAATGTAAAACTCACGCAGGAAAGATGGAATCACTTGCTCACTGTTCTCTTTGCCTGAAACACACACATTGCATCCTAGTTCAGGATGCCCAATGGATGGCAAACTTAGGCTAAAGACAGAAGGGCAGACACACTTTCTTGGTCTCGAAATGGCAGAACACATTTCTTACAAAAATAATTCTCACATGGGCTCAATACTGTGCATGTCTAAAAGAGTTTTCCATTGTATCTTCTCCTTCAATCCTCATAGCAAAGAGCATTGAGCCCCGTATGAGGACAAAGTGTCATTTCTTCTTCCTTTAATTTATTTCAAGTAGGGATAAAGGTAATGGGGAAAATATCCTGAATTTTAAGGGAATAAAATGTTAAAAAATGGAGCAGTGTAAGACATTTTGAATTTAGCATTAATCTTTAACTAGGATGTTCATTGACATAAAGATTCAAGCTTCATGCATCAAATAAATAAGTCAAGAATATGATCATGCCCCTTTACAGAGAAGACAACTAAAGCTCAGAGAAATTAGATCCTTATATAAATCTATTATCTTATTATACACACTGTTCCCCAGCTACCCTGTCAGCAAGGCAAATGCAAACACAATTTTTAAGTGAAAAAAAATAGGATCACAGAAATTTTAAGGATTAGATAGTGTATGGTTAGTTGTTGAACTTAAAAATCATATAAAAATAAAGCTTCAGTTATTAGTTATTTATGTAACAACTAAGACTTCAGTTAAATAACGGTTTAGTGTTATCTTCATTGTTTTCATATTCTCTTTCTTCCCCCACTTAAAGGAGGAATGGCAGGAGGAAAGCACAATCTTTCTTCATCCTCCATTTTCTCTCTTTGTTCCTGTAAATTCCAGTAAAATAATCACAGGCAGCTGATGATATTTTGTGTTGTTTTTTTGTTTTTCACAGGTTATTTTTTGGTAAAGATCTAAACATATCTTCCATAAGTCCATGATGATTCTAGATTGTCTTTGAAATTAACATTTTGGCTTTTTTTTTTCCCCACAGAGCTGTAGAGTTTTAATATTTTTTTAAAAGTGTATTAATTTTGAGAGAGAAGGCGAGCACAAATGGGGGAGGGGCAGAGAGAGAAGAGCGGGGAATCCCCAGCAGGCTCTGGGCTGTCAGTGTAGAGCCCCCAGGACTGGATCTCAGGAACTATGTGATCAAGTCCTGAGCCAAAATCAAGAGTCAGATGATTAACTTACTGAGCCACCCAGGTGCCCTTGTAGAGTTCTCATAACCCAAAATATTTGTCAGATTGGATAGGGATCTGTATGGTTAATAATCATGAACTCGTTTAAGTATCCAAAGAGCAATATTATAAAGAAAAGGCTAGAGCAGGTTTGTGTGTGTTAAAGACAAATTATGTTTGTCAGATATCAAACTGGACTTGGAAGCCACTATCATTTGGCACCCATGACACTTAAGGATTAGAAAGGACTGGACTTTAGAAGGAAACTGTGGAAGCATCAACAACTTTTATTTCTCATATCTTGAATTTTTTATTATTAAAATAATTTCTTAAATGTTTATTTTTGAAAGAGAGAGAGAGTCACAGCATGAACTGTGGAAGGGCAGAGAGAGAGGGAGACACAGAATCTGAAGCAGGCTCCAGGCTCTGAGCTGTCTGCACAGAGTCAAGTGTGGGGCTTGAACCCACGAGCTGCAAGTTCAGACCTACGCTGAAGTCGGACACTTAACTGATTGAGCCACCCAGGCACCCCTCTCATATCTTGAATTTTATTTCTGAATTAGCAGCTGAATTTTTCTGAATTTCCCCCATGGACTGTTTTTTCACATAAAAGAAAAATATTTGTATGTGCACTGTCCAATATGATAGCTACTAGTCACATGTGGCTATTAAACAATTGAATTGTGGCTACTTCAAAATGAAATATGTTAGAAGAGTAAAATGCACAGCACTTTTCAAAAACTTAATGCAAAAAAATCTCATTAATATTTTTAATATTTATACCATGTTGAAATATTGGATTTTTAGTGTATTGAGTTAAATATTATTAAAAGTAATTTAACTTCTCACTGTTTACATTTTATACATGGACCCTACGAAATTTAGAAATTTCTGTGTGGCTCATATAGACATTGCTGGCTTAAATATTTTAAAAGTGGATTTGGAAATTGCAAAGGTATAACTACATGTTCCAAAACCCTCTTCAACTGACACATGTTAAATGCTGATCTCCACTTTGCATTTGGGAATACTTATCCTGCAATATGTGCAAATTGTCTTTGAGATGTCATTTATTTCAAAAGTTTTCAGAGAAAAAATGCTCGTAAAAAGTACCGTTTTTCTCGGGGCGCCTGGGTCTCTCAGTCAGCTAAGCATACAACTCCAGCTCAGGTCATGACCTCATGGTTTGTAGGTTCGAGCCCCGCATCGGGCTCTGTGCTGACAGCTCAGAGCCTGGAGCCTGCTTCAGATTCCGTGTCTTCCTCTCTCTCTACCCTTCCCCTGCTCATGCTCTGCCTCTCTCTCTCTCAAAAATAAATAAACATTAAAAAAAATTTTAAGTACCATTTTCTCTTTTTCATAGAATCTTAGTAGAGACAAAAGAGAATGGGAAAATTCTCCTCAATTTCAAAATAATTAGGTTAAAAATGGACCAGAAGTAGTTAAATGATAGGGACACTGTACTTTAAGATATTTGGAAGCCCACTGACATTTTTGTTTCATAATTCTGTGAGATATTTAATATAAGGAAACATTTTTATAAAACTCACAATTTTATCTTGTGAAAGATAAAATTCTCAAAAAAGAAATGCAAAACCATATACACAAGATGGACTTTGGAGGGAATATAGAAGACTGGAGTGTAGGGAGATGCACTTTTGTGTTTAAAAAAGTCATGACGCACCTGGGTGGCTCAGTCAGTTGAGCATCCAAGCAAGATCGGCTCAGGTCATGATCTCGTGGCTTGTGATTTCAAGTCCCGTGTGGGGCTTGGGGTCTGGAGCCTGGAGTTTATAGGCTGCTTCGGATTCTGTGTCTCCCTCTCTCTCTGCCCCTCCTTCTCCTGTGCTCTGTGTTTCTCTCTCTACTTAATAAAAAAATTTTAAAAAAACTTTCAAGAGTCATTATTTTGATGTAATCAATGAAGGTAGATTGATAGTTTACAGGTGGGTTCTGTTCTCCCCTCATGATTTATACTTACAAGTAAATGTAGGTTTTTTACATTATCCACAGTCAAGACACAGTAACTTTTTCTGACAGTATCTCTTTATTAAAATACAAAGTATTTCCTTTAATAAGTATCTACAAAGCTTTTAATACTAGCCAGCAGTCAGTAGTACTTGCACAGATTTCATTCTCAGAACCAAGAATCATCAAAGGACTAAAGTTTCCCAGTGAACATGGCTAATGTGAAACACAATTAAAATTTTCTCTGTAATTACATGCATAATCCAGTCTATACAGCAGAGACAGACTATATGAGCCTGAGGCTGTGTCCATACAATCTGGCTCCCAGGTAAATTTCCAGCCATTTCCCCATTCATGGTTATAAATACCATATGCAGATCTTGGCTGTCAGCTCCCCCTGGGGAAATTGAATCTGAAACTTTGTGAATTGTATTGAGATGCTTTAGGATATTTTGCCCATATAAGGACAAACATAGTACTTTTAATTTGTGATGCAAAAGGTGTCCTGGTAAATTTTAGCAAAAACAGACCTCAGAAGAGTGAAGAATGCCTTTTGTCACTCCCTAAGCAAGATAAAATGAATCTTTATACTTATTTTGGCAAAAGGATTCAAGAAACTCCCCCCCAAAAAAAGTCTTCAAAAGCAGAATAAAAGGATATGTAGTGTTTTCTATGGGAGATATGGAAAGGAATTTTTATCTAAATGGATAAAATACATTTTCAAATAGAAAATATTGATTTCCCTGAGCATTTGTGCAAGAAAATTGAAAGAGTAAATGAAGAGTCAAAGTCATCACAAATAAGAAGGAGACATTTCACTGGAAAAATGTTAATAAAAGTAAAATATATGGAATATATCAGAAATTGGCCTGCAGATGACAAGCAGAGCTGAAAACATATAGGCAGATGCCCTTTAAGGTGCCAAACATTGAAAGCACTGGGAAAAGTACCTATCAGGGAACCAAGATGATTTTCAATGAATTTAAAATGAAAGCTTTGCATTGCATTTACAGTATAAAAGTGTCTCTTAAATATTGTTACAGTAGAAAATTGTTTTATCAATAAAGAGTTTGTTTGGAATACTGGTTTCATACCCCTTAAGACTTGAGAATCTATGAATTTCTCTCTCTCTAATCTGGGGTCAGAATTATTTGAGATAATTCTTGGTAACCAGTTACCATACCTCTGTTTTTAGTCATTTATTAATTCAACAAGTGTATATAAAGCAGGTACTATGTATCAGTTATTATGCTAGCTTTAAAATTATAATGGTGTGGGGCATCTGGGTGGCTCTGTCAGTTGAGTGTCCGAGTTCAGCTCAGGTCATTATCTCATGATTTGTGGGTTCGGACCCAGCATTGGGGTCTGTGCTGACAGCTCAGAGCCTGGAGACTGCTTAAGGTTCTATGTCTCCCTTTCTCTCTGTGCCCTTCCTCTACTCATTCTCTCTCTTTCTCTCTCTCTTTCAAAATAAATAAACATTAATATGTATATGATATATATTATACATATTATATAATATATACAATGATGGATAAAACACAATTTGTCTTCCATTGCTTGTAAGAAAAAATATGTATGTATTTATATATGTAAATATACATCTACATATATACATATGTATATACGTACCTATATATGACTACTATAACTACTTATTCAGTTATTACTGGTGTGATGATATGAAGAAGTGGCTGAGGCATATGGTCAAGTGCTGAGGTTGAAAGGCTTCTTCAAGAAGGTAGCCAGTGAGTTGAGATTGGAGGTATCAGTAGGGACTCACAAGGGAGAGAGGAGGTGAGGTTATAAAATGGTCTAGGTTGGAGGGGCACCTGAGTAGCTCAGTCGGTTGGGCGTGCGACTTTGGCTCACATCATGATCTCACAGTTGGTGGGTTCGAGCCCCACATCAGGCTCTGTGCTGACAGCTCAGAGCCTGGATCCTGCTTAGGATTCTGTGTCTCCTTCTGTCTCTGACCCTCCCCGTTCATGCTCTGTCTTACTCTATCTCTCAAAAAATAAATAAATGTAAAAAATATTTTTAAAATATGCTCTAGGTTGGAAAAGCAGGAGTGTGAAGACCCTAAGTGAAGAAGGATTGGGAGTATTGTAAGGACTAAAAGAAATACATATGAATAGAAAGAAGACAGAAAGGGAGGAGAGGCACAAGGGGTTGGAAAGGGATTATACAATTTATGCTGTGTACAATGAAATCAGAAAGATTAAAGATGTTTTTGGAAAAAAATATGGAGCTTTACTATATAATAATGGCTGATAGTTATTGAGTACTTATTAAGTGATTTTGCATATATGATCCCAGTTAATAGGGTGATGATTCATTGGCTGGAGAGAAGAAATTGGGACTTAGTATCTTCAGGGTATAAGACTTGAACATTTAGTCCTACAAAACTCTGAATAATGTGTGGTGTCTTCTAAGCATATTTCATTCTTTTCCTCTTGAATATTCACAAGGTATATTCCTATATTAAAGATTCTGAGAAGCTTATATAAAGCTTTAACTTTACTAATCCAGTGTGTCCCAAGTATCCCATGGGTTTTAAATTCTGTGAAATATTTTTTCTTAAGTGGTGAGCTTGGGAATTTGTAAAATTTCCTAAAAATGTCTATCAAAAATATTGTATAGAATATCACTGCATCCATGGGTCATAAAAAGACTTTGGCAATGGTGAGACATTGGACATTGGATGAAAATCATTGAAACTAGTAAAAAACACAGTAGTATAAAGCACTGTGAATCCTTAAAAGTACAACTAAAATGTTTTTCAGTGCTCTCTAAGATTTCAGGAGCATACCATCATTTTCTAACCATAAACATGAAATTTAAAAGTCTTAATCAAAACTCTAGTCTCTGCCTGATACTTTTTGTTTGTTTTTTTGTTTAATGACATGTCACTTATCTATTTACTTTCACAAGTGGTTGGGGCTCAGAATTGGAAGTGAGAATGTATTTTAACCCCCTCTGGAAACATGAAGCCACTAACAGGGGCAGAAGATTAGCCTCAGCCAAGGCTCTGGCCACGGGCCTTTATATACTCTGTAGTCTTGGGCTTCACCAGCCTCCTGATTCTAGTTCCAGAAGTCTCTTCAGAAGAAAATTTTCCCAGTCTGCCACAGTGTATGTCAGTGCTTGAAAATCAGCAAGCACACATGGCTACTAACCTCATTTTCATGTTGGGCCTATTTGAGTCATGAAATTCATTGCTCCTCAAGGAATCCACAAGAGCACTAACTCACTGTGGTTCCTCATGCTCCTGGCACACCCCAGATTCTCATGAGTGATCACCTTAAATTATGTCATGAAGGGACTTGTGATTAAATGAATGAGCACCAGAGTTTGACAACAGTAAATCAGCAAATAATCACAGGCACGGAAAAATATATGAGTGCAATTTCACAATGCCTCATATATCTGCATTCACCTTGGCAGTCTTCAACACTCCCTGCATTGAGCAGAAGTCATCTTTTATACCTAAGTCATGAGAACAAGAATATTCAACTTTGTTTGTTATTCTTCTACCCATTTATACCACATTGCCTATAACCTTCTATCTCAGAGGTTTCTGGTATGCTTTGAGAGCCCTTACTATCCTTATTATAATTTGTAGAAACTTAATATATTTAATTTGTGTAAGGCTCTGTTCTACAAAATTTTGCCTGAATTTTTAATTCTAAGATAATAATTTGGAAATACTACAAAAATATAATATTTTTGATATACAAGTATTTCTCTTGAAAGATTAATTATTTAGACAAAGTAATTACGTTTAATTAAAATTTAGGGCTGGGGCACCTGAGTGGCTCAGTTGGTTGAGCATCTGACCCTTAATTTGCAATCAGATCACGATCTCACTCATGGTGAGATGGACCCCTACATAGGGTTCTACACTGACACAGGGACAGCACAGAACCTGTCTGGGGTTCTCTCTCTCACTCTCTTCCTCCCTCTTTTCCTCTCTCTCTCTCTCTCTCTCTCTCTGTCCCACCCCTGCTCACGATCTTTGTCTTTCAAGATAAGTTAACAGCAAAATTCAAATTTAGGACTAAGGTATATGTACAGAATGCTATTGCCATGGGAATGGTTTCTACAGATGACACCATTTCAGTTTTTCATAAGAATATTTATTTGATTCACTGATGTTAACCAGTTGCCATTATTTATAGGTGTACATTTGATAAACCAATATATACTTCCATGTTTCATTAACCCTACTTGAAGAAATAGAATTCAAACTGACTCCAAATCAAGGCTGAACATCTTCAAAATTATTTCAGAATATCACCAAGGTGTTTTCTCACTTCTATATTGAAGACTGGGCAAGGAAGACTCCTTACCTCTGAGATATCTTACAAGAGTTATATTATTTAGAAAAGTTAATGAGAAAAGCACACACCATAATCTTATTCACAGTAGGTTTTTTATAAGCTTGCTGCTGTTTTCCAAGAATTCCCTAGAATTGCATTTACTCTTAATATTGAGAGGTATTCTTTGAAGACTTTTAAACACTTCATCACAGTTTATATATATATATTCTTTCTCCTCTGCAACATCATTCCTAAAAATACATTTGCTTCTATAGAACCCCAAACACTTAATTCAGTTTCAGGACAAATGGTCACCATAAACACCTTCAGAATCTTGACATCTTATTTTGCTCACATATCAAAGTATTAAAAATGACCAAATATTTTGAAAGTTGAGTTGTAAATACAACTTGAGTATAGGCATTTTGGCTGAGGCATTCATAGCCTGGAAATCTGGGTTTTGTTTTATTTTGTTTTTGTTATTGTTGTCAGTTTATGCTAGCTGCCATACTTAATATTTGGCATCATATATAATTTCAAATTTAGTTTTCAATTAACAAAAGTGTAATTTTCTTCTATAACTTATTTAGCCTTTGAAATTATTTTGAGGATGTACAATGTCCACTGAAGATGCTACAGAGGTCTGAAACAGATGTATGTATAATACAGATGTGAGACCACAACCCTTACTTTCAAGGAGTTCCCCTGAGTAGAAAAAAGAAAACTTAATAACAAATGTGTTGCAGAATCATATATGCTTTAGAAAATACATAAATCTTCATATAGAGAACTTCTTTCTTGAATGGATATTCAGGAAAGCTATCACTTAGGGAGATACTTAAGAATGATAAAGCTTGCACATGTGAAGGGAGTGTTATATGTCTCAAGTGATGGGATAGTACTAATAAAGGTAAGGAGGATGAAAAATATGGAAAAGGTAACATTTTATATTATGTGAATTAAATGTCTTGAAGCATGTGATCCTTGATGGATAGCAGAGGGAAGGGAGATTTAAAAAAAAAAAAAAGACTGAGATTCTGAGCAATGAATGTAACAATACATTTGTTTCCAAAGCTCTTACTACTGCCTTTTCTACTATAAACTCTCAGTGGTCTCCATTGCCATGCAATTAGTCTGAAAACAGCATGGAAGAAAGAGACTATGAAAACCAGAGAAACTGAAGGTGATAAAGGGCTAAGAGTTAAAACTAGTGATAACAGGAGATTGAAATTGAAAATTATAAAGAGAAGTATGGAAGCCACACTAGAACTGGTTTGTAAAACCAGTAAAAACTCCTTTTTCACTTTTGTAACACACATCCAAAAATGATGTTGAGGATTATAACATGGATTACAGGAATAAATATATTCTGTTTAATACAAGTGTTAATTTTAGAAAGGGTTTAGAGTAGAAGTAGCAGAGATGAGTCTCGTTTTTAACATTAGATTTAAAGATACCTTCAGGAGTTCATTGATGTGCATTCTTTTATCAAGTAACTCAGAGCAGAAGCTGGAGGACTTGATGAGAAAATAATAAAGAGTTAGCTATAAGAGACACTTTATCAGGTAATAGAGTTAAACCTATTAGACTGTATAGGATATATCATAAAGAGACAAGTCATATTGTGTATCTAATCTCCATGTATCAAATGAGAAGTAAAAAAAAGCCAGAAAAAATTAAAAAACAGTATGTTTCTAGTTTCAGCTTCAACCTGTTAAGAATTTAGAAATTGTCATCTCATTCTTATAGCAGGAACACGATGGACAGACTGAAAATCAACATCTTTTCTTGCACCAATCAGAAAACTGAGGTTTCGATGGCAAATTGCCAAACCCAAACCTTTAGATCCTTAGAGAAATACAGTGGAGATCTGCCTACCATGGGCAGAAACCATTGGAGCCATAAGCTGTAGGTAAAAATTAAGTGACAATTTTTGATGAAATTCTGTAGGCTGACTATGGACTAGCTTGAGAGTGAGAGACTGCTGGGTCCACAATCTTACAGATTTCCATATCACTATAGCCTTTTTCTCCAGGAATCCTACCAGGTTCAAACATTGAAGATCTGAAAAAGATTCCCTCGTGATTCTATGACATTGGGGAGGAGGAGGGTATGGGAAAGGAAGTTATTCTGAAATATGTCCAGAACCTTCTCCTTATCAAAGGCCTACTGTCCAGGGGAAAACAGACAAACAAGCAAGCAAACCTTTGCTGCAGACTTATTGAAACTAGAAAGAGTTTTTCCACTTCTCCATCCATAGTTACTCCTCCTGTGTGGAGTAAAAGGGACAAGAAAACATAATCAATAGGGATAAGAAAGTCAACAAAATTTCTGTGAGGAGGAGCACACAGGGGAGCCCAGAAGAAACAGAAGAAATGGAAAAACAAGTTATTAGAGGAATTTAAAGGCTCTGGAAGCTATAGTTATAAAAAAGCATTATACTCACCTTCTCTATTAGCCAGGGGGACATAAAAATAAAAACTCCAGTTACTCAATACATGTCAGTTTTAAAAAAAAATATTCAGAGACAGTCCAAGGACAAGAAAAAATGAAGTCTGAAGAGACAAAGCAGTCATCAGAACCAGGCTCAGATATAACATGGTTGTTGGAGTTATCAGAGAAACAATTTAAAATATCTGCTTAAAATATTAAGGGCTCGTATGGAGTCTGGGCGGCTCAGTAAGCTGAGTGTCCACCTCTTGATTTCAGCTCAGGTCATGATCCCAGAGTTGTGGGATTGAGCCCTGCAATCAGGTTCTGAGATGGGCATGGAGTCTGCTTAAGATATTCTCTCTCTCTCTCTCTCTCTCTCTCTCTCTCTCTTCTTCCCCAACCCCCTCAACCCTTCTCCTACTCATGCATGCTCTCTCTCTTCTTTCTTTCTCTCTCAAAAATAAATAAATTAATTAATTTAATTAAATATTAAGGGCTCCAATGAATGCAATGAACTCTAAAAATGCCACATTAAGAAAAAAAAAACATTCGACGGGGCACCTGGATGGCTCAGTAGGTGGAGCGTCTGACTTCGGGGCTCAGGTCATGATCTCACAGTTTGAGTTTGATCCACATGTCAGGCTCTGTGGTGACAGTTCAGAGCCTGGAGCCTGCTTTGGGTTCTGTGTTTCCCTCTCTCTCTCTCTCTCTGCTCTTCCCATGCTTGTGCTCTGTCTCTCTCTAAAAAATAAATAAACATTAAAATAATTTAAAAAAAAGAAAAACATTCCATTTAAAATATTGGAACATCTTACCAAAGCAAATATAAAGGTGGCAAACAATAACATCTGAAAAGATGCTTAGCATTATATTTCTCCAGGGATATGCAAAGTAAAGGAACTGTGGGATATCAGGGTACCTGAGTGGCTCAGTTGGTGAAGCATCCAACTCTTGATTTTGGCTCGTCATGATCTCATAGTTCAAGAGTTTGAGCTCCACATGGGCTCTGTGCTGTCAGTGCAGAGCCTGCTTGGGATTCTGTTTCTCTCTCTCTCTCTCTCTCTCTCTCTCTCTCTCCCCCTGTACCTTACTCATGCTCTCTCTCTCTCTCTCTCTCTCTCAAAAATAAATAAACTTTAAAAAGAAAAGAGGGGTGCATGTGTGGCTCAGTCAGTTAAGCCTCCGACTTCAGCTCAGATCATGATCTTCTGGTTTGTGGGTTCAAGCTCCACATCTGGCTAATGGCTCAGAGCCTGGAGCCTGCTTCGAATTGTGTCTCCCTCTCTCTCTTCCCCTCCCTTGTTCACACTTTGTCTCTCTCTCTCTCAAAAATAAACATTTTTTTTAAATTTTAAAAAATGAGATAACAGTTTGAACTTACTGGAATGACTAAAGATTTTTTAAATGGCAGTACCAATTGCTGAGGATGTGAACAACAGCAGCTCTCTGTCATCAGTAGTAGACATGCAAAGTGGAATAGTAACTTTAGGACCAATGTGACTGTTTTCTTGAAAACTAAATGTGGTTTTCAATACAATCCAGCACTCACACTCATAGGTCTTTGATCATCTTATTTGGAAAGTTATGATCACACAACATCTTCATGTGAATAGTTATGACAGCTTTCCCCCTTTAACACCAAAAACTGTAAGCAGTACATTTCAATAGGTGAGTGAATAAACAACCTTTGGTGCATCCATATAATGGAACACTATTCAGTGATGAGAAGGAAGCCACACCAAGATATAGGTAATCTCAATTACATATTGCCATTGTGAAAGAAGCCAGTCTGAAAGGCTACATATTATAAAATTAGAGTTTTTTGTGATGTTCAAGAAAAAGCAGGGTGCGCCTGGGTGGCTCAGTTGGTTGAGAGTCTGACTTTGGTTCAGGTCATGATCTTGCGGTCTATGAGTTCTAGCCCTGCATCGGGCTCTGTGCTGACAGCTCAGGGCCTGAAGCCTGCTTAGGATTCTTTGTATCCTTCTCTCTCTGCCCCTTCCCTACTCACACTCTGTCTCTCTGTGTCTCTCTCTCAAAGATAAATAAACATTAAAACATTTTTTTTAAGAAAAAGCAGAACTTTAGAGATAGCAAACAAATAACTGGTTGCAGGGGATTTAAGGAAGCAACTGAATTGGTGATGCCCAGGGGATTGCTAGGGTGTGGAAAATTTTATGATTTTATGACACAGTATCTGGTTTTTTGTTTGTTTATTTTAATCAAAATGCATAAAACTTTACAGCACAAAGAGTGATACTTCATGTATGCAAATTTTAAAAAATCATTTAAGAGGTCAGAAGACTCTAGGATATTAGGTACAAACTAACAGAATCTGAAAAAAAATGAACTGTATTTAATGATAATGTATCAATGATGATTTATTATGACAAATTATCATACTAATACAAGCCACTAATCACAAGATAAACTGAGTGTCAGGCATATGGGAACTCTTTCTCTTATCTTCTCTATTTTTCTCTAAATTTAAAACTATTATGCAATTTTTTAAAAAAAGCATGGGAGTGGACATACAGAGTAGGAAAGTACAGAAAATTAGAAAAAAATTTTCCTAGGAAGTTTTTTGTCACTAAGTACAGAAGAGAAAATATTTAAAGAAGAAGATAAGCAAATGTGTCAAATACTAAAGAAAGATTCATATACTATGGGGAAATTATTGATAAAAATTAACATTAAGTGGTAAAACTCATTACCATGAATTCTTCATGTGGATCTGCTTTCCTGATGAGCAAACCACCAAGTGAAAGATGTTTAAATAAATTAATAAGAAATACCTATTCCTTCATTTCTATATGTTGCTTTTAACCATATTCAGTACAGTGAATTACTGATTTCTTGAAACCTGGGCAAGGTCCATTTGTGTGAATCTGTATGGGTGTCTAACAGCAAAGCCAGTTTCACTGCTTGGGGGAAAGCGGAAAGACAGCACAGCCTGTGCTTTCCAGCTGGCAAAATCTGGAGGAACAGAGGAAGGGAACTGCTGGCAATGGACATGGGAAATCCCTGCCAATTCTTTGGTTGCACAGTTAAAAACTCCATGTGCTTTCCGTCACACAGCAATATTTTCACACCACTTGTGCCATTAATTAAGCTCTCTTTATCCTCCCAAATTCAGGGAAGAGACCTACATCATTGTATGTTGAGATCCATTTTTAATAGGGGCAAGCATGAGATATATATTCAGTATTGGATGGTTTTCCCGTATTCATTTTTGCGTAGTCAAGCTGAGTGAGATGTGAAACACCATATATATTTGCTAGAGCAATTGATCTTGTCACAAAGTTGAACCTTTTGGGAATAATCATTCAGACCATCTGTCTGAGACTGAGTCAGAAATTGCATATTTTTTCCATAGAATTTTAATCTGTAGCATTAGTATGAGTTGAATAGTTATTAGCAGACTGTGACTTGAATAAATGAATTCTGTGAGATGTCAACAGCATTGGGGGATTTCAGAATTATAGCATGAATAGGTATACATTTAATAGTTTAATTTATGTCCAATCTGGACATTGTCTGTAGTCATCATTTAAGTTGGTTGCCTAGGCAAAGGAATTACTAATAACAGGAAGGTTTTATTTTTAATATTTTTTCTTTATTATCCATTGTTCTTTCTGAAATAAGTATATATTTTTATTTTAATGTGTTTCTTTAAAATAATTATTGATTCATGGGAACTTTTGAGATGTACAAGAGGTCTCAGATACATTGGGTACCTGAGTAAACCTAGGTAAATCCACCTGGGTAAACCCAATAGAAACATCTTTTAATTCTGAAGTACATTATCAAAACCAGAAAATTAATATTACGACAGTCCAGGGAGCTTATTCAGATTTCACCAGTTTTACTGGCATGTGTATGTATGTGTATGTATTTCTATATAACTTTATTTCATGTGTTGATTATGTTAATTCATGATTCAAGACAATCCAGATAGAAAACTATTTCATCATTACCAGATTCCTTCTGTGCTACCCTTTTGTAGACACACCCTCCCCTTCCCTATCCTCAACACTTGACAGCTACTAATTTTTTCCCCATCTATAATTTTGTTACTTCAAGAAAATTATATAAATAGAATCCTACATAACATAACTTCATGAGATTCATTTTTTTCACTCAACATAATTCCCTTGAGTTTTTTTTTAATTAAAAATGAAATAAGAAATCTCCACTGATATTTAGAATTCCATAGATCACTTTAAAATAATGGATTTCTGAGCCTAGGCAGCAAGGATTTTTGGAGATGAAGAATGTATTTTCAGATTTTATGGACTGAGGATGTTCATGTGGTATCTATCATAAGACTGGATTCTTAAAGTACAGTGGGAAACTTGTGGTCTCCTGTGAAGATAATCTATCTCATTTTCTTCTTCCTAGACGTTTGTGTTAGGGAGCAAAATATAAGAGCTGTGCTTTTAAATACTTTAAAGTGTATACTTCACGAAGTGAAGGGAATATCAATTTTATATTACCAATGCATACTAGAAACGACTATGGTGCCTGAACTCATAGTAAGTGTTAATAACATCTCACATAAACAACACTAGGAGTTAGCAATCATTTCCATTTTGTGGTAGAGGTACAAAATATTAACATATTAAAACAAAATGACCAATATCATATGATTTCTAGTCATAAGTCAAATGTAGAGGAAAAATATTTAGAACTTTATTTTGACATACTCATAAATTGATTAGTAGTTGTTGATCTGAATGTTTTTCTTAGCTACTATCCAGACTTAAAATTCATAAAAAGCAAGCGGAATATCTGAGAACCCTCATGAGTTACAGTTATTACATGAGACCAGATACGAGATGTGGTTTCTAGAAAAATGGTGGAACAAGCTTTTGAGAACACTGCTCTGTGCATGGTTCACAGTGAGAATGTGAGCTATTTGATGACACACACACACACACAAAACACTTCTTGGCATGCCATTGTCTAACACATGGCCTGGCACATACCAGGTTGTAAATAAAATTGTGCTGTCCTGATTTGTTTTGTTCTAATCAAAACCAATCATGAGAACCTGATGAGAATGGGTGAAATCAAATAAACAGTTTCTTTTTAGGTATGTGAGGCACTCTTTTCGTTGTTGCTGTATTGTTTTTCTTTTTCTTTCTTAAGTAACATGATCAAGAGAGATGATTTCATTAATTGGTCTTCCTCCCCGATACTTGGACTTTATCCTGGGGCTGGCCTTAAAGATTTTTCCAGAGGACCACTTTCCGTCAAATATTTACAAATCACTAAGCCCAAAATTAGAAATTCTAAACTATTTGTATGGACAGCAATTAATTAATCCTTCCAACCTCCAAGATCACAAATTTCATAAGTAGTGGGAGTCTAGATTTGAATTCTTATAGTACTAGTCAGAGACATATTCACCACTGTTTCATATTTTTGTATATATAGAGAGGTAAAGTATCTCATGTTGAGGTATAACTTTAGGTGTCTTATCCATGGCTGTTACCCACTGAAGAATTGCAACTGTACTAATTCCTTAACTAAGGGTCTAATACTCTTTAATGGTTTGAAATATTATTTAGAGTCATTACTTAATGAATTTACAGATTGTTATAAGACCATGTGGTTAGAGGGAGGGACTTAATGTTATCAGGAGCAAAATTAATACATAGAAGGAGAGTTTTAGCATCAGGTCTGGTACAGAGTCCTACGCTGAGCAAATCCCCCACAGATACAGTATCTTAAGTTATACCCCAGAGCTGCCTGGTAAACATGATCACAACTGCCATTTCTCTTTATGAGAATATGAGTGCATAATTTTATGAGGCTACTGCCTTGCATCATTAATTTTAATTGAGCTTTGCATAAGGAAATATTTTCCAGGTATTGTATAATGTATAGCAAGGCCTATGAATCCTAAATAATACTGCTAATATTATTCCTCATATAGGAATTAATAAAGAATTCTGATTTATGATTTCAGTTAGTAACTTGACATTAACCTCCACCCCTAACCAAGGGCTTTGTTATCAGCTCCAATGTAATTGTCATAGTATAGAAACCATGTGCTGTTTTTGTCTTTAAAAAAAAGTACTTTTCAGATCAAGGGCATAATGAAAAGGATTCATTATTTAGGAGATTACAAATGAGTTCTTTGTGATTAGTCAATTTGTGGTATGAACGAAAACTCATTCAGGCTACATTGAGGGATATTATTGATTTATTTTATTTTTTTCAAAAAGGTAAGAAACATTCCCAGCTCATCTTCAGTAAATATAAGTTAAGGGAGGATGTGTTTGTAGGAGTGACAGAAGAAAGAAGACCACACAAAGCATGGATCACATAAGGCTCTTAAAACAAAACAAAACAAAACACCAAACTTCAGAATCTAATCTATTCGCCCATAGCACATTTGCTGCAGTACACAGTGAGGTTGGGTACCAGATCAGCCTTTGTAGGTCTGAGTCAGATGTTAATATTCTATTATTGCAAGCCAGGGGCTTCCATTTAATTTGATGCTTCACCTTCAGAAAGCAGCACTGCATATTGGCTTTTGACCACATCTGTCAAATTTCTACATGAGAAAATTGAAAGGTATTGGCTTTATTCATCAAGAGTTTAATACCCAGCAAATGTCTCCCTTCCATTGTTCTTTATCCAAATTTCAAAATAAAGGCACATTGGTTTCAACACCGTAATCCTGTTTCCTACCATTTCCACAGGAAATTCCCCTTGTTTTCCCAACTCACTTGGGCGGTAATACCAAGGAATTAGTCCTCAATATACCCCCAACTTTGTGCTTCCAAATGTCTGCTCACGAGGTTAGTCATAGATAGTAAAAGTAAAATAGACAAGAGATTTGCAGGAGCCGGATTCAGCTTGTCCTAAATGTTTCTCCTTTAATGAGTTCTTTCCTTATCCTCCTGAATGGACATGGTTTTCTTGTATTCAAAATAATAATAATACTAACCTTCTAATTTGCATTATAATTTCATCTAAAGAGGTGAGATATATTGAGTAGCTGTGTAAGTACAGGCTCAGTCTCCAGCATAGGATCTTGATCATAGTATTAAAAATAAAATAATTCGTGTTGAAGCCACCATATATGTTGCTTTATTGATATCAGTTGCAGTATTTTAGTATCTATAATAGTGATTTAATTTTCTTCTTCCCTTTGTATGCTTCCAGATGCCAAAATCAGAAATCTGGAGGGTTAGGACATTTAACAGTGATTATTTAAACATATGGAGGCAGTTCTCATTTTCTATTTGTCTTTTCTAGCTTAAATATTTTCAATATTTCATTTTCAATATTAGCTCAAATAAAAGGGCTTAATACATGTTAACCCCAATGTGCTCAGCAACTTTTTATGCTTTATTTTGCTTAATCATCAACAATACGTAAAGTAGGTGTTATTATTGTTAACTCTTCTGAGTGGTAGGTTGTTTGCAAATATGATTACAATAAGTCCCCTCCCTAATTCTTAGGTGAACCTATAGTCTTGTGTAGTCCTTTACAAACTAGATTCCTGCCTTGGTCCTGTACTTGCTTTGGCCAGTGAGTCATTTTCTGGGTACATTTTTAAGTCTGAGCCACCTCAGAATGATACCACTGGAATCTGTAAGTCATAGGTAAATTTTGAGGTTGATTTTACTATATTTTCAATATAATAAATATAAAACTATGGGTTTTGAAATATTTCTTTTGATATAGAAAATATCTAATTTAATAACAGGATATATCCTAAAGATTTACAATATAAATAATGGCACATATAAATGTTTTTCTGTATTGTTGGACACCTACACTGTTCCCATCTTAATAATATTATAGTCAAAGAACATTTTGAGCATATTTATGGATTATGAAATACATTAAAAAAATTTTTTAATGTTTATTTGTTTTTGAGAGAGAGAGAGAGAGACATCACGTGAGTAGGGCAGGGGCAGAGAGAGGGGAAGACACAGAATTCGAAGCAGGCTGCAGGCTCTGAGCTGTCAGTAGAGTCCCACATGGGGCTACAACTCACAAACAGTGAAATCATGACCTGAGCTGAAGTCAGAGGCTTAACCAACTGAACCACCCAGGAGCCCATGAAATACATTTTTGAACTTACATACTGGGATTTAAATCTATAGATGTAGTAGTGAAAATTGAAGTGGATACCCTGCAACTGGCATCTGTTTTTTAGTGACCATTCTCGTCTACTTTTAGCACAAGCAATAGTCCTGTGAGGTAGTTGTTATTTACACATTATAGATGAGGAAATGGAGGTTTAAAGGAGGGAACTGAGTTTTCTACATTCTTGCAATTAATAAACAGTAAGATCAAGATTCAGATCTCTTCCTTTGATTCAAATCGCGTGCTACTAAATATCATCTCAGACATTGGTTCTGAGTGTTCTGCAACAACTAAAGTGGCTTCATTTGCTTTAGTGATACATCATTCTTCACATCCTCCTAGGAAGAAGGGGCTGGAATCATTGTCCTCTCAGATCACCAGGTAGAAAGATTGTTTAATGTCTCCCAAATACCCTTGACAGATATGAGGAGGGCTGGGACCTTCTGTGTCATTACACAACCTTTTCCCTTGGACAGGTCACTATCTGCCTCTGATCCTCCATTTCCCCATCTGAAAAACTGAAAATATCTACCTTCATAATCACCTGTGAGGACATGGATTTCTTTATCAAAGTTGCCACATTATGAGTTGTCCTCCTCAGTTTCACCTTACTCACATTTTATAACTTTCATTGATTCTTGATTCTTATCTCATGATTCTGACAGTGGCTTTCTCACATTTTGGAGGCCACTGAATTTAAACAACTGCAAATTTATGCCAGTCAATATATGAAATAAATAAAAATTAAATCCCTGGGAGGGAGTACAGTGTCGGATTGGGGGCCTGCTGCTAGGCCTCACTGTTGACCACCATGAGAGCTAAGACTTTGCCAGGAAACCATAAAGATCTGGAAGCACACTGTGAAAACATCACTAGTTAGGTGGACCTATTACTTCCATTATTTTGAACTCCTGCATTCATTCTTTGCCTAGTACAGTGCCTGAAACATGAAAGGATCTAAATAAAACCAGTTATTCACAGGATTAAAATGGGCAATTAAAGAATAAACCCCTACAGCCTTTCAAAGAAGACCTTCTTCCCTACTGACAGACTGAATGCTCTCCACCTTTCAGAATATCAGTCACGCTCTGTCAATTATAACATATATCCAGCTTTCATGTTACCTTTGTTTCCAAGACTAATAGGCTGATTTACTTAACAATATCTAATAATGCCCTTAATGCAACTAATTAGGAAAGGACTATACAAAACTGCTTAACAAAATTAGTATGAAGTGACTTTCACTTAGTGAACTCATGTTTTATAGTGGTTACTATGACCTATTTTAAGTAGATAGAACCTAATTGCCTTGGAATTCCCTTCACTTACCACAGGGCCTTTAGGTTGATTTGGTCCTAATAGTATCTCCTTTGGACTGCTTTCCTGATCCAGATTAACAACTCCCTTCTGTGATTGAACTCTTGACCTATAAAAATCCACAACTGATGTATGTCTAGAGATGAGAAATTGGGCTGACCACACAACATGCTGCAGAAGAGATTACTGTAATTTCTGATACTGAAAAGACCTAGTTAGGAGGTAGGAAGTAACCAGCCCCACATTAAATGATCTAAACACTGCTGAAGGCATAGTGAGGTTAGTCCATTTTCTGGATAATATCTTAATGTGATATAACACAAATATAGTGAGGGCCATGGATGGAAGGAAATGAAAACATCAGGAGGCATTATGGTGATTAACCTGTTTTCAAGTTGCGGGGGAAAAAGCTTTTGATAGAGCATTTAATTTTTTTAAATCATTAAGTTCAAGCAATGTTTAAAAATTGAAAAAAATAATTACATTAGAAAGAAGTTTATTGAGCTAATAGTTTTAAAAGAGTAAAATTAATAAAAAATAAAACTATTGAGTTGGTCAAGCCATGCAACCATTTTATTTTAATCTTATTTTATAATCATAATTTGCCATGACTATTTACAATATATAAAATATCTCATTAATCCAAGAAAGTAGTAATAAACATCTATTTTGATTTTGACATGTTTTAGCTTCTGAGAATTTGTCAGAAATGTGAACTTGAAAATGTTTCTGCTCTCATGGAGGTAATATTCTGGTTCAGAGAAACTAAGAGTAAGTAATTAATTTTATGACTAATTAGTCATGGTATTTGTACAAATTACTGATGACCATTAAGCCTTAATTTTCCTATCCATAAAATGGAGGATAGTAGCTGTTGGGATAAAACTGGGAGTTCTGCACGTACTAAACGTCTGGTACAATTAATTGAGTAGCTAGTATTTCTCTTTCTTGGTCTCATTTTAAATGTTATTTTCAGATATTTCTTTGTACTTTGCCTGAGTATTTATATGAATTATAATGCAGAATCTCAAAAAATATAGCTTAGGATTCATGTGCAAAATCATTTTATGGTTCAAGAACTAAAATAAAAATCAGTTATGTAAACAGTCCCTTTCTAGAGTGCTCAAGTTTTACTCGTAAAATGGGCTGCAAATTCCATGACTCTCTCACCATATAAACTTTCTCCCTTTGTATTCCTCAGACCATTTTATAAGCAGATCAAATACCTCAGATTCAATGCTGAACTTTTGCCAGTGATGTGCAGTTTGCTATTGTTGTACTTTCAATATGGGTCACTCATATTTTAGTAACCTGTAGAAACGATTCACATTACTGATCACTTTCCTTTTCTATTTAGTGAGTGGTCAGTGAATCAAGGGGTAGTCATTCAATCAAGGGAAACTTGGGAAAACAAAACACTAAAAATTGCTAAGTCGATTTCTAATAAGTCGCACAGGCATTAAAATTGTGGGATCATAATGACATACTAGAGTTTGTGGATCTCAACTCAGTTAAAGAGTCCTAGGATTTCAAAAGTTAAAATGTGACCATAATTTCATCAGTGAAATAAGTGCATAATAGGCAATATTACATAATGCATATGAATCTAAAGTATTACAGTTTTATATGATCTCAAGGTGGCTCTTGCGATTTATTTCCTTTTTTAGTCTTTTTGTGGCTGTGGTGATACTACAGTTACTCTAGGATTAGGAAACTTTGTGAAGATAGGGAACAGTCCTGAAGAGTTGTGCTTTAAAACCCACATCACAGAGTCCTATATGTGTATATGTTCAATATTTATTGAATCAATCAATCATTAAGTTGCTTGCTTCACAGCACTTCATTCATTAGCTAAATTTGGGTAAGGTACAATGAGAAAATTAACTCATTTAATCCTCAAAATTATCCATTTTGTATTATGCTCACTATGCAAATGAGACAGTTGTCAAATTGAAGAGGCATCATTTGAACATGAAATTTGTCTGTAAAACATGTTATGTTAATCTTTGGTTCAACCAGATTATAGTCATTATACTTTACTGTTTTTTGGAATATCCCAAAGTTTAGTATGTATTCATTCATGCATTAATTCACTCATTTGCATGAATATGTTGAATGGTCACAATGGGCTATGTTTTATGATACATAAATGGAATCATTAGTGAATAGAAACAGACATGGTCTTTGTTCCCATGAAGCTCACAGTCTAATAAGGGAGACATACCCTACTCAATTTACAGACAGAAATTTAAAGTTATAATTCTGATCGTTACGAGTGAGGGATGCGTAGTGCTCAAAGGTTCATAAAAAGAAAATCTGGCATTATACGAGCGGTCAAGAATGACTTCACTTTGAAAGAATAAAGTAACTCAGAAGAGGAAGATGGGGATTTCCAGGTGGAGGTAACATTGATACAAATGCCTATGACAAGAAGTACTGGAGGGCATCAGGGTAGAGAGGTCAGCAGGGGCTGGATTAAGCAGAGCCTTAGAAAGTAACTAAGCACTGTGAACCTCTTCTTTGGTGTAATGGCACCTCATTCAAATGGTTTAATCAAAAGGGTGACGCTATCAGATACATGCTTTAAAAAGAAAACAAGGACTGTCAGTCCCCTCCTCCCAGATATAAACCTACTTAGAAAAGGAAGCTAATTAATGGTTAGGATAACTCTTGGACTGTAATTATCTTTGCTCTTCTTTTTACTCATCAGAGGAGGAATAGAGAATTATCTTCATTGATGCTTTAATCACTAGAGAACTGTTCCACTTGATCAATGCTCAGTGTTCTTTTAATGCTATCTACTTTACAATAACAGAAAATCCCCCAAGGGTCATTCTTGTACTCTGGGTACAAATTTCATAATTATTAACAACAAAAAAGTTCAGACCCAGAGTTAGTTTACCCAAACTGAAAGGTTGCATTAAAAATACTTTAACAACATGGAGTTATCAATGGAATCATTAATTAAATTACCTAATGGTAAAATTTAGGAATCAATTACAGAAATAATTAAAGTAATGAGACTAGCAACATTTAGAAGATAGTATAAAGAGAGCAATTGTGTGAAATGGCAATTGTCCCTGGATACACTTAATAATTACAAACACTTAAATGCATTATTGGTCCCAAAATGGCCCCATGTGGTGTAAAGATTCATTCTCCACATACTATTCTGAATTCCTTTCTAGAAGTTAGTGTATTAATTTATAAATATATATTCAGGTTGTATCACGAAAATACAATTTTTTAATGTTTATTTTTGAGAGAGAGAGAGAGAGAGAGAGAGAGAGAAACAGAGCATGAGTGGGGGAGGGGCAGAGAGAGGGAGACACAGAATCCAAAGCTGGTTCCAGGCTCTGAGCTGTTAGTACAGAGCCTGATGCAGGGCTTGAACCCACAAGCTGTGAGATCATGACCTGAGCTGAAGTCAGATGCTTAACCAACTGAGACACCCAAGTGCCCAGCAAATAAAATTGTTATTATTTTTTTAATATAAAACTGCTGTTGTGGTTTTAAAACAAAGACAGGTTTTTTCTTGGCCTTTGAACTGATTCATAAACTATTCTGCATCTCTCCATTGGATTGGTTTAAAAATCCCCAGCATTTCCAATGGTCATTTTCCATATTAGCAAAGATGGATATATATTTTTTAACTGAACATATGAAATGTAGTGTTCAGTTAATACACAAAGCACAAAGCCCTTGTGCTTTGCTGTTACCCATGCTTAGATTCCAATTTCAGCTCTGCAGACTCAGGCACAAGGTGGTCTTATGTAAAATGCTTTACCTCACCGTTAGAAATGGGAGTATCATTCACATTTATGTCATAGACCTTATTTGAGAATTAAATGAAATAATTCACACAGAGAGCCTAGACCATAGCAATCATTATCATTAATTATTCACTTACTTCCCAATACTCAAGAAAGGTATTTAAACCTATTTGATAGTGTATTGTTTGATAGAGTATTTTTCACCCTTGAATCAATTTTATAACATAATTCAAATTTTAAAATCCATCCTCATCTATTCCCTATGTTTTCCTGGGTATCATGGTTCCCTTTGGGTCTTACTGGCCAGTGGTGTCAAGTTAATGTCAGCCAAATCCAAGTACCATTCTTAATCATTTCCCTTCTAGTTTATGAATCCTCCTTTTCCCAGCTTTGATAATGCCTAAATTCTATAGATATATTCTCATTTGGGTTATACATATTTTTTTCTGTTTCCCCCCAAAAAATCATATGGATACATAAAAATGGCTGCAAGTATAAATACCCACAGACTGTGGATAGGCAGCCTCATCTTTAAAGGCCCCAGGGATGATCTACAACATCAGCGACGATTAATCTCTCAATATTTTTGATACCCTGGCAGTCCCCATCATTTCAGCTGGTCACCCCTCCTGCCAGCCTACTTTTACTTATGGTTTAATTGATCATCTCTCCATCACTTTCTCTCTACACTTACACACCTATAATCACTGTCTCTTGGTCACTTTGATTTTGATTTGTCACATCTGTTTGTACCTGAAAGTATTTGTTTCCACTTCTTCAGGTTGGACATCTCTGTAGTTAACCTGGGCTTACTGCTGGTGTACATGGTTACCTTGCATAGGTTGGGGTGTACTTGGATCATCTGGTTAGTTCTAAAAACTGAGTCCTGATGGAGATCCTACTCAAGCTCAGGGGCTGGCTCCCACCTGCCCCATGGAGTAATTTGTCTCTTCTTCCTCTTTCCTGACTCATAGTGAGAACAAACACACATCTACATTAATATTTTATAGAATGAGAGTTCTGAAAAGTTGAAAAATCATTTCCCATTTCTACCACCTAGCAGTGTACTTTTTGTATTATAAGCTCCATAATTTAGAATACACAAATAATAGGAAATCTATTCCAATAACAAATGCATCCAGTTATTAACAAAGACAAAAGGGATGCACTTTTAAAATAAAGTTGTGACAGGATTAGAAACCAATAGAGATCATCAGAAATTTGAGGAAAAATATATTTTCCCCCTCTCAGTTAGCAATTAGACAGCTGTATTTTGCACAAGCTAAAATTGATGCCAGGAATACAGTGCTCAAGTTTCTTGAGCTAGAAATAGAACTGAATATAAGTTATGGGGAATAAATTCTTCCTGAAAGGCCCATAAGCCTATTCACCCTTATGTGGCCCATGTTTCCATATTTCCTGGCTAAGTGATTTTTTTCCCCTCTTATTTGAACTGCTTATCTGACTAACTTTCTTTCTTTCTTTTTCTTTCTTTCTTTCTTTCTTTCTTTCTTTCTTTCTTTCTTTCTCTCTCTCTCTTTCTCTTTCTTTCCTTTCTTCTTTTCTTTCTCTCTCTTTCTTCCTCTCTTTCTTCCTCCCCTACCTCCATCTGTCCTTCCTTTCTTTATCTTTTCTTCGACAGGAAAGAATTTCAGTGGAAAAAATCCATCAGTACATATTTAAGACAATAAAAATGAGTACACAAGAATATAAAGATTTGGGAAAAAGATATACACTATTTGAATTTGGGATCTTCTCATATCTATTGAGTCCTCCATTCATCTGCCCAGCTTTTCATAATCTATGTATACACATTCTCTAAATAAAACATATAAAGACTAAGTTAACTGAAGGAATTCTTTTTAAAATGGTAAAGTAGTCAAGCTCATGATGTGCTAACTTCACTGAAGGAAAATGTTCTCTTATCTTTGGAATCATTTAGTCAATAGAAATCATTTTGTGGCAATCTACAATGTTTTCTGGAGCTAACATTTGATATTATACTCTGCTCAGATGAAGGTATTAAGGTTAGTTTTGTTTAATCAATATATTAAATATTTAGAAAAATTAAGAATAATAAGGAGTGTTTATACCATTGTTTACCTTGCATTTCATAAGATATTTTGGAAAAATTAATGAATGAGTAGAAAATGTATAACCTCTTCTGTCTTCTCGGTTGGCTCATATTTAGGAGGAAGATGAGACTATGATGGAGCAACTGAGTTTGCAATTGAACAATTAGTTTGTAATGTATTAATGCAAAACCACTCTTTATGAAATCTGTGAAAAAATATACACATCATGTTGTATGACAAAACTTCCATTAGCATTTTATGGTACCAATGATACATCAATTACTCATACATTCTCAAACTCCTTTGAGTCACTCCATTTTGAACAATGTCTTAATAATACATGTAATAGCATTTTACCTGTGGTAGTAATATTATTGATCTAACACCATTAACGTTTGCAGCATTTTTAAGAACCATTACCTGCTTGTATAGTAGCCCTGCCTGGCAAAAACACATCACTTTCTCTGTTAAAGTTTGGCAGACAACAACATACAAAAAAAGCAATTTTACCTGCTGCAGTGTCTGTCTGACTGCTTGATAATGTCAATCAATAAGTGAATTCACTTTCCTATGGTCCCTGGTAAACAAGATGTCTGCTTAATTTCAGATGCAAACAAAAAGAAAGGAGCCAAGATAGGGGTGGATCAAAATAAAATGTTTTGGATAATATTTAATGGGTATTTTGGGGAAGGGTGGGGGCAGAGATACAGAAAATTATATTCCCTAGAGGAAACATTGACTGAATAACCCACAGAGATAACAGCATAGTGGCCTAGAAAATTTCTGAACAGTGATAGGAGGTTTGTTTCTTTCTTAATAGGGTTGTAATAGAAAGCCATTTGAATTGAAATAAAGTTTTAAATGTGCATAGAGAAGACATGTTAAAACTCTAATCTTACCTAGTTAGCTGTCTATCATCTATATCTATCTGTCTGTGTCTGTCTATCTATCTATATCTATCTTACTATCTAATCAGCTTGTTAGCTAAATATCATTGTCTTTATTTGTTTGTATATCTGTTACATAAATTCTTATTTCTCCCGGGTGAATGGCATATTATGAAGACAGTTACTATTTTCAATAAATCTTTGGAATGGCATGGGGGATTTTTAAAAGGCTTATAGAAATACAAGCCATTTTGATATAGCTGTAGATCTAAAGAGCAACAGAGTACTTAGACCTTGCCACCATGTGCTCTGTGTCTGTGTGTGAGTAGACAAAGTTTGGCTCATGATACGCCTCTGCTCTGATCTCCAATCTAGTGTTGATATGGATAAAACAGCAACTTGTATTTGGGGTCAAACTGTTATAATAGTGCATTTTTATTAAAGTCATACATATTCACAAGTCATTCACAACATCCTGCCAAGATGTCTGGATCAACATCTCTGTCTGGTTCCTTGACTAATACTCTCACCTGACTTCTTCCTCACCCAGTTGTGTCCCACAAATTTGGGCAGTGTTTATCTCTCTAATGATTTCAGGTATATGATGTACACACACACACCTCACTCCAGCGAACAATATAAAAGAAAGAAATGAAATAGAAGGGAAGCTTTGTGATTATCTGATTTTCCCCCTACCTCATGTATTACAATTAGGATAATAATATATGCTTACAGCTTCTAGAGATTATTATGTGACTGGCATTTCACAGCTGGCAGGTCTTGTCAGGAAAACAGATGGAATAGTTAAAAGAGTTTATAAAGAATCCATTTCCAAATTAAGGGAATGCAAAGAGTTAAAAGAACCAAGAAGGGATGGTGAAGCACTAAGGGAAGACACAGGGAGAAGTCTCTGACACCCTGAAGTCTGAAGAAGCAAAAGGAGGCAGTTACTGGAGGCCAAAGAGAGCTAAAGAAGTAGAACAGGAGCTCTCAACAGGGTCCTTAGCCTTGGAGGAACTCAGCCACAACAAGTGGTAAAAAATCTGCTCTCTCTTTTTTCCTGCTCTACAATCTCTTGTAAGTGGTCCCCATTAGCTGGACCCAACAAGAAGCCAAGAGCATGGGGTCCCAGACTACGCAGTCTGCAAAGATCAGTCTGTGGGACCATGGATAAATGAAGAAAAAGTGTGGAGAAGGATCTATGAGCGTTCAGGGGAAATGGAGAACAACCTGCATGATGGTCTACCTCAGTTAAGTCACAGCACACCCCTAAAAATAGCCCATATTTCAGTTAAGGAAATCAAGAGTCAGAGTGGAAGATGGACAACCCATGTTCAACTTGGGTCCAAACCCAGCTCTGCCCACCACAACCACTACCCACCACTCCCACAGTTTCTATTTTGAAAAAGGTAAGAGAAGATTGGAATAATTTCTGTTGAACGAAAAACATTCATTAGTTTAGGGTAAGTTTTGAAATAAACAACTTTGTGGTTCACAAACACTTTGAACAGCATTGCAGTTGATTTTTCATAGCCATAATATTGTTAGGCCTGAAAAGGAGCTTTATCCGCATTTGTAGATGAGGCAGTTGAAGAGGAGTTTGTTTTCAGTCATACAATCATTGTTAGAACTTGTTCTGCTCTATCTAAACTTTAATCCAGCACCACCATCTCCCTTCCCCTCCACCACATTATTCAGTATGGCTTGTGCATTGAAAGAGATAGAGTTTTATACCTGTATCATTAATCTCTTGTAGTTACTGCCTGGCAACAAATTTATATAAAAATAACACACCCATTCCACATGAGTTACTTCACAATTATTTGTAAGCTCTATTTTCATAATGTTTGTATGTTTTGATTTGTGGATAATCCTTGGCCTACAAAGCAAATATTAATACATTATTAACTGATCCCATAGTACAACTGGTGATGACCTTTTCAAAAACTGAGATAAGCAGATGAGAGCAGCCCCATGCAAAATAATAAAGGTCACTCAGATTTTATCATTTAATTTTCATAATGCAGATGTCAAATAAAGCCTACTTAATAACATGTACATTTTGAAAAAAAAAAGAGATGATATTAGTTGAACTTCCACAATGAATTTGGTGAATATTCTCTATATTACATAAAGTCTGAGGATTATTCCCCATGAAGAGAGGGAGTTCTAATGGAGACAATTGGCAGTCAGGTTTTCAGCTTCCGTGTATGCAATGCCTCTACTCCATTCTCACCCCATCACCCTCATTCTCATTGTATCTGACACAGCTGCACCCTTAGAATGTGAACAGTCCCAACATCACAATTATTGATTAATAGTAATTCATAATATTATATTAATAATAAATTATATTGGTAACCTATAATAATAATGCTTTATCATTTCTAATAATTCTGTAGGTCAGCTGATTTCAGCAAAGCATTTCTGTTTCCCTTGTACTCCACCTGGAGTCAATCATGTGGTTTCCTTCAACTGTGAACTTGGCCAGGGCAGTGATATCCAAGATGGCCTTACTCACATGTCTGAGACACCGGTGCTAGCAGCCAGCGGAGGAGCTGTGGCTTTTGTCCATGTTACCTCTCTCACTCTCTCTCCATATGGCCTCTTCTCATTCAGTAGACTAGCCTGAGTTTTGTATTTTTTTTTTAATGGTGGCTAGTTTCCAAGAGAGCAAAATGAGAAGCTCCACAACCGGTATGGACAAAACCCAGAACTGGCACAGTGTCACTTTGGCCACATTCTATTGGTCTAACAAGTTATAAGGCGAGAAATAGATTCCACTCCTTCGGTGGGAAGATTGTAGGATTGTTGGTGTTCATCTTTGGAATTATCACCTCAGGTCTGTTAGGATTTCTATTATCAAAAAACAAACAATGAATGGAAAATAACAAGTGTTGGTTAGGATGTGCAGAAATTAGAACCTCTTTAAGACTGGTAAAAATGTAAAATGGTGTAGATGCTATGGAAAACAGTATGACAGTTCTTCAAAAAATTGAAAATAGAATTTCCATATGATTCAGCAATCCTACTTCTGGGTATTTATCCAAAAGAATTGAAATCAGAATCTCAAAACAATATTTACACTACCGTGTTTATTGCAGCTTTATTCACAGTAGCTAAGTGGTGAAAACAACCTAAATGCTTATTCATGGATGAATGGATAAAGACGATATGGCATATACATACAATGGAATGTTATTTAGATATAGAAAGTAAGGAAATCTTGTCATATACTACAACACAGACGAACCATGAGGATATTATGCTAAATGAAATAAGGCAGTCACAGTAATACAAATACTGCATAGTTCTACTTCTAAAGTAGTCAAGCTCATGGAAACAGAAAATAAAATGGTGATTTCCAGGAGCTAGGAGGAGAGAGAAATAGGGAGTTGCTATTCAATGTGTATAGTGTTTCAGATTAAAAAAATTCTAGAGAGCTGTTGTATAACATTGTGCTTATAGTTAATAATTCTGTACTGTACATTTAAACATTTGTTGAGAGTCAATCTCCTATTATGTATTTTTTACCAAAATTTTTTAAAAATCGAGATATTAATGACTGTCTGCTGGTGTTGTTGTTATGTGGTAGGTTCTTTTCAAAGTTTTAAATGCCTTTTTCTCAGTTAATCCTCATGTCAGCACTAAGAAGTGAGGTGAAAAAATTAATCTTAGAAAGGTTATGTATACTTTTTAAGTCCTCACTCAAAAATGTTAGAGATGAGATTACAACCAAATTCATCTCCCAAAATTCTTTATAACAGTGTTCTATTGTGTTATTCATAATTTCTAATACATATACAGTATATTACTTTTGGAGTGAAATGAATATATACTGTCATCCAAAATCAAACCAAAATAAACTTATTCTATGAGAAAACCTGAGGAGACCACTGAAGAAGGAATGCCAAAGATAAAAAGTGAGACCATAAAAGCAAAACGGGACTTCATATCCAGGTTACCACAAGACCTTTTTTCAACCTGGTAGCTGGTAGAAGGTTTAGAGAATTCACGCATCATGCTATACATCAATTTATAATAAAATCACCCAACATAAATAAATAAATCTCTATTATTAATAAATCATAATGATAACCATGATCATAATAAATTTTAATAATAAAATGAATCAAATAAATCTCTCTCATTAATAAAGTTATAATTAAACAGTGGAATCCTCCTCGAAGTATTGTTATAAAATATCTTTTTATTGAAGAATTTGTCCAAGTCTTTGAGATGTGTTTTTCCACTGCCCTTCTGGAAAGCAAGACTTATACATATGAGTCTATCTTTCTCTTATTCTTTAGCATGAAAAGGAAAGAAAATTATTCTGATTTCTTAAGTATTTACTTTAGATTCAGCACTTAAAAAGCATCTACTATGTAAGTTCACATATCTCATTGTATTCAAATCTTCCAAACATCAATTTCTCCATATGTGAAGTGGGGTTGATATGCTCATAGCACCACTTATTCATCCAAATTATTAAAAATATATATTTTGGAGAGCAACTATGTGAGAGACATTCTTTAGATACTGAATAAAGCAGGCAAAGTCACTGTTCACATAGAATTTATATTATATAGGAATAAGCATATGTTTTTTTGGGGGGGGATAAATTTTAAATATAGCTTCATAATTTGGTGCTTGCTATCAGATAGTAAAAGTGTTTCGTAAAGAATGGAAATCTGCTGAGGTGATTGTGGTTGAGTGGAAAGTCAACAGATCTTCATGACAAGTTGAAACCAACCAAACAGGGCTAAGAATTCCATTCCAGGTAGAGGGAAGAGCAGTCCTTGAACATGAGGAAGCTGACATAAGAATGAAGTCTGAAGTCTAGCAGATGTGAGGGAGAATATAGAGATGTTGGGAAAATCTTTGCAGAATGCAATACATAGAGTTTTGAGACCGAGGGCTAGGAGGTTGCTTTGTTTTGGTCAAGGGGTTCATATTTTAGTCTAACTGCCATGGGAAGCCACGGGATGACTTTTACAGAACTCAAAGATCTTAAAGAGTTTGTCTGCACTAGTCAGAGTCATTCTTTTTATTTTGTTTGTTTTTATACTCTCCTTATACTGTCTCTATTCAGGAGATAGGAGAGTATCTTAAAATATGTATTTCCCAGTCTCCCTTATGAACTGCTTCCAATTTGTTCTGTACAGTAAAAGCACTGAGCAGGAGTTTGGGGGGTGGGACATGGTAAAAAGTCAGCATATCCCCATTTCTTCTCTCGATATGGAACAGAATCTTCAGAAATGACTGCAATCCTTCAGTGGTTTCAGTACCTACTGAGCCCCTCCACCCCCATAGTTCCATTGAAGCCAAATGGCCTCAACTACTCAGCTCTGGTAACTCTAACTTTTCTTTTTATCTCTCAAGTTATAAAGGTAATAATGACTTCCCATTGATCTTAATATCTTCGTTGTCTCATTGGTCACTTTTGTCCTATCATCTTTTCTAACACTTTTGTAATGAATCATGAATAATAAATTTCCACTGTTGACCTAGCATGAATCCTCTTTCCTAACTGGTTCATTGTTCAAGGTCAAGACAGCTAAGCATGTGGCAGAGTCAGGATGAGTCTAGAGCATACTTCTAGATCCCTTGCTTTTAATGTACTATTAGTTTAGTGACCATGGTGTTTACAGATTGTTGGTTTCCTTGATGTTTTCCTCAACCAAATGTTAAGATTTCTAAGAGCCCAGCTTTAGATATTTATCTATGTGTTCTCAACACCTAACTAAGTGTCACTTAATAGTCAGACATCAGTGAACTACTTTTCACTTTGTGATACATAAGAATTTCTGGTTGTAAGACCATGTTTCTGATCTAGTCACCTAATTTCTAAATTAGTCCTGGTAAGACAGCCCTTTGCAAGTGTTTGCTTACATCAGACACAGACACAGAAGCCCTCTTCCTCAACCTCAACTCAGTATCTGGTGTCCTGCTACTTTAGACTTTCAGGTTACAGACTTTCCAGGGACCCATTACCTGTGTGCCATATCTTCAACATATTAAACTCCTTCATTCTCTTGTTGTTGGAATTCACATATCTAGTGAATCCAAGATAATATTGAATGGTACCCGAAAATTTAGTTTGGACACAGTGTCATATTTTGAAATCTTTTCATTAAGGTTAAATTGTTAGTACCAAAATGGTCAACCATGAAGATAGATCTGAATGGGCAGAGCAAGAGAATGCTTTTATGTGCATGGAGAGTGTTTTAACCATCTTTGATCATGATAACATTAATTTAAACATTTGTCACATGCTGGAGAAAAAGCTTTCACATTCATTGATTTTTTTAAAAAAAAGTATTATGCATTAAAGGGAATCTTAATACTCATGTGTTTATTGACTATTCAAACCACAATATATACTTACTTTTTATGTTTAGAGACAGAGAGAAACAGCATGAGCAGGGGAGAAGGGCAAAGGTAGAAAGAGAGAGGATCCTCAGTAGGCTTCACATTCAGCATGGAGCTTGTCATGGGGCTAGATCCCACAACTCTGGAATCAGGACCAGAGCCAAAATCAAGATTCAGACATTCAGCCAACTGGGCCACCCAGGTGCCCCAAACCACAATATTTTATAACCTTTTCCATCTCATGAGAAAATTTTTGAAAGTCAACTAAAATAGGGAATTGCTTTGTATGTAAGTTATAGATAGTTTAGGGAGACTTATTTCCAACAGATTCAATTCTCATTTTTGAAAATTATGTACATATTAAACTTAGATTTATTTTAGCCAAACATTATTCAAGCTCTATAATAACTATTCTATATCTGTATTATAAAACAATACCATAGTTGGTGGTTGTATAAATTTTTAAAAGGAATTTTGGTTTTATAAAACAAGCCCAGATGAAGATCTTTCCTTCAAAAATAGATATGATTCCTTCTTGAATACAAACTTCAAATAAGAAAGAGAGATTGAAAGAGAGAGAGCAGGATGGGAGGAAGAACATATAGGTATCTAATTATTATGGTTGATATCACATTGTACCTAACCAATGTGTCTTTAATTGTCAATATATAATATGACTGATAGAGTCAAAATAATAAAAACAAATCCACTGGCATATTTTGATAGAGAGTAGCTTTATGATGACAATATTCTCATACATCTAGAATTAGCTGTTAAATAATAGGAAAAGAGAACAGATCAAAACAATTTAGTAATAACTCTGTATCTCTCTGTTTTTGTTTTCTGTTTGTCTCTTCTTCCAACACTTCTGAAGTAATTGTTTCACCTAAAAAGCAAAACTTGATAATTAACTTCAACAATTATTGTAGTTTCTTCATTCCTCCTGGAATTAAGTCTCCTCTTGGTGTTTCCAAATCACAGATCAAGATGCACCCCCTAATTAAATACTAATTTACTTTGACAACTGAAAGTTAGCAAACACAGAGACTTCAAAATTGTAACTTATTTTCAATAAAATACTGATCACTGCTTTTTAAACTCATTAGTCCCAGAGCATTTTCTTTTTAATTGTGAAGTATCAAGTCAATTGGAAGGGTTTATATTAGAACACTAACATGGACTCCAAAATTTCTCAAGGAGATGAATACTCAAAGCCATTAAAGACAAAATGCCCTATCAGTTTGAATGACAATAATAGCTTGGTATATCCATTAGTGCATTAATACTACATGAAGCCATTACATTGTTTCCACATATCTATTAATACCCTGTTTTCACATATCTATTAATATAATTAGTGATAATATGGAAAGCATTCAATATTTTTGAAGCCTTAAAAAATAAAATTTTAAGAGGAATATCTCTCAGAATTAACATGGTAATTTTTTTCTTATTTTTTTCTGCCCAATGACAATAAAAAGTATTAGCAAAGAACCACCACCATACAGATACATGTACTGGTTGTCTGAACAATCAAGGAAATACCCTGGAAGTTGAGCTGATAAAACATCTTATCCAAGATTAGGGTTATATCTGGCGATCTGCATTTGAGTTGGGTTTGTATGCCATCTTAATAATTTATTTTCATTGTGACCCAGGTTAAGCCACATGAAACACAATGAGTTTTCATTTCTTATAAAATAAAGATGATATCATGTACCTCGCAGAATAACTCTGAGAATTATAAACCCCATTTTATGGCTTAGCACATTTCTTGGAACATTGGAAGCTCTTAATAAATATCAACTTTTTGTAGCATTATTATCTCTTAAAGTACTCATGATAATCTCCAGTGGGGTAGAATTATCTCCATTTTGTAGAAAAAGTGAACTGAATTTGGCCCACGTATATACACAGGCAATAAGTGGGCAATTGTGAGGCTGGATTTCAAAGAGAATCAACACCTGGGAATTGTCATATTCTAGTAGGTGCTCAGTAGAGTCTCTGACAGAATAAACACACAGCAACTTCAACAACAATAAAAAAAAAGCATCAATAATTTCATTTCTTCAACATGTGTCTTTTGCTCTTATGACTCCTCCCTTTTGTAATGGTTATGTCAGACTATGTTGGAGGGTCACCAATAAGACTAGTCAAGTAAAGATATCAAAGGAACCGGCACCTCTGCAGACAGGGTATTTATACCTAGTGGCTGGGATGTGGTAATATTTGGAACTCTCATTTCAGTGTTATCAGGGATGTTAAAGCTGAAGAAGCCATGCTAGACAACAGATCTGTGAGCTGATTCTGTTGCTTTAAATCTGGCTTATGATCATTTGTCTCACTGGTGGTTTGGTTTCATAACCTGGAGAAATGTAAGACTTTCCCTTTGTGCTCAATTTTAACTCTTGTTCTTGACTCTGACCCCTGCTGCTTATCCCACTTCAGCTCTTGAAATTGTTCCGTTCTGATAGCTAAGTGTGTTGAGGGGCAAAGGGAGATTCAAGACTTGACAAAGTCACTCCAAGATAAAAGAGCATTTCAGCTAGTGCTTCTATAATATCAGCCCATAGCAGGTGACTGGTTTTGATTTTTCTAGGTCCTACCCCAGAGCCAGTGTACAGAATTCAAAATTCTGTCTTTATTTTTATTTGTAACTTGGTTTGATAAATGTCTCATAGTTTTACACTCAACCAAGAATTGTTTATTTTATACCACACACACACACACACACACACAGTCACTCAGAAGCTTAAAACACATCTATATTTTTCCCCAAATTTGGAGAAGTTTAAAATATATTAGAAACAAAACATTATTAATTGCAGCTGATAGTGATATTCTACTTTATTAGATATGCTTTTCCTCTTCTTCAAAAATATATACATAATAGGATTTAGCAGGTAGTCTGAGTTAATTCAAGGAATCAGTATAGTCAAGACATCTCCTAAGCAAAGTTAATATGTGGTAACTGGCCTCTCCAATCTTATGCATCCCCTTATATATTCATCATTGTGTGTGTGTGTGTGTATATATATATATATATATATATATATATACATGCATATATATACATGTATATATATATATGTATATGACAAGACAGAGCTATGTGACATGGCTTAATACCAGAGTGGTTTCCAGGCACTGTTTTTTTCCTGCTTGCAATTTAAATGTATGGCTAGAGGCTGGCATTTTCTAGTTGTAAAGAGGCTGTCTGGTGTCTTTCTGGCTTAGATGTGAACACGACCCCCGATCCTCACTACATTTCTGCAGAATCCTTACTATTTTATATGCCACCCTCTGGGGTAGCTTGAGAAGAAAGTTCAGAGAAAAGGTCATATTCTGGGCGGACAGCTTGCATCTGTCTAAAAGGCAACTTCATTTGTTTCCACTTTATGCTATTTTATTTGAAAAGGGGTGTTTAAGTGATATTTGCTTGCTTCTTGCTCTACTAGTGAGAACAATCACATACTGGAGACAAACATGTCAGTGGAAGGTCTCAAAGATTTTGAAAGAGTTTCAAGTGTGATTGTAAAAAAAGAAAAATGTAAGGCGTTTATTTTTTCCTGCTGAGAAGAGTTACTTATTGATGATACTATTAAATCAGTATTTCAATGGGATTTTTTCCCTAGAAACTACAGCTACCCTACATTTACAGATTAAGCCAACTAATATGATAGGCCGAAAGTGGTTGATGTTTAATATCTACTGTTGAAGCAGATATGCTGAAATATAAATTTTTATACATCATTGTTGATAATATATATTTATTCAAGTTTTCCAGAGGGCAGTTGAGGAATATTTGCCAAACTTGAAGTACACACAGCTTTTGCGTTAGTAAATCTGCAAATGTAATTTTATCCTACAGACATCTTTGCCCCTTTCCAACAGCAATGTATAAGGACATTCCTTGTGAAATTGTTTGTAATTGTTAGCTATTGATGAAAATTTAGGTTATTTGTAAGTTTTTCATCATCTAAATAAAATATGGTACATTAAAAATAGTATAATATATAGACTATAAAAATTAAATGTATCTATATGCATTGACAAGTAAAGACAATTGCATTTGCATAAAACTCATGAAAAAGGAACTAGTAGAAGGTGATGTCTAAGAGATCAGTACAGTGAATTAAATTCTTTGAGTTTAATAAGTGAGTAATTACATACAAGTTACCCAGTATCTTTGACCATCAGGTTTTCTTTTGTTAATATAACTCTCATAATGGTCACATTAAGGAAGTTTCTTATAAATTAAAAGAATGAATTTTGGGGAATAGGATGGGTTAATGAAAGGAAATTTACTTTTTAATTATATGATCATTAAAATGTTAAAATTAATTATCACAGAATTCTAAGACTATGTTTAATATTCAAAACAAATTTATAAAAGGAACTTTCTGCAGCAGGCATCAGTTATTGTAAAATGAAATTTGATGAGTTAATGATTGAATTCTGAACCATATTTTATTTTTTTTAATTTTTAATGTTTATTTACTTTTGAGAGAAAGAAAAGAGTGAGTGAGAGTAGAAGCAGGGGAGGGGCTGAGAGGGAGATACAGAAACTGAGGCAGACCCCAGGCTTTGAGCTCTCAACACAGAGCCTGATCTGGGGCTTGAACTCACGAACTGCAAGATCCTGACCTGAGCCAAAGTCGGACACTCAACCAACTGAGCTACCCAGGCGCCTCCTGAAACACATTTTAAAGGCTGAAACATTACATAAATTCCATGTTTCAAAGTTTGCATTTAGTTCTGAGGATACTAAGCATAAGGCTCAGACCAGATATTTTCCTTTGAGATTAAGAACTTCTTACTTTTTTGATAAATACACTGGGTCCCCCAACCTATTCAGTGCATGAAGCCAAAATGAGAATTGTTCATGGCTTTCAAAAACTAAGTTAAAATTACAGATTCCAAAGGCATCTAGGTAAACAAAACTGAAAACTTTACAAAGAACGCTAGACATTTTGAATTTAACAAAATAACAAAATCAATAATAATAATGACACAACAGTTGTAACTAGGAAACTTCTCAACACGTATTAACTAAAGTATCTTCATTCAATCCCTATATTTTATTTATGAGAAATACAGGCTGACACACTACTAAGTCATACAACTATAAGTATATACATGCAGAAGTATTCAATCTAGGCTTTATATATTTTAAATATTTTAATTTTTTAAAGTAATCTTTACACCCAAGGTAGGGCTTGAACTTACCACCTCAATGTCAAGAGTCGCACATTCTACTGACTGAGTCAGCCAGACACCTTAAGGTTTTGCCTACTTTAATTGTAAATCTGTAGAGGTTTCTACTGGTTTTGTTACGGAATCTGGTCTGGATCACCTGGCAGAAGAACCAAGCAGCACTCAGAGATCTTGGAAGGCAGGGAGGTTATTTTACCTGGTGGGCTCAGAGGAGATCATTCTCCAGGGGTCTGAGCCCTGAATGCAAGTGGGAAGGGTAATTTACAGCATCATCTTCTGCATTCATGGTGGTTTTCGCGCCTGTGGCAAACAGGGCAGGAAGAACCAGGAAGAGGAGTCTCTAAGCTAGGAACTACAGGTTGTTTTTGTCCTGTCATCCATCTCATGGTGCAGAACTTATTTTCCCAACAGTTTTCTTATCTTAGTGATTTATTCCAGTTTGATGACTCTGAATATTAGTTCAGAAAGTTATTGTATGTATAAATCCATATGCTATGACATCTTTCCTAAGTAAGTATTATAACTTCATATCTCATTGTGACCTACAGGCCAAGAATAAACTCATATTTATGTAACCAATCATAACAATATTAATGACAATAAATAATTGATCAAACATCAACACCAACCTTCACTTCTTAGAATACATAAATGTCGAGGCACCTTGGTGGCTCAGTTGGTTACACACCCAACTCTTGATTTCAGCTCAGATTATAATCTCATAGTTCATGAGATGGAGCACTCTATTGGGCAGCATGGAGGTTCTCTCTCTCCCTCTTTCTCTCTGCCCCTTCCCCACTAGCACTTTCTCTCTCTCTTTCTCTCTCTCTCTGTCTCTCAGAATAAACCAACTTAAAAAATAATACATAAATGTCAAAAATAAATAAAAACAACGGAAAAATAGCTCTCATCCACTTGGAAGTTTACAGTTTTAATCAAAACCAACCCAATTTTAGTTATATTGAAAGATTTTAATCTGTAACAATAAATAACTGAAGATGGTAAAGCAAAGGATGTCAGAAGCCTGAAGGAGAAAGATGCCATTTAACCACTGGAGACAGAAGAGTAAAATCTGTATAGATACATATTTTTATTGATTTTAACTTTTTTTTTTCTAGAGAGAGAGAGCACACATGAGCAGGGGAGAGGGACAGAGGGAGAGAGAGAGAAAATCCCAAGCAGGCCTCATGCTCAGCACAGCACCCAATGTGGGACTCAATCCCGTGACCCTAGGATTATCACCTGAACGGAAATCTAAAGTTGGATGCTCAACCAACTGAACTACCCATGTGCCCCAAAACTGCATAGATATAGATACTAATTGTATAAGAACTATATCTTTCACAGCCAGTTAAGTTTATAAATTATAAGAAAAATCAGCAGAACTGTGTCTTTGCTTTTAGAAGTGGAATAGATAAAGGATCTCAGTTATTTGTTATTCATTCACCTACCTCTTCATTCACTCATCTACTCATTCATTCATTCATTATTAATTTATTCCTTAAATAGTTATTTAATATTCCATATGGTACCTGGCACTGTGCTAACTGCTTCAAAAAAAAAAAAAAAGAAAAAACAAGAAATCAAAGAGACCCATTAACACTTATACCTTTGGACTGTGATCTCCCCAAAAAGGACTTTTGGCTTTTGGATTTGTTTGAATGACTTTGAGTCCACCAGCCATGCTCTTGACATGAAAAACTGGCACCCTTCAATAGAGTAACTTGAGGAGAATGCTAAAACATGCTAGTTGGGAAGACTACTGGTGGCATTCAGAAAAAGAAATAATGGATGCTATAATACTACAGGGCTCGTAACATTGGGAAGATATTACAGTCTCTAAGTTGAAGGAGTCAGGATAGGGAGTCCATACCAGAATGCTGAGAAAACTAATGAGAGAGGGCTACCTCAGGAGTTATAGCCATGAAATAACCAGACCAAGGAAACATACATAGTAGGCAGACCACCTATGGACTATGTAGCAGTCTATGTAGTCTCAACTCCACTCTCCTATTGTACTCTGATTCCTTCCCATATCTCCCATTGGTCTAACTCAAGCACAGTCTAGAACAGGGAGAATCCGCTGAGACACTGCAGAAGGACAGCCTTTTGGAGCACAGAACAAGGTATAGATGAAGAGAAAATGGAAGATATCACACACTCTGAGAGAAAAATACCAAGAACTTAATGTTCCTCACCTGTGTGCAGGCAGATAGCATTTCCTCCCTCCCCTAATATCTCCACTCAAACTTCAAGGATGAATATAACAAGATAAAGTAATAAAGGTAAAAAAAAGTGTCATTTCATCTTCGAGTTGCATTATTAGTGACTTCTTTGGCATGACTGTTGTTGTGGTCCCTAATTAGAAACATCCATCTTTGTTTTCTTTAAGTTTCAAAAAATATCTAATCAATTCTCTATTGACATTTTCCACCCATTCATCCAGAGGGATGCCCAATGGAATGAAGCTGAATAGAGGAAGGAGAAAAAGTAGGATGAGGAGACTGGAGGGATTAGTTTTCTTTGGTTCAAGGAAATGTCATTTGTCTCAATCAACTAACAGTAAAGACCAGTGTGAGTGACCTGATATCTCTGTAAAAGGACACGTGTCTTTTGAGAACATGAGGATCAGTTGAATATTACAATGGCAACTTTTGTTCTTCTTCCCTCACATACTCAAATACTGAAAATAAGATTCTGACTCCCATTAGTAAAAGTGTAAAGTGTAATGCTGATGGTTGCATTTAAAATAGTTGACATTAGGGGCACCTGGATGGCTCAGTTGGTTAGGCATCTGACTCTTGGTTTCTGTTCAGGTCATGATCTCATGGTTTGTGGGTTTGAGCCCCAAGTCAGACCTCTGCGCTGACAGTGTGGAGTCTGTTTGGGATTCTCTCTCTCCCTTTCTCTCTGCCCCTCCCTCACTTCCTCTCTCTGTCTCTGTCTCTCTCAAAAATAAATAAATAAACATTAAAAAAAACAGTTGATATTATATTACAGTAACTGAGCCAGAAGTTATTTTTAAAACAGTAAGTAAGATGTTTAAAGCCTTTGTGAGTGTCTGATATATGTAATAGCTGTTTATCAGATATTAGGCTCTTAATGGGAAGAAGAAAAAGGAACTATTTTTTCTCAGCTTCCTCATCTAAACACATCTGATTGAGCTTCATTTATTTTAAAGCATTTTGAGCCTTAAAGTCACCAATTAGTAACAGATGTCAGAACTATACTATGTCTCTCACAAATATACATGTGAGACCAGAAAGTATGCTCATTTTATATATAAAGGCACAATTCTGCGTTAAGGAAAGGGACTTATGTGTGGAAATCAAATACTCTGAGGCTATGTTGGTTAGCTGTTTGGGAGGGAGGAGGGACTTCTGCACAGGCTGCATAAAACAGTTGAACAATGATGGAGCTCAGTATAGACATGTGGCATGTCATTTAAATATTGCCTTTGTATTGAGACAGATATGAATGCCCGTTCCAGCTCCATCAATCATTAGTGTGTAACCTTGGGCAAGTCAATTAACATTTCTGAGTCAGATTCTTAATCTATAGCATATGTGTTTTTTCTCACCATTATGTGGGAACTTTGAGAGGTTCAGGGATATTTTGCTTTTGTGCTCAGTAGCTTACATAGGTAATCATAGAATTATCCTCTTCCTCTCCATTATAATAATTATCCATATATTGAAATTAATATTTGCTACACACCAAGCATAGTACTAAGTATTTTGGACTTCATTCAAATACTTAACCTTCACATAGTTTTCTTTTCTGTAATATGCTTTCATATGAGGACTGTATGAGATATTGTATGTGGCTAAAGCTAAAATTCAAAATAAGGTCTGAGTGACTTACAGTATTAGTAACCACTTGGCTATTCAGTAACTACTGTTCCACCTGACAAAGTGTGCTTGATGCATCTTCTTGATGAAACAATCACAGATACCAGTCCCTACTAGAAGTATACCATTGCCTGCAGTTGTTCTTTCTTTTTTTTTTTTTACATTTTTTTTTTGAGAGAGAGAGAATGTGTGTGTGAGTGAAGGGGTGGTGCAGAGAGAGAGGGAGAGAGAGAATCCCAAGTAGGATCTGTGCTCTGTGCAGAGCCCAACACAGGGCTCAAACTCACAAACATGCATGAGATCATGCGTGACCTGAGCCAAAACTAAGAGTCCAATGCCAAAACCACCTGAGCCATCCAGACACCCACATTGCCTGCAGTTCTAGTAACTAACATTTACAGCCTTCTAAGCTTACCTAGAATTACAAGAATCCTACTTTCTCATTTTCTTTCTGATCATTTCTGATGAGGATTTTTTGGGGTGATAGCGAAGTTTGTGGAGTCTGGAGCCGACAATCAAGAAAGAATTCTTGGAGATGTCTTTGGTGCAAAAAAGTGATTTTATTGAAGCCCATGGACAGGACCCATGGGCAGGAAGAGCTGCCTGGGACCTTGAGGAGAGACTGGTTTTATACTATGGAGTTGGGGGTGAAGTAAAGTTTGCAGTGAGGTTTTCATATGCTAAAGAGGACTCACAGGATATTGGAGGCCTAGCTATTGTCAAACTAAAGTTGTTTTTCCTCCTAGCAAATCATTGGCATTAATACAGTAGGGAGTTCCAAGAGAAACATTTTACTCTGCTGCCTCAAGTATTTGTCAATGGACTTCAGGTTATAAGGATATTTAGTTCTATCTGTCATTTCCATCTGCCTTTGTTTCCCACATCACTAGGGAGGGGTGATGGAAACTTAAGTCCTGCAGGACTAGGATCTAAATTAGTTAACCCTTTGTTTTTCCCCTTTCCTTTGTTCTCTGGCAGCCAGGAGTGCCTGAGGAATATCACACATATCCTGCCTGGGGGTGGGGGTGGGGTGGGGGATTGTGTCCTGTCAGCTTGCCTTATGCTCCCTCATCAATTTCTACTTTACTAAGATAGCATTCTCTCACTCACTGCACCTACTTTATCACAAGACTTTATTATTAAAATAATCTTCCTAGTGGCTATCCATTCATGCTGATTACCTCAAATCCAAACCCTAGAAGTTGATGTGAAGGGCCAGGTGAATCCTGCACATGCAGAGGGGTACACTATGGAGAGGAACCTATAGTACAGGTAGCATAAGAAATCCTTATTTTTTTTTTTTTTAAGAGAAAGGAAACAACTTTTTTGGCTTTATTGAGGTATAACTGACATATAACACTTAAGGTGTGTGATGTGATGATTTGATACACTTACATAGAGCAAAATGATTACCACAATAGGGTTGTGAACATCTTCATCAATTCACATAATCACTATTTCTTTTTCATGGTGAGGGCATTTAAGATCAACTCTCTTAGGCACTTTCAAATGTATAATATAATATTGGAGATATAGATACTGATATAGATATAATCACATCTTATCCATTCATTCACCTACAGATGAGTTGTTTCTATATCATGGCTACTGTGAATAAAGCTGCAATGAGAATGGAGATGAAGTTATCTCTTTGATATCCTGATTTTATTTCCTTTGGATATATACCCAGAAGTGGGATTGCTGAATCATATGGTAATTCTAGTTTTGATTTTTTGAGGAACCTCAATACTGTTTTCCATCATGGCTGCACCAGTTTACATTCCCAATAACAGTGCATGGGGGTTCCCTTTTGTTTACATTCTGACCAGTACTTGTTGTCTCCTGACTGTTTGATAATAGCCATTCTAACTAGCGTGAGGTGATATCTCCTTGTCATTTTATTTGTGTTTCCCTGGTAATTAGTGATGTTGAACATCTTTTTATGTTCCTGTTGGCCATTTGTATGTCTTACTTGAAAAAATGTTTATTCAAGCCCTTTACCCATTTTTAATTAGATCATTGTCCATTTTTAAATTGGGACTTTTTGCTATTGTTTGAGTTCCTTTTTAAGGATTATTTCTTTTGATCCAGGAACATGGAAGATCTTTCCATTTTTTTTTAAATCTTCTTCACTTTCTTTCACTAAAGTCTAATAGTTCTGAGGGTATAGATATTTCACCTTGTGGTTTAATGTATTCTTAGATATTTTATTATTATTATTTTTTAAATTTTATACTTTATTCTCAGGTTGGTTTCCATATAACACCCAGTGCTCTTCCCCACAAGTGACCTCCACCAAGA